>JARHVA010003667.1:1882500-1886733 GCA_037957365.1 Torreya grandis
TAAAAGTGAATGGGAAACACCATGGGATACAATACTAGTCAAAACTTCACATTACAAAGGTACAATATGCCTTTCAATAGATATGGGAATAATGTAGAACAAAAAACACCTAATAAGTTGCCTAAAATAAATATATTGGAAGCAACACTACCTAATTGGTGTTGAGTTCACAATATAACACATCATGGTGAGTTATATTGTTTAGAGTTATGTACTAATTTTGATATATTTCATAAGGAAATTTATAGGTATTAAACTTCTCCAAATCAGTCAGATCCATCTTCCTCCACTACTTAAAATACCTCTAGTACTGTAATGATGTTTGAGGCATATGAATTCTTTTTCCTAGTGGAGGATGAAAATGAACTTGAAGAGAATATAGATGAGACTTATGCTTTCTAGAAGTAGAAATAAATAGTTATAACCTGAGAAACAAAGGCCAACATCCCCTCATGACTTCCATGCCTCATAATAACTATGCAATTATTCCTTCAAATCCAAAAGCTAATAATAATCAACCCCCACCAAAATGAAATGATAAACAATAGGTTTTTGATCCATATAATAAAAATGGATACAACATAGTTTAGGATATGAAGAAAATTAAGGCAAAAATTAATCTTTATGAGTTGTCTCATATTATCAATCAAAGAGAGCTATTATTGAAAGCATTGACTATAAATCCATCTATTGATAAGTCCAAAGATGCACATAATAAGTTGGTTATTCATCTAGACAAAATTGAAGCACCACCTATTCTATTTATTGTCATAATGTTTGGAAAAAATGTGCATAATTGTTTGGTAGACTCAGGTGATTTAGCCAACATCATGCCTATAGATATTTATAACAAGCTAGGATTGACTCTAGACATGTCTAAGAGGGTAGTGTTGTATCTATACAATACTATAGTCCCAGTCATTGGGGAGTTATTGAATGTTCACATACAACTATATTCAGAGCCATGTGTACATCAATATATAGATATTATAGTTATTGATTTTTTTTAAGCTTATGGTTTACTAATAAGTCATGATTGTTTAAAGACATTGAAAGGATACATGGAAATAGATTTTTCACACATGTGTTTTGCCTTATAAATGATTATCTAATCAGATTCAAGTTGATTAAGAACTAAATATTAAGTACCTAATTATGAAACATAATGATAAAAATGAGAGGGTCAACTTTGTGTCCTCATATTTAGGTGTTTACACATTTACTACAAAACACAAACCTCATAATAAGAATCTAAAAGTCCTCCATAGTTGTGGACTCTTCATTTTGATGGATCTATGCTCTAGCATTGGTATAAATTTGATTGATCTAGAAGGGACACAATATCTTAATACATATATTTTGAAATTACGTTACACCAATAATTGAGCTAATTATGAATTTTTGATTATGGGCTTATAGTTTTTACTAAAATCTAATGTCAAGTAGTTACTAATATTTGGAAATTCAGAGCTAGTTATCAATTAGATAAAATGTAAATACTGGTGTAAACTCTCATACTTAAAAAAGTATAAACATAGTGCTTAGTATCTGATTGATTCATTTGAAGCATTTAACATCAAGGCTATCTCAATGGAAGAAAATCAGATAGAAGATTTGTTGGCATCTTCAATTGCTAATTTATCACCACTCAAGGAAACTAAAATGTATAAGTTTTATAAGGAGTTAGTTCCTTGAACCTCTATCCCAAATAATGTGGATAATTTATAAATGTTTTATGATGATCATCAGATCATATAATTTATGAATAGTCATGGAGTCTTTGAATATCAGATAATAGATGAAAAGGATTTGAAGCCTATGAACATAGAAGACCTGGGAGAAGATGGCATCTTATAGCTAAAATATAATCATATGCCAATGGGAATGGTTTCATTGGAATTCAAATTTGACATGGATCCATAAGCTTAAAAGCATATATAGTCTAAATCAATTAAATTTAATTACACTAAAGAGAATTTGGGAACTAATGAACATCTTAAGTATGTCAATATTGGCTTGATTTACATTGAAAGTGAGAAGTAAAAATTGAAAGATATACTAATATAATTCAAAAATGTGATATCATGGACATATGATGATCTAAAAATCTTTGATCTTAGGTTTATCACACATACTATCCATTTGAAGTCAGAGCACAAGCCCTTCATGTAATAATAAATACTAGTGAATCCAATTTTACAACACCCCTCATTCAAATAGAATTTTAGCAGCTATTAGATACTAATATTGTATTTTCTATAAAGCATTCCACTTGGGTTACTAACTTAGTGATTTTCAGGAAAAAAGATGGAGAAATTAGGATATACATTGATTTCAGAAACCTAAATAAAGCATCATAAAATGATAACTATCATTTCCCCTCCTTAGTTGAAGTAATTCATATAGTCAATGGGTCTAAAATTATGTCCTTTTTGAATGTATTTTCAAGCTAAAATAAATTATTTGTAGAAGTTGAGTATCAAATAAAGACCACTTTTACCACTTTGTGGGGAACATTTGCATATAAAAGGATGCCTTTTGGCCTAATTAATGAAAGATAAAACTTCCATCATGATATAGACTTCAATTTTCATGGAATAATTGGTAAATGCATCATCATTTATGTGGATGATATCACAATGTTTTCAAATAATAGAACTAATCATGTATATCATCTACAAAAAGTATTTTATAGGTATAGAAGATATAAAGTGTCACTAAATCTGAATTTGAGATATAGAAGACAAGCTATTAGGCTATGTCATTACCAAAGATGGGATTTCCATTGACCTAGAAAAAATCTAGGCCATTTCAAAAATAACTCTTCATAATCGTAGGAAATAACTTAAGTCTTTATTTAGAAAGTTAAACTTTGTGAGAAAATTCCTTTATGGATTTGAAGATATTTTCAAACCACTAAATGACATGATAGTAGGATGCTAAAATAGAATGGATAACTGAGGCCAATAAACTATTTTAGGATATTAATATTACCATTAATAAAGCTCAAATTTTGATTAGTCATAATTTTACTAAGTATTTATTTCTATACCTATTTACTTTAAAACACAATATTATAGCAGTCCTCACATGAAAGGTAGATGATATTGAAAATCTAATTGTCTTCATGATTACTAATTTTAAAGATGTAGAATTTAAATATTTTATGATAGATAAGAAAATGCATTCCTTGATCAAAGCAGTTAATAAATTCAAGCATCGTATTCTCTAAAACAAGATGTACATCATCATTCTAGACCCAACTGTCAAGCTCACACTTGGTCAAAATAAATTAGGAGAGGGAAGAGGTAAAATTATGGATAAATTACAAGAGTTTGATCTTAAAATCAGACCCATTAATATGGTATGAGGCAAAGGAATCATCTAGCTCATGACTGAGATGGATTCATGTTTTCACATGAAGCAAACCAATGAAACACATGTAAATATTGATGACTGAGATGCCCACATCATCCACTACCTACTCATACGTGTGTGTCCCCTTGAATTAAATAGAGAGAAAAGATGAGTCCTCAGGGTTAAATCATCCCATTACATGATAAAAAAGGATTTTTGTACCAAAAAAATGAGGGAATCTACTTGAGGTGTGTCTCAAGAGAAGAAGCTACATACATCCTAGATCATTTACATCATAAGATAGATAGTGGACATATATTTATAAATTCCACAACTCACAAGATCCTAAGGATGGGTCACTATTGGCCTACTATTTTAAGGATGCCCATAATCATGTCAAAACATTCCATGAATGTGAAGTATTTAGAAAGAGGGAAATATGCACAACTATGCCACTACATCATGTAACCAAAGGACACCCATTTTCTCAATGGGGTATTGAATTTGTTGGAGTAATCAATCTAAATTCTTTTTAAATACACAAATATATTTTAAAAACTACTAATTATTCCATTAGGTGGACAAAGGTCATGACTACAAGGAATTTTAGGGCTCAATATGTGATTAAATTTATATAAGAGAACATATTGACCAGGTTTAGAACTCTATTTTCTTTATTTTGTGATAATGGTCTAACATTTCAATTTAAAATTTTTATTGAGTGTGCCTACAACAATTAGATTACCGTCAAGTTTTCTTTGAATTACTACCCATAATGGAATGGATTAATGATTTTAATAACATGAATTTAATGGATGCCATCAATAAATTAGCGTAAGAAAAACCAAGAGAATGACACCTAATTTTGAAGTATGC
>JARHVA010003668.1:0-527500 GCA_037957365.1 Torreya grandis
TAATATGGGGGTAACTTAGATTCTATAACAACTTATTCTAACTCAGTAACCTTCACCAATGGCAATACCTCCTATGGATAGTACACATTCCTCCTCTCTAGATGTAAAATCCCTTATACTTGAGATCCATGATCTGTAAGACAAGGTGTTACATCTTAAGAAGGGTACTATTAGACAACCTCATGACTTGGATTCTCGTGTTCTTCTACATACACATTTAGCATAACATATAATGATAACTATAACATCTAGATTTTGGAACCAAATCTTACTTTGTATGATGGTAAGGGTGAACTAGAGCATCATCTACAAGCCTTTCATGTATCATGTTTAGACTACATATCCAATGATTGGCTCCTCACTATGTTTTTCCCTTATAGTTTAAAGGACTATGCATTACAATGGTTATATGATCTTCTTAATCAGTCCATCACAACATTCAATGCCACTGGAAGATATATTTTTGGCACATTTTAAAATTAACATCAATGATAACGGTTTCTTTTTAATCAATTTGCACAACTCAAACTAAAATATAAATGAGCCTATAGCTGAATATGTCTTACAATATACAACTATATTAGCAAAGATGACTAGCCCCATGGTAGATAGAGAACTCCAAGACATATTCAAAAAGAGTTTTTTACCAGCATTGTATGAAGATATCCTATTCAAGAAGTTTTCATATTTCATAGATCTTTATCATATAGTGAAAGAATGATAAGTCAAGGTTTTCTCCATGGTCAAATTAAAGTACACAACTGGGTTAGATTCAACATAAACCCCTATACAAGGTAACTCCTAGTGAGAATAAGAATGATTAAAAAATAATAATTAATGTAAATACAGAGCCACCTTCTCATATGGTCCTATCAGCTCCACCAAGGAGACATTTTATGAATCTTCCTTAGTCACTAGCACATGTTCTCCAAAACTCTTAGAATGTAATGTCACATCTCTCCCTCCCATGAAAGAGGTTGATACAAATAGGCCTCTTCCAAGGAATTATGATTTCCAATGCATTCTAAAACTATCATAAGGCACCAGGACATACTACAAATAGATGCATTAGCTTGCTACATAAGATAAAAGATTTGGATATAAGCTAATATCATTGATGTCAACACTCCTACATAGGCACCTAAACCATAGCCAATGGATGCAAAAGCATTGAAAATATTTTTAGATCCATTTCCAAAAATATAGATAATAAGATAGTAGTACTTCAAGTGTTCATTATACATATCATTCTCATCCACCACTAGAATCTTATCAGACTCATATAGTGGATCCATATCGTCTACATAATATCATTGGGGGTGTATCATACTATAATGCCAACTATATCTCTTATCAATTTTTTTAGAGTAGGATATAATTGGACGATGACACATATTTATATGCACTATTTGTATGAGCCTACATTGATCATCACCCTATTTAGAGTGTCATGGTTGATAATGGGTTAAGTGTCAACATGTGTACTATCACAATTCTACATCACTTGGGTTATTGTTTAAAGTAGAATATTTTCTCAAATAAATATAATTATTCATGGCTTTAATGGCCATGTCCATAATTTCATTAGGGAGATTGTATTCCATTATAAGTTGGGGACCACACATGTGGCCACTAGATTCATAATAATATCTAGTGTAGGAACATTTGATATGGTTGTTCGGTAGGCATTGTATACAAAAGCTTTTGAGCCATTCCATCCATCATAAATAGATTTCTCAAGTATATACATGATAATTAGGTGGGTTATAGTTGAGGGTACTCCATATGATTATCCTTTGCCCATTCCATATCCATTTATACAATAGTCCACTAGGTTACAAATCCCAACATAGATTCTATTAGCATACCTTAGATGTCAATGGAGCCACTAGTTCAAGGTGAGGTCTACTCCTATAGTAGTATGATGTATGCATACTCTCCCTTAGAGGACCCTTATTAGAGATAAGGCATGTCATGTATTCTAGAGGGTCTCTCTCTCCACCACCACACATATTAGTGTTTACAAAGAGCAACTAACCTAGTTTACAACTTCTTATACCATATGGATTCTCAAACACACCATAATTCACAAGCCAATTCAGTTAGCTTCATAGATTTATTATACCTACTCCATAGGTATTTTTTAGCCATAGATGAAATGTTACATCAAATTCTCAAATCCTAAAATACCTCATTATATAACATGCATGATCAATATTCCTCTATTTGATACATGCCACATTGATTGTGATTCTCTTGCGAGATTCATTATGTAGTATGTTCTCTCTACTTGTACATGGATTCTCTTACTTTGTTCCTTGTATATAGTTTCATTTTCATGATTAATTTTACATAGCTTATATACTCATAAAATAAAAATAATAATATAATATGCTTAAAAATTAAGATATTTATTCAAAAAGTAAAAAAAAATAGATTGTTTACATATCCATGTTTTCATTATTTATACTTTCTAGGTACTACATTTGATAGATATCATAGTATAGTTAGTTTTATCATATATACATATTTCACTTGTTATTTTTGAGTGTTCAAAAATTATTACAAGACTCAAGTCCAACACACTAATCTAGAGTTACTAATATCTACCCACTGGGGGCATATACATAGATACACAGATTTAACATTAATGCATTCTCCCATTGGGGGCATCCCTATACAAAAATTATACTTTATTAGGTTATATCATTCCATACTACTCAGATTTGTTTTGATGACTACTACTATAGACTCATTTTTGTAAATCTTTGTTCTTATACAAATTTTTACCACATGTTCATGCATACTTTCATTTCTATCTTTCATAGTTTAGACTTAATTGTGTCTCTTTGATTTTATATATATATATATATATATTCAAGGGTATTTGAATATGCCATTATTCTATGGATTTATGCCACTTATTTTCATTGTATGTATGCTTTGGACATGTTCCCATGTACTTGTGTGTGCTTTCTTAATTAGTTATGTGGACATTTGAACAAGTCCTTCCATGTGTTTCTAAGCTAACTTGATTTTTAATTGCATATCTAGACATTTTAACATGTCCCTTATATGTATTAATTTTTTGAGATTTAGTGACATGTGCCCATGTACCTTGTATTGTGGCCCCTTGGCCTACTTTGCATTCCTCATGTGTTTGTATGTATGCTTTATTGTATGAATCATAGGCCATGAAACTTTTATCTTGGTTTTTACTTGCACACTCAATTTGTGATGCCATGAGTGATCTCATGCATCTTCCCTTCCTTATTAGGTGACTTGATGGACATAAATCTCCATCCCCCAACATATCTTACATAAATTATTACTCAGCTTTGTTGTTCATTCACATGATTACATTATTATATCTATCTTGATAGATTTTTGAATGTTAGATCTAACATACATAATACATTACCAACTTATGATCACATTATATTAGTAATATAATGTCATGTAGATATCATATGTTTTTAGCCTAACAAATATCATGAAAATCTTTAATTTTGAGGATGATTATTGTAAAATTAAAACTCCACTCAAAATAGGGGAAATCATAGGGGTTTATCATAGAGTAGGCCATTCATGTGCATTCAAATATAATATTTCAACACATAGACACAAAATTATAAAGTTCAAATTTAGGAAAACATAGTGGAAAATAGTCAGATAGAGATCAAAGTCAGTTTGGTAGAAAACATGACATAAAGGAAACTAGCATAACACATAAGACATTAACATGGTGTGATATTATCCAAGGAACTATGTTACTTTAAATTAACCTTAGAAATAAGAAAATCCAAATTTTATAGAAGAACATAGTAGTTATAATCTAGATTGCATAGTTTTTTTATCATAGGTTATCAAATTTGATCAGTTTATGTTTAAATTTACATAGAATTATATCAGGTTTTCTCAAGTTGGGGGAACCATGTGCAAAATTATCAATCCCCATTTCATTTTTATATATACACATACACACATTTCTACAACTCAGTTAAGAATCCATATGCACAGATATCAAAATTAGGGGCATGTGCATGGAACATTATTTCCACATGATTATTTTTACACTAGCTCATCTTAGATGGAATGGAAACTCCATGTCATTATCCACATTATATACTTCAAACACCATTTTAACCATGTTTCACACCATATTGATGACTTATTACATCTTTAGTGGTTTGGCATTTCCATGAAGTCCCTGAACTACATTCCCAAGTGCCCAAGAGGCCCCTTGGCTATTTTACATTTTAGAGTTTTTGAGATACCCCCAAAGCTATCATACATAATTTTAGTTACATCATCTTGTTTAATTAATATATGCATATAATACACATGGGTATGCAATGATGGAGTTGTATCCTACTTGATTTCTTGATCCACCTACATAGGAGGGTTGTACAAGCCATCTACCCAATCCAAATTATTCATAGTGTATGATCCAATAAGTAGGGGTGGGTAATGATGGATTTAAAATTGGATTGAGTTATTAAGCCACCCATATATGGGGATTGAGCAATCCATCATCTCAATCCAAGATATTCATCATTTGATCACCATCTACACACATATTATGTCACTCAGTTTTTGCATTGGTTTACATACCTAATGAGGTGTATTAATTCCTTTCCTCTCTCTCTCTCTCTCTCTCTCTCTCTCTCTCCTCTCCTCTCTCTCTCTCTCATCTCTCTCTCTCTCTCTCTCTCTCTCTCTCTCTCTCTCTCTCTCTCTCATCTCTTTACTTAATTTTATCTTTAATTTTTATATTTCTTAAGTAAGGATTGATTCATTCATGTTACATTTACAAGGACACATAATGGAACATGCTTTACATACTCAAACCTAGATTCATAGGTTATTCTTTTTAGGTAAGTATAAGTACGCTTCTTTTTTCCTTTATTCTATTCATTTCATTTTTCTACATTTATATAATAAAAAAGGAGGTGCGGATAAATGCAATCATAAAAAATGTCAATTAAATGCAATGAGTGTCACTTGGGACCATCCTACCCCTAGCTTAACCCTTAGACCTATATTAGGGCCTATTTTGATCCCTTATTCATATTTTATGTAGGTATTACGCATCTTGATACATTCAAAAATTAGTCCTAAACCTTCCTCTAGGGATCCAAGCCCCTAGTGCCCTAGGTTCTACCACCTAAACACTAATGTGTTTCTTTGAACACTAGCACACTATACTAGTGACCAAGGGACCGTGTTAGTGTTGATTTCTTAATTTTAACCTCAAACTATATATTTTCAATTCCTATGACACCTAAGATCAACTTAGACCTTTTTCACACTATGCAAATGCACCAAATCAATATATATGCATGAATTTATCACTTTACCCACTAGATGGAAATCAGATGTAAATACCCAAAAAAAAGCTCAAAATAGGTGGTGCAAAATCAAGATCATTGATCCCTATTCTACTCTACTTCTGCATATAGTCATCTACAACCATCCTAAGCTTAGATTACATAGATTTCTAGTCTGAAGACTCACTCAAATCACTAAATATAGCATTCATATTAGCATCACTTTTTACTTGCACCAACACTTAGATTGAGAGAACTACATCAATATTTATCCCCTCTTAAGGTATTGATATGTAGGCAACTTTCAAGAGAATAGGTGTGTAGGATGTGCCTACCCATATAACATAACACTTTTGCTACTTATACTCATAAAATACCCTAACAACATGGAAGTCTAGGGTTTTCTAAAAAATCAATCAAAAATAGTGTATATATAGTGAATCATGGATCATCCACACAGACATAGGTATATTAGATTTAGCTAGAGATGCATGTAGAAGATCACACATTTTTATATAGAGGGACACTAACACACCCTAAGTGGGCACTAGAATAATATTCTACTATATAAAGTACCATGCTACTATCCATAAGGGTTTCTAACAACTAGATCCTATTTACAACATTAATATCAGGTTTTACACTAGTTTTCATCCCCCAATCATCTATCTCAGTTAGTTTCTAGTTAAGTAATTAATTATGCCATTCATTGCTATTTTTAAAAATATCAAATTAGAACAATTCTTGTACAAATCAATGTCTATATTTGTTACATATTTATTCCATAATTTAATGTAATGAAACCCTATAACAACCTAGGATTTACATACACTAAGTCCTTAAAATTTAAATCAACCATCATATGAATTTACGGTATAGTTCTATCCTTCCCAGTTTCTATGTAATGGATACACAAACTTCACATTATTTTTCCCCTTAAGAAGGACAAGTTTATCTTAAATGATTCATCTATAGTCATGAAAGTTTGGAGTGAATGGGAATACATATAGAGAAAAAACATCTATATTTCATTTTGATGCCATATTGGATGTGACCATGAAGTTGGTTCATTGATTGTGTGCATGGTTAAACAGTTGTGTTCTATTGAGAAACATTGAACTCATTTTTTAAGTTTTGGATACAAGATAAAAATCAATGCCCGTTAATATTCAATTTGAGTGGGTTCATTAAATCATGGGTATGATTATAAAACTATTGTTTGTATTCTTAATAACTTATGGTGTGGCTTTACACCTCCTGGTTTATGTGTAATAATTGCACATGTTTGAACTCTTTCCCCCCTTAATAATGACAAGTTTATCTTAAGGGATACATATAGAGGCATGAATTTTTACAATGTGTGGGTTGATAGATATAGAGTGGATGAAGTTATATAGCAATTATATTCCATACTAGATGTGATTGGAATTTTATTTTTTAATTGCACACACCATTCAAAAGTTGGACATTCTACTAAGTAACTATGGACTTAATTTTTTAAGTTTTAACTACAAGAAAAAAGTGGTCACCAATTTATATTATTTTTGAGTTATTTAAAATAATATTAGTGATGGATATATTAATTATACATTCAACCATATGAACTTATGGTGCATCTCTACCCTTGTTCATTTGCATGCAACAATTGTGTAAAGTTCACATTCTTTTTCCCCTTAAGAACACGTTTATGTTAAGGAAGACATTTGAAAATGTGTAAGTTTGGAGTGAAAGTGTATAAAAATAATATAAAAATATTTTTATTATATTTAAATGCCATACCAAATGGGACTACAAAGAATTTTCATCAATTAGGCTTACTATTGAAAAGTTGTGTGCTCTACTAAGCAGCTTTGGGCTCATTTTACAAGTTTTGGCTACAAAATAAAAGTCACCGCTAGTATATTTTTTATTTTAGTGGGTTCATAAAATATTTGGGATTTTTATAATAATATTTTATGAAAATTTAGGAAATTGTGATGCATATTTACCTCTCTCAGTTTGGTGTAGTGATTGTGCAAAGTTTGCACTCTTTTCCCCTTTAAGAACAACAATTTTATATTAAGAGATGGGCCTGAAAGTGTATAGATTTGGATTTAAATGGTTAATATAGAGTGTAAAAATTTATAAATTATATTTATATTCCATACCAAACATGACCCCAAAGTTGGTTCATCAATTGGCCATACATTTGGAAAGTTATGTGTTTTACTGAGTAACTTTTGACTCATTTTACATATTTGGATACAAGATAAAATTTAAAATATTTTAAGTTTTTTAAAAAAAATTGGTGAATTTTAAATTAATCCCTTTATAAATAATATTAACTTATGTTGTGTCTCTACCCCTCCTAGTTTGCATGCAGTGATTGCATAAAATTTTCACTCTTTTTCCCTTAAAATTGACAAGTATCTCTTAAGGGACATGTAAAATGGTGTGAAAGTTTGGAGTGTGTTGGATTAAGTATATTTTATGAATTTATGAATTATTTTTCTATGTCATACCAAACATGACCACAAATTTTGTTCGTCAATTTGGCATATCATTAAAAGTTGCACTTATTACTAAGCAACTTTAGACTCATTATGTAATTTTTGGATGCAGAATAAAAGTCACCACCAATTAATTTTAAAATTTAGTGGGTTTTATAAATATTTTTTATGGTTATAAGAATAAAAAATAAACCATATGAATTTATGATGCATCTCTAACCCTTTCGATTTGCATGAAGTAGTTACACAAAGTTCATACTCTTTTTCCCCTCAAGAACATTGGTTCTCTTTATGGACACATTAAAACATGTGATATTTTTGAGTGTGCATGCCAATGGAGAGTGGATTAAGGTATATATTTAAATTATATTCCATAAAAATGTGATGTAAAAAGTAGTTCATTTATTGGATGTTTCATTCAAATGTTTCACATTCTACTGAGTAATTTTGGATGCATTATAAAATTTACATATAATTCCTATTATATTTTAAGGTATTAAATAAATATTAGTGATGGTGATAGAAATATTTAATTAAACTTTAAAATTTTTTAATTCATCTTTATCCCTCTCTATTTTCTGAAAAAAAAAGTAAACAAAGTTTACTCTCTTTTACCCTTATGAACAAAAGTTTATATTAAGGGATACATCCAGTGGAAAAAAAGTTTGGAGTGATAGGGATGATGGAGATTATACTAATGTGTATCTTATTTTTATACCTCATAATGGACATGACTATAATTTTTTTTATTGGGTGTGCCATGCAAAATTTGTGCATTCTACTAAGCAAATTTTGTTCAATAAAGCATGATTTAGCTTGAAGAGAAAACATGTTTCCATTTGTTACTCATAATAAGTGTAAGAGAATAGTATAGAGAATAATTATAGGTCTCACATGTGTAATATAATAAGAATATATTTTATATCTACATGTCATTATTTATGAAAAATTGTCTGCTAAAGTTCACTACACATTTTAGTTTAGGACTGCTAGGGTTTTCTTAAGAAACACTTTTGGTTGCATGTAGGTTGAAAGATTTAGGGGTATTGGAAGTATAAATTAAGGTAATTATTAAATTTATACACCCATATAAACATTAAAATTATGTTATTTCATTGATTTGGCATGATGTTTAAAATTTATGCATTTTACTATTTAACTTTTGCTCCCTAAAGAAAGTTTTTGCTATGAAAGGAAACATGCCACTATTCAAAAGTTTTACATTCTACCAAGGAAAATTTTCTCCATAAAGTAAGTTTTGGATGTAAGAGAAAATGTGATACCATTTATTCCTTGTTGAAATTGGAATAAAAATATCTGAGGAATTTTTAGAAGACTCACATATATAAATATATGAGATTAAAACTCATCTTTACCTATCTCAATTTGTCAAAAATCACTTGCTAGTGTTCACAACATATTTTACCTTAAGACATCCACGATTATTTTTGTAGACACTCATATTTGGTATTATACACTTGATAATGTTAATGTTTTACCAAATCTTCATATATATGACTTGTGCATACATAATTGAATCTCACTAACACTCTCTCCTAATAATTCTATTATATTTGGGTTTGACCTTCTGAAATGCATGTTATTGAATAACTTATTATCTTATTTAGATTTTATCCTAATCTAATGTCAATGTTTCCTATCTTCTTGATGGTTCTGAATAAATTTTTATGGATCCAATTATTAGATCCATATTTATTGGTTGGACTCATTTATACACAATTTAATGACTATTTTACAAAGATTAAATCATTCCTTTAAGTTGGATTGTAAATTTTGCATGTTGGTTTAGAGGGAAATTACCCAAAGATTCAACTATATATTCATATTAATTATAATCCTAGTATCATCTAGTAAGAATATAACACCTATCAAGATCACATATATTATTCATCTACACATTGAGAGGAACTAACCTAAAACATCCAAATATGAAACCCATGAAAGGAGTAGGCATTGAACTAGGTATAAATACTATTACAAGTTCAAATAATAGGTTGTCAAATGTTAAAAGACATAAACAATATTGCACAACATGATGATATTACATTGATCACACACAATAAACTAGGTAGAACTATGTGTAGTTTAACCCTCTTTGGAGTATTATAATGTAGGAAATTCTTATCTATTTAGTAGAGGTGATTGAACTTAGTTAAAACCATCATTTTTAACTCATTTTTATACGTCACATTTGTCTTAAGAGTGAAAGATAAGGGTTTGAGGCAAATATAATGAAAATAGAGTTATTTGTGCATGTATGAAAATTTATAACTATAACGAAGTGACTAAAAGATAAAGATGTAATGATCCAAATTGTTACATATCAACACAACTATCCTAGGAAATTTTGGTAGAACATGAATGTATCTTTTTTCTATAGACATCTAATAAGTACCAAACTCAACTCAACAAATTTTATAATATATTTATAGATATAAGGAAACAAAATACCTTACAAATACTTTTTAATGACCTACACTATTAAAAAACTTAAAAAAGTAAGTACCATATCTTCTAGGTCATTTACATAAATATTAAATGTTAGAAGTACATATACAATATGAATTAGACTCTATTTTGGCTTATTTAGACTGCCAAATCCAAAATTAGATAAAACATAGCAGTGAACCTTTCATTCCTCTAGCATGACAAACCTCAGGTTCCCTCAACATTTCATTATACCTTCTTAGGATTTCATATTTCTATGTTAGGGTTTTAAAATTGATTTTTGAGTTCCTTTTATCATATACACAAATCTAAAATTTCTCTATGTTAAAGTAGGGTTCCATGCTTATTCTCCTATTAGGGATTCATATATTAGGGTTTTGGATTATCCTCATACATATTAAGATCATGATTTCTTCAAAATGATTAGATATTTTTTAGTCATATTGATTGGTTCAATTTTTTTTTTTAATTTACTAAAATTTTGTATAGATTTTTTGTAATTAACATTTTACTATTTTTAACAAATGAGGCATGGAAGGAAAAGAACACATCTATTTTTCAACTACATTATGGGTTTAATTTATCTACTAATATTAAAAAAAAACCTATTCCCCAAAAAAAACCTCTTGATGATTTTCTTAAGGGTGGTCAATTCTTTATTTTGTGATGGCTATAATAGATATACATAGTTTATACTTTCTAATTAAATATATGATTATCATAATTATATGTTTGGATTAAGGTAAACCCACCTTTGACTAGTGTGAAACCTAGACCAAACATAATGGAAGGCCCAAGTCTCCCCAAGAGAAAGCCAAAAAATAACCAATAGAGACAACATGAAACAAAAAAAGACCCAACTTGGGCACATAAAAGAGACTAAAACACACAAAAAAGAGAGGCCCAACCAAATAGAAATACATCACAAGAAGTAGAGAGGGGAAATATCCTAGCAAAAAAGGGACACAATCCTACACCCTAAGGAAGGTTTCCAACCACAAAAAAAACCAAAAGAGGAAAGGAGACTCAACATCCAAAATTACCGCCTAGCAGAAACAACTATGAAATACACCATATATTGTTTAAACTTAAAATGTGTTACAACATGTCTTGAATCCTAGCCATTCTAAGAATTTCATTAGGGGAGAGGTCCAAAATTTCCCCATCAAACTTTTGGGAACCTTGAGGGTCATTAGAATATTCTCAGTTGAGTATAGAATTTATATCTCCTTGTGTCATCATGCATGAATTCTCAAGATGGAAAATTTTCATACAACTCAAACAAATCCCTTTATCCATATAAAACATGATTTCTTAATTCCAAGATCCCCAGGTGGACCTAAATTGATTGGATATAGGAAGAGTCTAGTTCATGGCCACTATCACATAAATTTTAGCTGAGATCAACCTCTTGTAAGAGTGGGTGGCAGGGTTGATGGTCACAAGTGAGCCAAATATTTCCATAATGATTTTTAGGGTCTAGTCCATCTATAATATGTGAGGGAGGCTAGGGAATTCCATACATAAAGGAAGTCGATCTATTTTGAAATTTAAATTAGATTAATTCAATCTCTAAGGTTGAAGCATGAGGACTTCCCTTCCTATAAGCCATGGTCCTTCATAAAGGATTCTTTTGTAATCTTCACTACAATAAAAATATAATAATAGATAGTTATTAGTACGAGAAATGATTTTAAATCCATTAATCCCTTTCCACTTTATTTTTTCCAATTCATGATTACTTCAATACCATGCCTTGCTCTCACAAATTTTCCCACTAGGGAGTTGTTGTACCTCTCTTTAGATTCTTCAAAGACCTTATCAAGAACATACAAAATTAGATTCCCACTAATAGGTTTAATGGTCAAAAGATTACAATTTACTCTCACAGATTCCTCTTTCATTCCTAAGATAGTATCTAAAACTTTGAAGGGTTAGTTTTGACTCTTAGAATTAATGGTAACTAAGGTAATCCGAAAATGTTTGAATTTACTCCTACATAGGTAGAATAATAAATGTTACATCCACCAAATATTTATGGAGAAATGTTTTGTCCATCCATTCAAAATTTAAAAAATTATAAAATAGAAACATTTGATGTTCTAATAGCTTGAATCAATAACTCTTATGTGATGTTAAAAAAATTCCTTGTCCTAGTCACCGAAAATAAACTAAAAAGTCAATTTTACACATGAACCCTTCAAAGTCACAATTGAATTTCCAAGACATAGAACCCATTTTTTTTTAATCACTTAGAGGTTCTAAGGGACCCCAATAAAATAAAATAGGTTTCATGAAGATTAGAGAATCTTGGACTATCTTAGGATCCTTTACGATCCCTGAGATTTTCCATTTCTATATTTTGGGGGTTTTCCCTTATTATTTTTCATTTTTCTTCCTCTTGTAGTGGCCCTAGAAGTCACTTTTCTCCTTTCCTTTTTAAATTTTTTTACCTTAGACCAACTCACCTCCTTAGGAAAAAATATTCCCTTAACACCTTCATAAATTCTACTATCGTTCTGGGGAATATTAATATTATTGGACATGATCTAGCTAAGAGGTAAACTTTGTTGATGAGGGCTTCCATCCTTATTTTATATTGGGGAGGGAGTTGTGCAGAGCATCTTAGATAATCCTGGTGATGACCTTACTACCAAGATGTATTTAACCTTATGAATTTGGGGATGAAAATAAGATCCAACACCTTTGGAATAAATCATTTTACCTTTCTCTTCTGGGATAATGAGCTATAAAGGATCTTATGAAATTTAAGCCTTCAATTCTAAGCACTTTTTTGTGGACCTAGGATAAATATTCATGTCCTTAGCATTCCTTAAATTCCCTTTATCCACATAGGGAGTATCATATCCTTTCTCCAACATTGAGACTGGAACTTTAGCATTGGATTTTTCCTTAATAATTTGGGATCCAAAGGATTTATCTTAGTCTTAATTGGCTTCTTATCCACCTCCTTCTCCAACTCCTTTTTGAGGATTGGGAAACATATTTCATCATGGCCTATTGAATCAAATAGTTTATGGATAAAATCATCCATTTCATAAATAATTTTTTGAGTCAATTTCCCAAATTTAGATTTAATTTGGATACTTTTTAAAACCAATTTTTTCATCTGGACATAGACATTGAGCCCAGATTCAACCAATCTTATTTTGGACTTAGTGACTAGATGAATGGACATCAGTTGTCCTATAACACCTGAAATATTGAGGAAGACTTACTCCTCCTAGAAATATAAAGGGAGGCCCAACAAGGTAACCCACATTAGAATTTCCATAAGAGAATCACTATTTAGATTCAAACTAGGCTTTTATTTCTTGAGAGAAAGGAAAGATTTCCTCAAATACCATGGTCCTCCTTTCAGAGCTTTCTCACAACTTTCAAATGAGGAGAAATAGACCATGAATTAATTTTTTGTGATGACTACCAATTTAATTTTTCCCAAATGCTCCCACTTCCTACCACTCATTCTCTAAAAGTATTAATTCTTGGCCTATATCTATAAAAGTGTGCTAGTAGAGAGTTTTGTAGTGAGGATTTAGTGCTTTGCACAATGGATTCTATATTTCTAAGATAACTTCATGTTATTTTCTAAATGTTCTAAGATTATGACTGGTCAAGAGCTTAGAATACCTTGATCTTGACAAAACATCCACCCAAGACCGTTTGGGATCCTTCTCCCTTTCATTCTCTGATTTATTAACCCCATCACCATTTGATATTCCACCTATCAAATGTATATTTTTAGAGAAAAAAAACATCACCATTCATCATAATTATATGTTTTTTTACTAAAATATTTAATATATTTTAAAATCTTACAATAAAATTAGTTAAATTTATATGCAAGAAAACTAAGGATAAAATTAATAAAGAAATTTTTTTAATTGTATTTAGTAACACACATTGTCTAAATGTTGAATATAAAGGAATTCCATGTGTCACTTATTTAATTTCTCCTCAAGGTAGTGATGGGTACCATCAATCATGTAATATTTTATAAAGGATCTATATTAGATAAGGATTGCCATGCTATCACAACCCTAAGATTTAGTAGGTGTCCTCCTAAAAAATATTGCATGGATATTGAATCAGTAGAGCCTTGAGTAATGCAAAAGCTAAAATTAAAAGTAGTGTAGCTAATTCAAACATTTTGGATTAGATGATTACTATGATTAATTCCATAGAGTAACTCCAAAAAAAATCAAAGTTTTAAATATAGAATCTAAATCAATTAAAAAAAGCTTAAGTATGCAAAAAATCCTCAATATGCTAAAGAAAATTACATATTTGGATCTCCATATAAAACCCACATGATCTA
This sequence comes from Torreya grandis, assembly GCA_037957365.1. Taxonomy (NCBI): domain Eukaryota; kingdom Viridiplantae; phylum Streptophyta; class Pinopsida; order Cupressales; family Taxaceae; genus Torreya; species Torreya grandis. The sequence continues at coordinate 14,628 of JARHVA010003668.1, forward strand.
AAATTAATGAATCAATAAGTTTTCTTGATCATAATAATAATCCAGGTCAAACTCTAAGAAACATGCTTTGAAATAGGTTGATCACTTTACCTCCTATACATCCTATACAATGATCAAAATATTATTTTACATATCATAGAACCATGAAAATAATATAGATAAGTTTTGGGATTTGAAAATAAAAATAAACAAAATTATTATAATGTGACCTTATATTAGATATATCTATTAAATCACCACTAGATTTATTAGAAAAAAATTATGTCTCTTTTATTTTTCCTAATTTTATGACTCACCTAATGGGAAGTGACACAACTTTGATTACAAATGGGTAAATCATATTTGAAAGGGTGATTTTCCTATACATTTGAGAGGGGAAAATACCTTATATAATTATGGGTTTTTGATATTTTTTAAAACTTTTAAACAAAAAATAAAATAAAAATTAATAAGTAGTGTACCTTGAAAATGGGAGAAGAATGGAAGAGGATGGAGGTGAAGGTGATAAAACCAGAATAAAATAAATGTAGAGATTTGATAGAATAACTCAAAATCTAATGAAATGGTTAGAAATTCTTCCTCTCATAAAAATAGAAATATAAACAGCATATGTAATAGGAATAAAAGGTTTTTTGTAAGTACAAAACATCCTTAAACTTGAATTGAGTACACTTGGTACAAAACTCATACACAATATTTTTAACACACACACACATGAAAACAATACATAATTCATGAATAAATAGCATCAAAACCACAAATCCAAATATTGATCTCACCTGCTTGCTCACATTCCGTATCTCAAATCTAGAAAATGTACATAACCCACAAACAAAGTTATATCCAAGTCTTCTTCAAGATGTTTGAAATAAATTAGAACCCCCTTACAATGATCATAATTTCATCTTTTATACAATATTTCCACCTATAAATAAATTCATAAATCCATCCATTGCACTAACTTAACCTAGATTTAATTTCTTCTAACTAAAATTTTCCCATGTTTTAATTTTATTATTTAGGGATTTCAAAATATTATATGCAATTTTTATTTTGAATTTAAAATAAAATATTAATTATAAAAATAATTAATTTACTTAATGATCCCAAATACATCACTATTTTTTTGTTTTCTTTTTAGTGCTTCTCCTTTGTGCTCTTTTTTATGACTTTAATTAAAATTAATTAACTCTAAAAAAAATTAATTAATTCATTTAATTCCAAGATTGCAGCATGAATGTCCTCTTCAAAAATTATTTTATGAAAATATAATTGTAGGATTTTCTTTTCCATTAGGATGTGGAGTCAGATAGAGAATTATATAAAATTTAACAATAAAAATGAATGAAAAATTGTTCAAATGAGTCGTAAAATTTATATGTCAAAATTTTACTACAATAACTGGTTTTGACTATGGGGTTGAATTACCTAGCATAATGCATGAGTACTCCAAAAATTAGTGACTGATGCCTTATCCACCTTGTGGATGGTATGAAGTGCATTCATTTATCTTGATGCATCTAATTGGTAGTTAATTTGTCTATCCAAATCATATGGGAATGGGCATGTACTACCGAGAAAATTCATATCTATTAAAACTCCATGTAGATGAAAACATATCATATGATATTATGTCTTAATATAGTCAATAGGTAGTCAATTCACCTATCCAACATGTATTCAAATGAACATGTGTTGTTGAGCTAAATCCTTGCTTTGAAAATTCTTCTTGTTTGTTTTTAGGGCTGATGCAAAAATTTCATTTATACCACCAAGCTCACTACATAATTTTTTATATGCCCATGTTTGTTATACCTTCTTATGATAATCATCTTAACCTATTTCTAGACTTGATTTTTCTCTATTTATATAGAGTTCTAAATATGCATTTTAAAAAACAATACCCAATTAGATGTTATCAATTTTTTAGAAAACTACCTTGGTAATGGATATATAAATCTAAGGAATGAATATTTCTCAAGACCAAATTCATTATCATTGATGAGAAAGTAGCTAAAGTTACTATAGAAAACAATCCTCAGGACCAACTTCATTATCATTCATGAGAAAACATTTGAAGTTACTGTAGAAACCAATCCTCACAATGAACATGAAATATTTGACAAAATAATTCAATGAAATTTTATCTCATAAATGAGAATTATATGATACTTATACTGAAATTATAGGTAGATTAATCACCTTTTAATTTAAAATTAATTATGTTTAGATTTAATCCCAACAATGTTGATCCCTGTTCATGCCGATCTTGATCAGGCAATTGTAATTCTAAACTATGTATGTGAGAAGCTTGCAGGTAACTTTGTCGTACACCAAACCTTAGAGGATTCTCAATATACCATATATTTTTATTAATATAGTTCAATTTATCTTCCTAAGCCTTTCTATTCATTTTTTTAATGTTTTTTAAATCTATGCAAAATAATTGTAAGTCCTTCTCATTAGAATTGGAGCTACAAACATGGATTACTTTAAGTAATGTTTCCAAATTGTTTAGAGCCTCATAATCTAGTACCTTATTTACAAATTGTATGCCATTCTAAAGTAGCCCATGTAATGGTATTCAACACATTCCCATAAAAATTTGCCAAAGAGAACCCATTATTTCACCTTTTTAGATACTCAAGCCTTTTCATGGTATTTATTATCCACTCAAATTACTTTGCCAACATTCCATGATCTGTATCTTGTTCAAACATTTTTTCAAACACTTTACAACCTATTAATGTTTCCAAGGCTCCCATTCACACATTTGGAGGCACATAATCATGATGAAAATATACCAAACCATGAACATTTATAAGAGGCATAATAGAATGAATTATCCAATATAATATATTATGCTATGTCTTGTCATAGCAAGCTAGTCATTGCATGGTATCCATAAGCAGGTTTCATCTCCTGAATGTCACTCTCCCATTAATTATTTGATAGTTCCATGAACCTTCAGCTTCTATAGTTGGACTCTTGAATGCATTAATCTCCTAGGATGTTTTCAAATAATATGGTTCAGAATTGGTAGCCCCTCATTATATAAGCCTAACTATTTATAATTTTTTTTACAGTTGAATAATCATGATGCATAAGCACAAGCATGCACTTATCTACAAGCTTGATACCTTCCTCATAGGTCATACCCAATTTCCATTCATCATAAAACATTGACTTATCAAGATGATTACCAAATACATTGGCAATATGACCCTCCTTATATCATGATTCATTTTATTCTACTCCTCCTCATGATTATATGTCTACTCCTCATGCTTACTACCAAACATTGAGAGACTAGATTCGACCCTAAATATTCATTTGGAGAGATTTACATCCTTCTTGAAACCCACCAAACCTTCCCACACTATGCAAAACCTTTCTATAGCATACATAAGCCCCTTAGACAATGTTACAATGTAGGCCACTAGCTATCTAGTAGAACCAATGGCCTAGGCCACCCATTTTATTATTGTCCCATGGCCTATGCTACAACTTGTCTAGAATATAACCACTTTAGTCCTGACCATTTCCAAATGGCTAGAAACTTTAACTTTTTGGTGCTTGTTTGACCCTTGATAATGTTATATAAGTTAAAAACTTGCCTCACAACACCTTCTTCTTTAGTTATTCTTATTCTACTCTAATTTATCCTCCCTATTTGAGAGAAATTCACACTTTCAGTTGATATTTAGATTGGATTACCATTTTGATTCATAGTTTCTCCTGTATTCATTGTTATTTTATCTCACACTATATCAGTTTGACATTGCACCTATTTTTTAGACATGGAGTGGCTCTCACACCTTGTGCTTACTCCTACCTCACTTTCTCTTTTAGATTGTTAGCATCTGATTGGATATATATCTTCTTGTAACCTAGTCTTCCTCTAATTGGATCAAACTTGGATACTTAGTTGGTATTTTATTGCTTTGTTGTTGAGCATGATCTAAGGGTACCTTGCTTGTAAGATGAAATTAGTATTTTGGCCTAGTGTAGTGTTATTTATAGGGTTAGACTAATTTTTAAAAAAATAGAATGAATTTTGAATATATTATTTCTTTCCCTTTGAAAACATCTTTCCTTTGAAATTGTATTTCATGCCCTAAGGTTGCATGTTTCAGAATTGTTATTTCTTCTTAAGATTGCTTACTTGTTTAGATAGCTTTGCTTCCATTTTTAAATTACATTGTTTATTTCCTGAATTTGATTTCATTATGGTTAAACCATTAGAGATACTTGATTATGTGTTAATATTGATCACACTAGCCCTAAACTAGTTCTGTAAGTCTATCTTTGGCCTAGTGTAAGCTAATAAAATAGATATCTACCTTAGACCTCTAGTGGCTTCCTATTCCTTCATCAAAATAAGTGTTTTCTTCTTACCCATATTCTAAAATATATTGGATCATTTGGATTCTTGGATCTACATGATGCTATCACAGTCACCATGCCTAGTACTTCTAGTTGTTCTTAACTTATCACATGTAATTCATTGATTTATCTACCCACACTGAAGAGAGTATGTTTGCCTACAAGATTGAGTATAAATATTATCGTAATTTAGTGTAAATACATATGATCATCCCATGTATACTATGATAAAAATTACATACTTATACTTAATTCCCAAGATTGATGTCTTAGTTACATAAGGATACTTATTGTGATAATTAATTGTCATTATGGGAGATCATAATATTGTTATTGGTTTTGCCTCTGTGTAGTAAATACATTATATAATAATGTACTTGAATTATTTTCTCAAATTTAATTATAATAAGTCTTTCATGTATGTATCTTTACACTTACCACTAGCATGGCCAAAACACAAAATACAATGTGGATAATAGCCAAGATAAATATGAAGGTATGCAATCCCTCTATGAACTAAAAATATTTCTTTCCCTATTTTCCTTTCAAATTGGAAACATGAGTCAACTTGTGGATAATTCAGCTCTTGGAAACTATATTCTTTACCATATAATTGAATTTTGGATCACTTATATCAATGTTTATGATTGTTCATTGTTAATATGTCCATTATTCACAATATTAGCTCTGCACTTAGAGTAATTTGAATTTGATTGTAGTCATTCATCAATGCAATACATATGGAATGAAAGGATACATTTGGGAAAAATAATAAGGGTATCACCTTAAATTGGTTAAATCTTAAGCTATTTCATATTTTATACTAATCTAATCAATATTGCCTCCTTGAAAAAATGGGAAACATTGAAAACTGTCCATGCAAACTATGTTTTATAATGGCCCATTGAGAATTTATTCAAATTTATACGTTGAAAAATATAATTGGGTTTGGAAATATCTTTGATGGACTCACTACTATTTGTTCTCTTTATTTTATGAACACAAATTAAGACCAAATGTACATCTCTAAAGAAAATATATATACAAAATACTTTCTAAAATTTCACCAAAACACTAGGTTCTCTGGGTAACAAAAATAAACCAAATACCTTGCAAGCACAAGAGGCCAACAAAAGGGAAGGGGAAAAGACTAAAATAATGTTGTGATTACTAAACATGAACACACACAAACATAATAAGAAATGGGAAAGAAAGAATCCAACATTGTGTAGAAAATTAAATTATCTATAAGGGAGAAGGTGAAATAACATGATTAAGCATGGCCATTCATAGGTTGAATAAAGAAGGAATACTTGTAGGAAAAGTTTTGACAAAATGATCACAACTTTGGAAAATAGATCAAAAACAAAAAAACATTATTTTATTGCTTCCATAGGAAAAACATGAAGCATGGCTAGTAAAAAAATATGTATTCACACACTTAACAATGGATAATTGGAACATAAACATCACTTGCATCCATAAAATAACATACGACACACATTTTCCTCATGAATGAAATGAATATGCTTCAAATAAATATTCATATTATAAAAAACATGAGACATACCTCTAAAATATTGTTGAATGTCTACTTTTCTAGCATTTCTACCATGAATGGATAAACCAAATCTTCTCTAGATACCTCCAAAGGCAGATTTGAGATCAAAACCTCATGGCACTCAAAATTGTCAATTTTTTTTCTAATTTATACTATCTTCTTATTCAAAATTTTATTTGTACTTTGGATCAAATTCATCACTCATCTCCTCTTCACTGGTGTACAACTCACTCTACTTATGATTTGTCTCATGTTCTTGGAAGGTAGCTAAAAATGGATTTTAAAACACACTTTTCCATATATTATTTTTCTTTGGATGAATCATCAAGATTCTATCTATTTTGCATATGCTCCACCTCCTACAAGTTTTGAAGTGATAAAATTTATGTTTCATCCCAATTTCTCACCAAGCAAACTATTTGATTAGCTGCAAATATTTATAGTGGACAAATCTGATTTGGGTTATTTTTAACTAAGCTTTGAGATATATGTTGTTATGGGATAGTAGGATATTACTTAGGCTACATGATTACATTGCTATGAGTTAGTTATAATATATATTTTTACATTATGAACATGTTGATTTGTTATTTTAGCTATATTTTATGATTTATGTATATCATGTTGATATGGTCTAACTACCTACTTATTGTGAAGTTGATGTAAGAGAACTCATCCCTCAGAAAGAGATGGAGGGAGAGCACCATCAGAGAGGGTGATGTAGATGGAGATGTCAAAGGATGATAGAGAAACTGGCTAGAACCCTACACATACCACATTAGATAGCACATGTTAGAATGCATAACAAAATGGTTAGCATAGTGTGTTTAATATTGCTTGCCTTATATAGTTATTTACTCATGATTTGCTGTCATAATTTAATAGCTATTTATAATTTTTCTTGCATGATTTGCATAATTAGAGCAAATTTGAGGTTAATAATTAACAAAATTATCATTAAACCATTGTGATATTTAAAGTGCTAATTTAATTAACAAAATTATTGATTATTGTAATAAAATATGATAATGAATATCTTGGAGGAAAAATAGGAAAAATAAAAGAAATTATCAAAATACACAAAAAGAGGAAAAAAAAAAAAACAATAATAAATAAAGGAAAAAGTGAGAAATTTTAAATAAAATAAAAATAAAAAATCATGGATAATAATAAAAACAAAGATAAACTAAAACAAACAAAAAAATATTAAAAGATAAAAAACTACGCTCCTTTCCTTAAATAATAAAGAAATCTTAAATCAGAGAGGTCAAACTCTCAGAAAGAAAAATAAGAAGAATAGAGAGGGGGCATAGCATGAGAGGAAGGAAGGAGATTGGAGACAATGAAATGGAAATGAAGAGGAAGAGAAGGAGAAACTTTGCTCAGATTGAGATTTTCCAACACCTTGGATAGGTAGGTGGTGTATTTAAATTATGTATATGAATGCATAGAAATATATAAGGTTTAGAGAAATGGAGCAATCTAATATACATAGTTTACAATTTGGGTGACTTAGTATATAGCCTTTGCATATAGTTTTAGTAAACTATGAATTAGTGGGGGTTACTAACCAAAACTATGGTTATATAAATCATAGTAATAAGATATCTACAGTAATATATATGATTGACAAGAATAAAATTAGTTTGAAATTTTAGATTATTATATTATAATGATCAATTTATAGTGATCCAACTAATGGTTTTGATAAATTATTAATATGGCATAATTGATAGATTATATTTTTTGAGCTTTTTGTAATATGCAATAGTTTAACAATGATCTATATAGTAGATAGGCATAAATGATCACCAAATTTAAAATTATTGCAATGACTTGGTATAAAATGTAGTGACTCATGATTAGAGTGATTCATATACCTAAAAAATACAATGTAGAGATTTTAATTAATATACTTTGAGCAGATATACTTAATTAATATACAATAATATTACCTGTATAGTTTGGTTAGTGATTTTTTGATATATATTTTATATTGATATTATGTGTATGTTTACCAATCTAAGGGTTGTTAAAATTGGTGTTATCATAGTAGAGATCTACCCAATAAACCAAAGACTTAAGAATTGGTTAGCAATGACTTATATAGAGGCATTTGTTAACCAAATTTGACCATATAGGTCAAATTGGGGCACCCTTAGGTAAAAACTTAAATTTTATGTGTTTTATGTCTCTAATATAGATTTAAAAATGTATTTTATAGGTTATTTTATGTCATTTAATGTTATACTAGCCTTGGTCCTTAGTCATTTTAGTCCTTTTAGTCATTTTGGGTCACTTTGAGGTCTAAAAAGGTGCATTTAATGAGTTATATAGATTTATTCGGAATTATGAAGGTTAAAAGAGGTTATTCCATGTGAAATGTGTCCCCAAATGTCTTAATCAACTATTGGTAACTAAAAGTGGTAGGTACTTTAGAGGAAAGAGTAGTTTTCTTAGGGAAAAAGGTGAGTTTGGCACTTATATGGCCCATGGGGAAGTGTGCCACATGTGATAAGATCATGTTATGTATCTTAAGATTTCCAAAGCTTATTTACATGCTTTAATTGCTTTTGAAGTTCCATTTTTGGTCTAAAACCATTATACTTCTTTTTCACCCTTCTTGACAAGCAATAGTAGTCTTCAAGTTTGTACTTGGTATGGCCAATATAGGAGGTTTCAGATCAAACACCTTGGGGAGGTGAAATTAAACATAGATATATTAATTTAAATATAAATATTTTGAATGATTTTGGATTGTGCTTCATGAACCATCCTCTTGAAGTTGACTATACTTTTATACTAAATGTTTCATGCACCCTATAGGTTTTGCCTTGGTTTGAGAAAGTATGTACAAACTATATAATAATATTAGTTATATATGATTTTTAGTCTCTTATATAATTATTTCCATGATTTTTTTCACATTTAATGATGTTTTGATAAGTAAATAATCTTAATTTTTAGTAGGATACACCTTGCTATGTTATAGGCAGTTTTTTTAACCATTTGCAGAACCTTCATGTTTTGATCATGATTCCATGGTTGTGATATATTTGTTTAAATATATTAAATTTATTATTTTCTCTCTCTAATTTTATTTTCATTCTCTAAGTCAAACTCTCCATGAAGGTGCAGCCACATACAACTTACCATTCAGGTAGTCATTAATGAGCAAGTACAGGTGGTGTCTTCATGAAATAGTCATGTTGAGACGAATATTGTGAGTTTATAAATTTCATAATAAACTAAGGGAGTAAAATTCTAATTATTTAAATATCTAAAAAGTCTTTTGAGTATCAAAATTCATGTTTTCTACCTGAACTACACTCACTGCCTGCATGCATGATTTTGTCCACCTATAAGTGGCTTAACAGAGAATTAAGGAATCATATTAGAGTATGGAAACAAGTGGTGGGATCATTTTTTAGTTAAAATGTGTTTTATATATCATGATAGACCTTATTGAAAGGTGAGGTTGATAAAATAAGAGTGAAACCATGTTCAACACAAGATGACTGAGTACATGAATTTTCTCCCCAAAATGTCAAAACAAAGGTTTGATCAGTTTTGTTAAATGCATATAACAAGGTTGTCATGAGATTGGTAACATATAGGTGTACTAAAATTTAATTATATATCAGGGAGAAGGACTATACCAAATTTTTAGGGTAGGTGATAAAGGGAAAGTGACTATTGAAGACATTAAATAAGCACATTTATGCACTAAGAATAGGTAGTGAAACCTATAGGCTTAAGTCAAAAAAAGACCTTTCTCAACCCAAGTTGAAAATTAGGTCTATAACCCATATGTGAGTGGTTTTAAATTGTTGACATGATTATTTAAGTCATAAATATCATAAAGGAAATATTTCATACTTTTTTTTGGTATCCCATTAGCATCTATAGGCATCCTTTTCACCACCAAATAATAACCTACAATTAGTCCTCAAAATTTACACTCAGTTCTAGGTGCCAAATGGAGAAGGCGTAGAATTTAAGGGTATGTTTAAAATTTATTAAGATAAAGGACTATAAATGATTATATATATCACCAAGATATAAATATTTATTATGTTATTGGGCTTTGTACTCACCTACAAGATCTTGATTGACCTATAGTTGATCGGGTCTGAGTTTAGCAAACAATGAGACATTTGAAGGTTTTGAAGTGTAAAAGTGATTAAGAATAAAATTATTGGGTAAAATAAGTATAAAATGGTCCTATTGGATTATAGGGAAGATTATAAACACTTCCTTCAAGCCTAAACAAGCCAACAACATCTATAATAGTAAAAAAGGCAGAGTACACAATCAACTAATCTTGACTGGTCTTGAGATTTTTTCAACCTAAACAGTGTAAGATAAGTAAGGGAATATGTGTAATTAATATTATAATATTTTATAATATATTTTACACTATTTCCAATTCATAAATCATGAAAATTATACCTACATGTACCCTAAACAAGTAAAACACAGTCACAATCAACAAGGTTGCATCTAGTCTTGATTACCAGAGTATGGGAAAATGTATATAAGGAGTTAGGATGATGATAATACATAGGAAAAATTAATAATTATATTAATAATATAATTAGGATATTTAAATTGAATTTAAATCAAATAAAGGGTTCTAATTAGACAACATACAATCCATTTGTGAAAACCCTGCACACAGTCCTTTCCTCACAACTTGCTTGGGTTTTGAATGCTTTTGAGGGGCCTAATCACATAATAAAGTGATAAAATTTTATGTATGGAAAATATATGAATTTATAAATCCCATAAAATATTTACCTTTTATTTAGGAAATAGTGGAGCGCCCTTTTTTATCTCAGAAAGAGGGTACTTCCCTAGGTGCACTAATTGGTAGTTTTGAGGAATAGAGGCAAAGTGATGAATAAAATGATGTTTTCAAATTTAAAATAAGTATAATAATTTTTAAAATAATTGGTGAATTATTAATAACCATGCATAGGAGGATGAAACCAAACAAGGTACCCTAGACCCTCAAAAGTGTAAATAGGCCTATGAGGCATGGTTATGCCTAAAGGCCAAACAAGAGGTCAATTTAAATTATAGATCTAATTGAAATTTATAATTTATTTTGAATTGTATATGGGATAATATTATAGTTTTTTGAGATATTTTTAGGTAGGGAAAAGTATCAAAAATCATTCTTAGTTCTAAGTTGTAGTTAAGCCTGTTAGGCAAGGTTCAAGCCTAAGGTCAAATGAGGGGTCATTCACAATTATAGCATGAGATGATAATTAAAATGAAATGGAGAATTTATATGGGGAATAAATATATGTGTTAAAACTATTTATATTCAAATTAAATCATGATTAATCTATTTTTGGCTTAGAGACAACACTAGACCTGTAGGAAATGAAGGAAAAGGCTCGATAGGACAAGTTTAAACACTCATATCTCTCTTGATGATTTGAATGGTATCATAATAGGTTTATAGGAGTTATAAAATATATTTAAAAATAACTTTTTATAATTTTTATAAAATTAAAATTTTAAAAAATTAGGAACAAAGCTTAAGAGGTCAAACAGGCCTAAAACCCTTGCAAAGACCAGTTTGAGGAAATGAGAGAGATAATGCATCAAAATGAACCAGAATGAAATGAATGATGATTGAATTTTAAATATGACCAATTAAATATCCCTACCATAAAAATTAGTTGTATGAAATTGTATAGATAGGGTGCAAAACAAGGTATTTCTAACCATTTTATGTGTTTTGCAGGTTCTAGAAGGAGTCTAAGGATGAAATAAAGTTTGGGGGAATATTAGGAATTTTAATAAAAAAATATTTAAATTTAATGCCTTATAAAAAATTATAATATTTTAAACAATAGATCTCATCTTAGCTAGTCAAAACTAGCATATTGGACAAAGTAGTGAGAAGGGTGGAAAAATTCAAGTGGGTTGATTTTAAGGTGTCCCTGATGATCGTAAGGCCATTGATGGTATTTAAAGTTTTTATCCACTCAATAATATATATTTTAATTAATAAATTAATCCAATTTTGAGGCCATGTGTATAGGGTACATGAAGGAGGAGGTTTTTGGGCTATAGATGATGATATCTCCTTCCCGTGATGATTCCAAATGACCAAGCCTAAAACCAATGAATGGAGTGGAATTCATGATACCATTAAAATTATTTAAAATAATTAGACCTGGTACTAGTTATTTATGAGGCATTAAAATATGTCCAATCATGAAGGCAGTTTTCTGAGCCAACACAAGGAGTTTCGTGCCACATTTCATGAGTTTCATGCCTTGTGTGGATACTTGTACTTCTTAACCTTCCATGGTTAATCCCATATAAATTTATCATGAATAATTAACTAATTTTATCAGCTTTAAAAGTTTCCTTGTGTCCCTTGGACTTATTTATTCTCCTCTCTCTCTCAAGTTCTATAATAACTAGCCATTTTGGCCTTTGTAATCTAATATCGCACCATGTATGGTGAATTCCTACTAGTTTTGACATTGTAATTGACTTAGAAAATAAATTAAATATAGTTTTAGTTCATACATCAGCTTGTTAAAGTGTGTGAATAGATTCATATTGAATGGTTAAGAGATATTCATTTATCCTTGCTTTCTCTCAATCCTTCCATGTTTGATACAAGTGATTCCATGCTTAGCAAGTCATATGAAGTGTTGTGAAGTTTATGTACATGTTATTAAGTGTAAAAGGAAGTATTATCATTTGAAAAATTATCTATTTTTCCACCTACCTTGGATAGTATTCATACATGGCACCTTCATATTGAAATGCTGATGTTAGTGCATTCTAGGATTCATAGACTGGTGTTGTATGCCTTATCTCAAAAGAAATGGAGTATAATAGTATTATGGTAAACATATTGGTGTATAACCCTCTATAATAGGTTTAATTTTATGAAAATTAGAACCCTTTTCCCCAAAAATAATCAATTATTATATGTGAAATCATTTCAAGGCACATCTAGGGAGTTAGCCCTTCATCCTAGAGATTCATCTCACCAAATTGATTACCCACAAGTGAGATGTTTCCATTTTTCCACTTGGATGAGGAGAGTTGATATATATAATAAAAAGGTGAAAATACAAGTGAAAATATTTTTTTTCATGCCCGCTGGGACTCTTAGTCCAAGAGGTTGAAATATTTTTGGTGTTGTCTTTCAATAATCAGTGTTTAGAGTCATTTATCTAAGCATCAATGGCGACTCTGAATTTACATCTACTTTTTCATCAACCTAGGTATCCCTTTTGAAGATTTTTTATGATCGTTACTTATTTTATTGATTCCTAATGAAGTTCCGTGGCTGACCTTGGTTTTGAGTTTTGTTTTATAAATGTTGGTGAGACATTTCAAGCTTATGCCATTCCATTTCAAAAATAACAAGCTCTTAATCAGCCCTATCATGAAGTGTAACATCTCCAACATGAAGTGTATTATCCCATTCAATAAGAAGAATTTTGGAAGTCATATAACCTTTAATTTACCTCTCCATATGGAAACCATGTTTTTGGACAATGCTATGAGTATGGATACTAAGAAATCTATCAAGAAACACCTCTCTATCACTCCCAATATGAGCCGTATCATTCATACCAAGATGCCCATAAAACTCAAGACTAATCATATGAATATTGTCATATAAAATCATAGGTTTCCATGGATTACACACAAGGAAATAATTATCAAGGTGAAAATCCTACTTATGTAGGTATGTATATTTAGATTATAAAAGATAATTTCCATGTTTTAAGTACTTTATAAGTTCCATTTTTGGCCCAAAAATATTCTTCTCCTTTTTCACCATTCTTGGCAAGCAAAAATAGTCTTCAGGTTTGTACTTTGTATGACCATTAGAGGAGGTTTCAGATCAAACTCCTTAGGGAGGTTATATAAAAATTATATACCTTCATTTAAATATAAAGAGTTTGAAGAATGGTGTTCTTATATTCATGAACCATACTCATGAAGTTGACTATACTTTTTTACTAGTTATTTCATGCACCCTATAGGTTTTACTTTGGTTTCAAAAATTCCATAAAAAATAGCTAATGCTATTTATTTTATAGGATTTTTAGTCTCTTATATAATTTTATCCATTATTTTTTTCACATGTAATGATGTTTTGATATGAAAATCATCTTAATTTGTAGGAGGATACACCTTGTTATGTTACAAGTAGTTTTTTTCACCATTTGTAGAATATTCATGTTTTGATCATGATTCCAAGGTTGTGATAGATTTGTTTTAATGTCTTAAATGTATTATTGGTTCCATCCACTTTAATTTTCATTATCTAAGGAAAACTCTGCATGAAGGTGTAGTCATATGCAACTTACCATTCATTCAACCATTAATTAGCACATACAGGTGGTGTCTTCATGGAATAGTCATGTTCAGAAGGAGCTTGTGAGTTTAGAAATGTTATAATACACTAAGGGAGTAAAATTTGAATCATGTAAATAAATTAAAATTATTTTTAATATCACAAGTCATGTTTTCTTCCTGAACTCCACTCACTACCTATATGCATGATTTTTTCCACCTACAAGTGGCTTAATAGAGAATTGAGGAATCATATTGGAGAATGGAAATAAGTGGTGGGATCCTTTTTGAGGTATAATTCATTTTATAGATCATGAAAAACCTTATTGAAAGGCTAGTTTGATCAAATAATAGTGAAACCATGTTCAACATAAGATGGCTGAGTACATGAATTTTCTCCCCAAAATGTCAAAATAGAGGTCTAGTCAGTTTTGTCAAATGCATATAATAGGGTTGCCATGATATTGGGAACATCTAAGTGAGCTCACATTTAATTATATATTAGGGAGAAGGACTATGCCAAGTTTTAAGGGTAGGTGATAAAGGAAACGTGACTGTTGATGACCTTAAATATGTACATTTATGTATTGAGAATAGGTAGTGAAACCTACGACTTGAGTCCAAAAAGGACCTTTCTCCACCCAATTTGAAAATTAGGCATATGACCCATATGTGAATGGTTAAAAATGGTTTAAATGAGGATTTAATTCATAAATATAATCAATTAAATATACCATACTATATTTTGTATCCCATTAGCATCTACAAGCATCCTTTTCACCACTAAATGTTAACCTATAACCAGTCCTCAAAAGTTACACTCAGTTTTAGGTGCCAAAGGGAGAAGGGGTAGAGTTTAAGGGTATGTTTGAAATTTAATAAATTAAATTCAGATGAATTAGTATATATATCACCAAGATATAAATATTTACTATGTTATTGGGCTCTGTACTCACGTACAAGATCTTGATTGACCTATAGTTTTTTGGGTTTGAGTTTAGCAAACAATGAGCATTTTGAGGGTTTTAAAGTGTATAAGTACTTAGGAATAAAATTAATGGGTTAAATTAGTATAAAATGGTCCTATGGTATTATAGGGAATCTTATCGACACTACCTTCAATCCCAAACAAGCCAACAACACCTATAACAATTAAAAAGGTAGAGTACATCGTCATATAATATTGACTGGTCTTGAGAGTTTTTAACCTCAAAAATCTAAGATAAGGGAATAGGTGGAATGAATATTAAAATATTTTATAATATATTTTACACTATTTAAAATTCCTAATTCATGAAAATTACACCTACATGTACCGTAAATAAGCAAAACACAATCACAGTCAATAGGGTTGCATCTAGTCTTGACTGTTAGAGTATGGGAAAATGTATATAAAGAGTTAGGATGATGAGAAAACCTAGGACACATTTATAATGATATTAATAATATAATTATGCTATTGAAATGGAAGGTTAATCAAATAAAGGGTTCTAAATAGACAACATACAGTCCATTTGTGAAAAGCCTGCACATAGTCCTTTCCTCACAGCTTGCTTGGGGTTTCAATGCTTTTGAGGGGCCTAATAACATAATAAAGGGATAAATTTTTTTGGAGGGAACCTATATGATTTTAAAAATCCCATAAAATAGTTATCTTTTCTTGAGGAAATATGGGAGTGCCCTTTTTTGTCTCAAATAGAGGGTACTTCCCTAGGTGCATTAATTGGCAGTTTTGAGGAATGGAGGAAAAGTGATGAACCAAATGATGTTTGAACATTTAAATGAAGTCTAGGAAGCTAGAAAATACCTAGGAAATTATCAATTACCATGTATATGAGGATGAAACCAAATAGGGTGCCCTAGACCCTGAAAAGCATAAATAGGCCCATGAGACATGGTTATGCCTAAAGGCCAAACAAGAGGTCACTTTCAATTCCAGATCTAAGTGATATTTATAATTAATTTTTAAATGTTTATAGGATCATATTAGAGGTGTTTTAGCTATTTTGAGGTAGGGAAAACCATCTAAATTCATCTGAGCTCTAAGGTACAGTCAAGCCTATTAGGCAAGGTTCAAGCCTAAGGACAAATGAGGGGTCATTCATAATTATAGCATGAGATGAGCATTCCCATGAATTTGAACATGTATATGGGGACATAATATGTGTTTTAAAACTATTGAGATGAAAAGGAAATCTTGAGTAAGCCATTTTTGGCTTGATAACACAAGTTTGAACACTCATATATCTCTTGATGCTTTGAATGAGATCCAAAGAGGTTTAGAGGAGTTAGAAGAGGTCTTGAAAAATCACTTTTTGGAATTTGTCTACAACTCCAATGTCATAACTTTATGAACAATGATTAAGAGGTTAAGTAGGCCTGAAAGCATTATAAAGACCAGTTTGAGAAAATGAGAGAGATGGTGTACCAAAATGGCATGAATGATGATTGGATGTTAAAGAGGAATCAGTCAGGCTCCCTACTATCAAAATTAGTTATACAAAATTATACAAATAGGGTGTGAAACATGGTATATTTGACCATTTTATGTGTCTTGCAAGTTCTAGAAGGAGTTTGAGGATGAAATAAAGTTTGGGGGAAATATTATAAATTTTAATAACTCTATATGGACATTTAATTCCTTATAAAAACTTATAAGTGTTCAAACAATATCTCTCATCTTAGCTAGTCAAAACTAGCATATTTGACAAACTAGTGAGAAGGGTAGAAAACTTCAATTGTGATGATTTTAAGGTGTCCCTAATGCTCCTAAGTCCATAGAAGGTCTTTAAAATTTTCATCCACTCCATAATTTATATTTTCATAAAAAACTAAAGCTAATTTTGAGGCTAAGTGTACTGTAGGGTGCGTGAAGGAGGATGTTTTTGGGCTGCAGATGATGATAGCTCCTACCCAGATGATTCTAGATGACCAAGCCTACAACTAATGGATGGAGAGGCATACATAATATCCTTACCATTATTTATAATAAATTTACCTGGTCATATTCAGTTATGAGGCATTTAATTATGGCCAATCATGAAGGTAGTTTGCTAAGACAACACACGGAGTTTCATGCCACTTTTCATGAGTTCTATGCCTTGTGTTGACACTTGCACTTCCTGGTCTTACATAGTTCATCCCATATCCTTGTATCATAGATAATTTATTTATTTTATTAGCTTGATAAGTGTACTTGTGACCCTTGGACTTCTCTCTTCTCCTCTCTCTCTCTCAATTTCTATAAGAACTAGCCATTTTGGCCTTTGTAATCTATTACCACACCATGTATGGCAAAGCCCTAATGGTTTTGAAATGTTAATTACTTTATAAAATAAATTAAATCTATTTTTATTTAATTAATCATATTTTTAAAGTGTGTGAAGATATGTATAGTGAATGGTTAAGAGATATTCTCTTATCCTTGCTTTCTCTTAATCTTTCCATGTTTGATGCAAGTGATTTCATGCCTAACAAGTCATATGAAGTGTTTTGAAGTGTATGGACATGTTATTAAGTGTAAAATGAAGTATTATCATCTGAAAAATGATTTATATTTCCACTTACCTTGGACAATCTTCATACATGGCACCTTCATATTGAAATATTGATGCTAGTGCATTCTAGGATTCATAGACTAGCATTGTATGCTGTGTCTCAAAAGTGATGGAGAATAATAGTATTATGGTAAAAATATTGGTGCATCACCCCCTATAATAGGTTTTATTTCATGAAAATTCTATCCCTTTTCCCCACATGTAATCATTTAGTATAGTTGAAAGCATTTCAAGGTACATCTAGGTAGCTAACCCTTCATTCTAGAGATTCATCTCACCAAATTGATTACCCACAACAAGTGAGATGTTTCCATTATGAAAATTGGATGAGGAGAGATGAGATATCTCCTAAAGGGTGAAGATATAAGTAAAAAATCATTAATCTATAAATAAAATGTAGTGAGTTGATATGTGCAATGATTTAAATTGTGATACCTTATAACCTCTATTTACCCTTGTAGTGCATGTGTCTTAGTTACAATATAGATATATAATAACCTTATATCCATGTAGATATGATATAATTAAATGAAATAGTAAAAAATAAATAAGGAAATAAAATAAAAAAGGATTTAATGGTATTAATTATATATGAGTTGCACATTCTAGAACATTGAAACTGCTCTTGGCCTACTTGGATTCAACCAAGCAAGTTAAAATATATTTGCAAGGACAATAAATATAGGAATAGGATAGATTTAATTCAATATTTGAATTTTATAGCATATAAAATTCATATATAGATGTATATATAAGATATTATTGATTTTTAGATATTATCAATTTTTAGGTATTATCGATTTCCATCAAATGCTTTTGTGTGGTGTATTTGAATATAGCACAATCTAATGAAATATAGTGAGACACAGTGTTTTATAGTGAAATTTTGAGATGTATAATAAAATTAGGATTTAATATGTTCCAATCTTTCTATTTCTCTTCATGCTAAAATGGGATTCATTATATAGCTATTAATGAATCTGATTTCATTAATAATTTGGATTAATGAACTACGAGCTATTATATCTAAGTGCTAACTATAATATATAAATGCTAAGTAATATAATGTATAATTAATAATAGTTAGTTATGAAACTATATTAATTTAATAGAGTAATTTATAGTATGGAAATATGAGCTAAATATAATTTATGGCATATATATAGTTCCTCCTGTATATTCATAGCACTTGAAATATCATGAATTTGTTGTGTTGTAATGTATGATAAATTTTGATTTATATCCATGTTATCAAAAATCATAAATTTCGTATGAATACAATATTAATGGTTTTTCTATTTATGATAAAGAAATGCAGTGATACTATAGTATTATTATAGGCAAAGACAATAGTTAAATCACTATATACATATAGATACGTTTACTTGTTCCTTAATACTATAGAAATATTGTTATGTTTAGTAATTGATTATCAATAAGGTTATATTGAATAAGTAATTGACTAAGAAGAACCAAAGACCTTTTCCATATTTAAACCATATCCATATTTATTAAGGAAATATATTTGTTTGAAGTTTTAGGACTTATTAGAAGAGTGTAATGTATATGGGTGTATTGGGTTGTATACCTCTAGGTTTTGTGGACAGATATACAATAAATTATTTATAGGTCATCAAAAATTGATAAACCATTATAAAATAAATATAAATTTATAACCAAGTGTAAGGTCATGTTCATACAAAACGTAGTTAAGTATATGGGAGTTCTTGATTAAGACATATAAGTGAACATTAATATAGTATCTACAAGTTATTATAGTACTTACATATGGTGCATGTTATGATGTACAAGTAACCATATATAGGAATTATATCTATAGTTAAATATATGGTTAGATTGAGTCATAAGGTATCTGAGGGACTGAGACTATAAAAATACAAAAATAGTCTTCTAGAAACAAAATTAATTTTTTTAAACGAAAGATTATGGTATAACTTGGTTGTGAATTATCTGACATCTTGGAAATAACATGACAAATTATTTTTATATATATGCATACAATAATGAAAACTAGTGAGTGGTATATATTGTGAGTGGATTAAAATTTACAATTGTTTGGACATATATAGCATATAATAGTCAATAGTGGTGTGTACCTATAAGTTATAATAGTATGCAATTAAACATAGGGTATATCCAGGTGGTATACTCCCATACTTTCTTGATTATTATTTATGGTTGTGGGTCATTTAATTCTTGAAATTGTAAGTTTGGCTATGTGTAATTCTGTATTTGTGTTCATAAACAATGAACTATGATATTATGGGATGTCATAGAGTACTAAAGTATAAATTTATGTCATATCCAAGTGGTAGAAAATTATAATTGATATACCTAGAACTCATTCATATGTTTGACATATTAAATGTGTGCAAGTTGGCTATTTATTTGAATAAGCATGCTTCATGTTAGTTAGTACAGCCTATATTTATGCATGCATACAACTCATCCCAAGATTATAATAGATGCTAAAATGAAATATTATGTGTTTGAGAGAACTAAGTATTTCTTGTTATATGTATTTATTTGAATAGAAGCTTATGTTTCCATTTATTTATACTACTTTATTATGACTGATTACAAAAAATTAGTAGTTATGTATTATAACACTAGACTATAATAATGTGGGTTATGATAGGGTGTAATATATATAAAAAATACTTATAGTAATTAGAAATTGTAGTTAAATGTGTGTTTACCTAGATGGTATAAACTATATTAATTATTTATATTATGGGATAGGTATTAATGTGAGATTCATTCATACGTTTGATGGAATAAATGTATGTTGTTAGATTATCCTATGCTTAACATGTTATGTAATAATATTGCTAGTAGGATGTAAATTGTATGAATCTTTTGGTTATATTATGTTAACCAATCTTGCATTGTTGATACTGAGTAATAAGTGAGATGAATTTCATTGGCTTCCTAGCATCACAATGCTAGATGAAGACAATCTGACCAAGTGTTGTGTATGAATTTTGACTGATCTATAGACCACTATTATTTATTATTATTGAAAAATTTGGCCAAATTATTATTTAGTGAGACATTATCATTTCATAATTATGATTTAGATGTTTATGAGATATCTTTTAATAGAATGTATTTCTATGATACATTATATGTTTAGTTTTAGAACTCATATAGTACATAGGTACTAGCTTGTCTCTTTGGATTCTCGTGCCATCACTATCTACTCATCTATGAAGGGAGGGGCATTACTTGATGGGATTAGTGTGGTGGAACATTGGTTCATGGTTGGTGTGGAAAAATGCTTGGATGATGCTCTTCCTCTTGACAACAATATTTACTTGGAGATAACAATTGAGATTGTCATAGATACTAGAGAGTCTAGGGAACTCACGTTTTGGGGAGTCATGTCTCTTATTTATGTACATTGTATTATATTTTATTTATTATTGGAAACATTATCATGAAGAGATATAATTATTTGTTTACTATGGATTGATAGTAGTGGTTTTATATTGTATCGATCATAGATAAATAGTTGTAATTACTTTCTATGTTTCTATTATGATGTATTTAGCAGTATGATTCATTTATAGTTATCACACTTAAAGTATCTTATATGATTTTTTATCATATTCTCGTAGTGTAATCTATTTAAAGTATATGTGTCTTAAAAAAATCACATTTATCTATGTAAAACCCAGCCAGGTTGTTACATATGGTATCAGATCCATGGCTCAAACTCTAGGACCTAATGGGTCCATTAGAATTTTCACATCCTTCTATTTACCCAAAAATAAGCATAGTGAAATGTGTATGGTAAATTGAGTGTGTACTCTTAGAATCACTTGTACCCTTTTATATTTGTTAAAAGGTTGGTTTATTGAGTGTCTCGATGGTGGTGGTTGTAATTGATGTTTAGTAGGAGAGTGCATAGTATAGTTCATAAGTTGTGAACAAGAGATTCTTATGATATTATTTTTGATCTCATAGGTCAAACACCTTGAGAATGATTACATTATTATTAGTTAATCAAGCCACCTCTATCATTCATATTTTATGATATGAGTGTTTAAAAATTATGAGATGCCTCTCACTTAAGTATATGTGCATTAGTTTTGTGTCTTATATTCATTAATCCTAGGAGTGGGAAATCCTATCAGACCATTTTTAGTTTAGCACCACCTAGTATGGTGAGAAATTTTCTTGTAGTAAAGTGTAGATGTCTTTGTTGAAAATCACTATGTGATTAGGAGTTTATTCATGGATGGACACCCCCATATTTATTTGGATTGGGAAGAAGTATCATATCTCATAGTTATAATAGAGGTGAGTTGTTACTCACTCACCCTCCATTGAAATCGTTATAAGCCATGGAGTGGAATCATTTTTCATTACATTGATTTAGTGTTTCCTTAAATGGAAATTGGTTTCTTAAATGTTATTTTGATCTTATTCCCTTGAGTTCATGGGATAATGTTTTCTACTTTTTGTTGAGAGAAGTTGTAGTGTTGGATGGATTGATGCATATTTGTTTTTAATATTTTCCTTTTAGTTGTGTTAGTAGGTTATGATATTACTCTTACAAGTTGGTAAGTAGGTAATGATTATGAAAATTTAGTTTGTAGTGTTTTCTTTATACCATGAGAGGGTATTCATGAGTTATGTTCCTGAGATGTTAGTTCTCTACTTTCCACTAATGACTTTTTAGAGTCATTACTATATCTAATCTTTTGAACTGTAGACCATGTGGAGTGACAAAACTTGAATTTATGTTGGTTTTAGTTTGAGAATTATAAGTTGATTATAATTATTATGTTATTATAAACCTTTGATTAAAATGATATTATTCTTTTTTTTATTAAAACATGTTATTTTGGAGAGTTATCTATGTACCTTTCACTAGGAGTGAGTAGGGTATATGATGTGTGAAACATCTTATTAGTCTAAAAGGGTTTAGATAAACTTTTAACTTATTTTGTACTAGCCAAGAAAGTAGGGAGACATTGTCTTACTTGTTTACTTTATAAGGTTTTAAGGATGGTGTGATTCTTGGCCTTTGTATATTATGATAATTTTAACATTATTTCATCTTAAATATGAATATAAAACTATAGGTTAAGCTATTAAATATGACACTAGTTATGTTTAGCTAGTGGCAACTTAATACAATTATGAAATGATTGTATGATTTTTTTTGTATGTATGTTGGTACATATAGAATTATTTTAGAATATATTATTACTTTCTATGATATGTTAGTATAACATTATGATTCATTGAACCTTTTCCACATTTTGAAGATCATTAGGTTGTGGATGCCTAAGGGAAGAGTGGTGAATTAGGAACATGAGTACTAGAGATGAAAATGGATCTTATCTAGTCTCACATTGACTTGATAGTTACTAAGTTTGGATTCGATACAAACTTATCAAATCTAAGATTTGATAGACAAACTTGTCAAATTAAGTTGTATGTCCAAACACATGTATACTATGGAATGTTTATTCCTTAATTTTGTATACATTGAAAATATAGTATAAATATAGTATTTTCAGTTCCTATTCATCACCATAATTGTCTATAACTCCATGGAGTAATGAAAATATTGATATGATATACTTATCATGAGATACATAGTGTAGTGATAATATTAACTTATACACAACATTCTTTCTAGGTTCCCTTAATGCTTTTCTCCAAAATGATAAAAATACTCTCTAGGTTAGAGAGTTGTGCAGAGGGGTTAAAAGGTTTTATGGGACTCTCCCTGACCAATTGTTTTGGCTTTTATGATGATTTCATTTGCTTTTAGGAAGTTAGTGAAACTTTTACCAAGATATTTGGGGCTATTTGAGGTATTATAAGTGGTCAATTCTATAATATATAGGCTTGTCTTGATGGTTTTGGACCCCATGGTGGTCATGACAAAACTAGTCTAAGTAAGTAATACTTGTAAACCCTATTTACATAATAGGGATATGTCATAGAGAAGGGTATTATGGGAGAAATGCTTTAGGAATATCACTACTTGGGAGAACTACAATGAGTTTTATAGGTAATTTCACATTTATTTGCTTGATTTGATACTTTATACTATGTTATTTTTCTACTGATAAATATTTTTAAATCAGAACTTATGTTTAAATAAATGTCATCTGGGATGATGATTAGCTTTAAGGGGGAAGGATGTTGCATCCTGATTTCTCATCAAATGACTTATTTGATTATCCATAGATATTTATAGTGGAGAAATCTAACTTGGGTTATTTTTACTTAATCTCTGAGATATATGTTGTTATGAGATAGTAGGATATTGCTTAGGCTACATGATTAAATTACTATGAGTTAACTATAGTGTATATATTTACATTATGATTATGTTGATTTGTTATATCAGCTATATTTTATGATGTATGTATATCATGTTGATATGTTCTAACTTTGTGTTTGTTGTGAGGTTGACAGAGGAGAACTCATCCTTCAAAGTATGATGAAGGGAGAGCATCATCAAAGAGGTTGATGTAGAAGGATATGTCAAAAGATGATAAAAAAAACTAACTGGAACCCTACACACATCATATTAATTAACACATGTTAGAATGCATAACAAAATGGTTAACATGGTGTGTTTAATGTTTATTTCATTAAATAGTTGTTTGTTCATGATTTGCTAGCATAATTTAATGGTTATTTAGAATTTGTCTTGCATGATCTATGTAAATAATGCAAATTTGAGGCTAATAATTAATAGATTTATCATTAAATCATTGTACATTTAAAGTAATAATATGATTAATGAAATTATTGATTATTATAATAAAATATTATAATTAATATCTCAGAGAAAAAAAAAGGAAAAAGAGAATAAATTCTCAAAATAAGAAAAAAGAGAAAAAAATAATAAATAAAGGAAAGGAGGAAAATTTAAATTAAAAAAAAAGCATGGATAATAATAAAAACAAAGAAAACCTAAAACAAACAAAAAAATACTAAAAGATAAAAAAGCTACACCCCTTTCCTTAAATAAGAAATAAATCTTAAATCAGGGAGGTTATATTCTTGGAAAGAAAAATAAGAAGAATAGAGAGGGGCATAGCAAGAGAGGAAGGAAGGAGATTGGAGAACATGGAGTGGAAATGAAGATGAAGAAAAGGAGAAAATTTGTTTAGATTGAGATTTTCCAACAGCTCAGATAGGTAGGTGGTGTATTTAAATTATGTATATGAATGTGTAGTAATATATAAGGTTTAGAATAATGGAGCAATCTGGTATACATACATAGTTTATAGTTTGGGTGACTTAGTATATATCCTTTGCATATAGTATTAGTAAAATATGAAATGGTGGGGGTCAACATCCAAAATTATCATTATATAAATCATAATAATAAGATATATGTAGTAATATATATGATTCAAAAGAATGAAATCAGTTTGACAATTTAGATTCTTATATTACAATGATCAATTTATAGGATCCATCTAACAATTTTCAGATATTCTTAATATGATGTATTTTATAGATTCTATTTTCTTAACTTTTGGTAATCTACAATAATTTAACAATGATTTATATGGTAGATAAGCATCAATGATTGCCAAATTAAAAAGTCTTGAAATGACTTGGTATAACATGCAGTGACTCATATACCTACACAATACAGTGCAATGATTTTAATTAATATACTTTGAGTAGATATACTTAATTAATATATAATTATTTTACCTGTGTAGTTTGGTTAGTGATTTTTTGATATATATTTTCTATTAATATTATACATATGTTTTCTAATCTAAGGGTTATTAAAAGTGGCATGATCAGAGCAATGATATACCTAATAAATCATTGACTTAAGAATTGGTTAGCAATGACTTATATAGAGTATCAATATATAAATAAAATGTAGTGAGATGATATGTGTAGTGATTTAAATTGTGATACCTTATAACCTCTATTTACCCCTATCGTGTGTGTGTCTTAGTTACAATATAGATCTGTAACAACTCTATATCCCTATAGATTTGATATTATTCAATGAACTAGTAAAAAAATGAAGGCAATAAAATCAGAAAGGATTTTGTGGAATTAATCATATATGAGTTGTGCATTCTAGAATAATGGCACTGCTCTTGTCCTACTTGGATTCAACCCATCAATTTAAAATATCTTCTCAAGGATAATAAATGCAGGTGTATGATATATTTAATTCAAGATTTGAAGTTTATAGAATTCAAAACCCATATATAGATGTATATAATAGATATTATCGATTTCTAGATATTATTGATTTCTATGTATTATCAATTTCCATCAAATACTTTTATGAGATGTATTTGAATATAGTGTAGTATAGAGAAATATAGTGAAATATATGGTATTTGAATATAGTGAAATTTTGAGATGTCTACTCAAAGTTGGCTTTTCTATGTGCCAATCATTCTATTTATCTTCATGGTAAAATGGGAGTCACTAAATGGTTATTAATGAATTTGATTTCATTAATAATTTGGATTAATGAGCTATGAGATATTATATCTACATGTTAACTATAATATCTAAATGCTAACTACTATAGTTTAGAATTAATAATAGCTCATTACGGAATTATATTAATTTAATACAATAATTTATTGTTTGAAAATATGAGCTGAATATAATTTTTGGCATATATATAGTTCCTCTTGTATATTCATAGCACTTGTAATATTATGAATTCATTATTTTATAATGTATGACAAATTTTTATTTATATCCATGTTATCAAAAATCGTACATGTAGTATGAATACAAGATTAATGGTTGTTATATTTATGATAAAGGAATGCAATGATATTATAGTATTATTATAGGTAATGTCAATAGTTAAATCATTATACACACACACACACATGATTACTTTTTCCTGAATACTACAAAAATATTGTTATGTTTAGTAATATCTTTTCAATAAGGCTATATTGAATAAGTAATTGACTTAGAACCATCAAAGACATTTTCCATCTTTAAACCATATCTATATTTATTGAGGAAATAAATTTGTCTAAAGTTTTAGGAGTTATTATAAGAGTGTAATGTATATGGGTGTACTAGGTTGTATGCCTCTAAGTTTTGTGGACAAATATAAAACAAATTAGCCATGGGTCCCTGAGAATTGAGAAACGATGCCAAAATAAATATAAACTTATAACCAAGTATAAGGTCATGTTTATATAAAATGTAGTTAAGTATATGTGAGTTATTTATTAAGACGTATAATTAAACATTAAAATAGTATTTAAATATCATTTTAGTACTTACATATGGTGCATGTTATGATGTACAAGTACTCATGTATAAGAATTATACCTATTGTTAAATAGATGGTTGAATTGAGTCATAAAGTGTTCGAGAGACATAGACTATAACCATATGAAAATAGTCTTCTAGAAATGGAATTAAGTTGTTTAAATGAAAGATTAAGGTATAACTTGGTTGTGAATTATCTAATGCTTTGGAAATAACACGATAGATTATTTTTATATATATGCATATAGTAATGAAAACTAGTGAGTGGTATATATTGTGAGTGGATTAAAATGTACAATTGTTTGGACATATATAGCATATAATAGTCAATAGTGGTGTGCACCTATAAGTTATAATAGTATGAAATTAAGCATAGGGTATATCTAGGTGGTATACTCCCATACTTGCTTGATTATTATTTATGATTGTGGGTCATTTGATTCTTGAAATTGTAAGTTTGGCTATGTGTAATTATGTATTTGTGTTCATAAAAAATGAACTATGATATTATCGGATGCCATAGAGTACTATAGTATAAATATATGTCATACCTATGTGGTAGAAAACTATAATTGATATACCTAGAACTCATTCATAAGTTTGATGGACTAAATATATGCGAATTTATTATTTATTTGAACAAGCGTATTTTATGTCAGTTAGTATAGACTTTATCTATGTGTGCAAACAACCCCTCTCACGAATATAAAAAATTCTAAAATGAAATATTATGTTTTTGTGAGAACTAAGGCTTTTTATCATATCTAGTTGTTTGAAGACAAGTTTATGTTTTCATTGATTTATAGTACTTTATTATGACTGATTGTGAAAAATTAGAAGTTATATATTAGAACACTAGACTATGATAATATGAGTTATCAGATGGTGTAGTATATTTGGAAAATACTTAAAGTAATTAGAAACTATAATTAAATATGTGTTTATCTAGATGGTATAAATTGTAGTCATTATTTTTATTATGGGATATGTAATAATGAGAGATTCATTCATATGTTTGATGGAATAAATATATGTTGTTAGATTATCCTATGCTTAGCATGTTATGTAATATGATTGATAGTAGGATGTAAATTATATGAATCTTTTGGTTATATTATGTTAACCAATCTCACATAGCTGATACTAAGGAGTGACATGGATTTCACTAGCTTACTAGCATCACAATATCATATGAAGGTAATCTGATCAAATGGTGTGTATGAATTTTAACTAATCTATAGATCGCTATTATTTATTATATTTAAAAACTTTGGCCAAAATAATTTTTAGTAAGACATTATCATTTCATGAGTATGATTTACATGTTTGTGTAATATCTTGAAATAGAATGAATTTCTATGATACAATGTATGTTTAGTTTTAGAAATTATACGACACACAAATACTAACTTGTCTCTCTAGATTCCCATGCCATCACTATCTAATCATCTATGAAGGGAGGGCCATTCACTAATGGAATTAGTCCAGGGGATCGTTGGTCAATGCTTGGTGTGGAAAAACATGCTCTCCCTCCCCACAATAGTACTTACTTAGAGATGACCCTTGAGATCACCATAGATAATAGAGATTTTAGAGAACTCATGCTCTGGGGATCCATGTATCTTATTTATGGACATTTTATTATGTTGTATTTATTATTGAAAAAATTATCATGAATAGCTATAATTGCCTATTTATTATGGATTAACATTAGTGGATGTATATTATACCAATTATGGTTGGATAATTATAATTACTTTCTATGTTTGTATCATGATGTGTTTCTTAGGATGATATTGATTAGTGATGTATGATGTAGTATGCTTCATTTGCAGTTATCACATTTAAAGTATCTTATATGATTTATAATTATATTCTCATGGTACAATCTATTTAAAGTATATGCTATTTTAAATTAAAAAAATCATGTTTATCTATGTCAAACCCAACAGAGTTGATACAATTTATCTTTTCTTGATTTTTACCACTCCAAAAAAATATTTTAAAAAAATACACTATATTAGGATCATCAATGATTCCATGAATTGAATTTTATTTGAAAATAAAGATAAAGGATATTTTTTTCACTATATCATCATTTTCAATAAACCAATCAACCCTTAGTTTGGACTGATATATGACCATTTTATTATTTATTTCTTCTCTTGTCCACAAAATATACATATTACCAATTTTACAATCATAAATCAAACATTGGACAGTGATAACAAAGCTAAAAATATCAAAAGGATGGGTTTATTTCCATCATTTTTAGGCTTCATTTCAACAAAGTCACCAATCTTATTTTAAAATGGGAAGATTTCCCTCAAATTTTAAAAATGGAATGCACCCTTCATCCCTAGTGGAATCACTAGAAACTATTGACAAAAATTTATGCCACGTGTTTTTATTAGTTTTATGACTCACCCAATATGAAGTGACACAAATTTGATAACAAATGGATAAATCACCATTTAGATAGTGATTTTACTCATGTTTGAGAGGGTAAACTCCCTCATATTATTATGAGTTTTTTTTTACTTTAACTAAAAAGAACAAGAAAGGAAACAAAATTGGTAAATGGTGTAAGCTAAAAATGAGTGAATAAAGGAGGGGGATGGAGTTTAAGGTGAGAAACACATGATGCAATAAATGTAGAGAGTCACTATAATAACTTGGAATAAAATGAAATGGATGAAATTATTCCTCTCAAATAAAAATGGAAGTAGGAAGAACATATGTAATGGGGAAAAAGTATTTCTTGGAAGTAGAAAGTCTTCTCAAACATGCACTAGATACACTTGGTATAAATCTCATACATAAAGTTTTCAACACAAAATTTTGAAATACTGGGAGTTCATACAATCAATAAAATGAATAATTTTAATAGTTTGTGTATCTAAAAAAAATAATATATAATTCACAAACAAAGAACATAAAATCCCACAAATCCAAACATTATTCTCACCCACTTACTTACATTCTATTGTTAAATTATGGAAAGATACATAGCCCACACACAAAGTTGCAATCAACTCTTCTTGAAGAGCTTTGAAAGAAAAAATAACCCCCTTACAATGATCCATATTTTATCTTTTATACAATCTTTTCAACCACAAAGGAAGTTAGAAACCCATCCATTACACCAACTCAACCTAGAATTAATTTCCTCTAACTAAAGCTTTCCCATGTTTTTAATTTTATTATTTGGTAATTTTATAAAATTAAATGAAATTTTTATTTTAAATTTACAATACAATATTAATAATAAACATAATTAATTTACTTAATGATCCTAAATACACAAATACATTTTATAGTTATTTTTAGTGCTTCTCCTTGGCACTCTTTTTATGACTTTAATTAAAATTAATTAATTATAAATAGTTAATAATTTAATTAAGTTAATTAATTTTAGTCTTGGGCCATGAACATTCTATTTATAATTAATTTTATGGAAATACACATGTAGCATTGCCTTGTCCATTGCATTATGGAGTCATGTAGAGCATCACAAAAAAATTAATAATTAAAATCAATGAAAAATTTCTCAAGTGGGTAGTGAAATTTGAATTCAAAAATTTGAGTACAAAGGGATTCAAGCACACATTGTATAGTTTAACAATTTATTGAAATTGCAGTTTCATTGTCTAAGCTTGAGTTACATAGAGAATGATTATCAAAAGAATAATTAGTAATATATCATTTACATAGATAAATATTAAAAAAGGAAAATTTAAATAAATAAGAGGTTCCTAAGAATGTGTAAATACTAAAATATAGTCTTTGGTACTTGACAATGACAAGCTTGACACACATTTACCACACATGTCTTGAGCTCATAAACAAGGTCCTAATTTTCTATTCTTTCACACTTACATGTTATAATATGAGTTGAACCTTTTGTTATGTTGTTACACACCTACATGAACACCTCTATTTATTTCAAAACTACTAAATATCTTACATAGATGTCTCCAAAATTTCACTTTAGTCTATCAGTATAATGGTTGGTTCCCTTAGATTCAACCAATATCACTAGTTGATACTGACCTGATATCTAACAATGGATACTTTTTAAAATCAAACATTTCCTTGGGGTCAAACCATTTTCCTATCATGTTGGTGACATGAAAAATTATCCAATTGGACTCATATATAGAAAAATAAGCTCTCATTCAAAAGATAACTAGAAGCATACTATATATACTTCCTTGAGAAATTTAGCAAATCTATACTCTATTGCATATTGAGAAAATTTTCCTTATTCTTCCCAAATTTCAAGACTATCACGAGAATCAGTCACAAGCCAAGTTTGAATCATACTAAATCCAAGTTAAATAAACCATTTTCAAGTATCAAATCTAAATCATGATCTACATACATATAACTAAGTAGTAAAATTTTCATAATCACACTAGGTGGGAAAACTACATATGCCCTGATTTCCATATTTGGAGTATCATATACATAGGAATCTATTAATTATAAAATATGGGTGATTGAGGTCAGATCAAAACATTACACTTTCCTAAATTTTAAAGGTTTATAGCCCTCAAAATAACACCTTGGATTTTAAGGCAAAGGAGACCAATTTTTGGAGTTGCATGCATCATTAAGATTCAAGATTAAAAATATGGAGCATACACAATCATATTTAGGTGACTATATGGTCATAGTGGTGTCAAAGTAAGTGACCCACTTAATATCTCTCTCTTTGGTCTACCCCATACCTTCTTGAACTGCTTGGAAACTAAACCTATCTTTGACTTGAATATCTATTGATTTATCATAAGAATATCTTTTTGAATATTGGTCTCTTTTAATACTTTAATCTCTCAATAACTTATATCTTTGTACACTGATAAAATACACCCTCACTAATATTAAATAGCGTATTCACTCTCAAGACAATAGTCTTCCTTTGAAGCAAACCCTTATTTAACTCCTAAAACATTCAAATGCACATTATCACTTCTTACAACAAGACTATGAGGGTTTTGCCAATGATTTAACTCAACATTATTAGCTTTTTATAAAGAGATCCGCTATCAATACTCAACTGACAAACTTAGTTTTCAAATATGCTTATTAGCCTAATTCTACCTCTTAAGGGATAAAACAAAACTTCAAGGTGAAAAATTCTATTATATCTTTATAAAAGTCTATATCGATAAACAATACCTTATACAAGGTCAAAGACTCTAAATCCCAAGAAAATAGTTTCAAATCTCCCTCTTTTTCCTTATCTCAATAAACATCTCTAGGTAGTTTTACACACAATCCTCAATGTTGATTTTTTAAGGAGTATTTTGATTCAAGTAAAACTTAAAAGGATATATACTTTAGACATATAAATATCCTTAAACAAGTTATAGATACCAATTTTACTATCAAATGAGAAGGAAACTTGACATAGTCTTAATTTTGCCAATAGGACTATGAGTAGGTCTAATTGATCTTACAACAATACTCTCTTTCTTAACTCAAATCAATAGCTTTATATATACATTATTAAAATGTTATATATCATTTATAAATGTATGAAAAAAATCTTTGTATTGGTTTCCCAAAAGTTTGAACACAATCCTAAATTTCCGTTTTAGGCCTACACAAGTGTCCTAATCTGCCTTTTCGAAAGGATTTTTCTTAGTTCAATAGTTAAATATATTGAATCACTCTAACCAAGTGTTATAAAATGACTCCAAAATGATTAAAAACCTCAAAATAAGTTTTAATTTTAAACTAAAAGGAAAAATGGTCAAATTTCTCCTTTTTAGAATCCTTTTGGTAGACAGTTACAGTTGTAGAGAACTTAATCAGTTATAAAAATAACCATAGGTAAAATTTAATAAAAAAAATAATTGTAATGCATTATAAACCCTATATATCAACTATATCCAAGATTTAGATTGATTTAAATGGTTTAATTTTTAATTATGAGTATTTTTATATCAAAAACCATATTTTGGGATTTAAATATGTACATAAGGTCTAATAGCTACAAAGCAATTGTTCATACAACTTAAATTTTATTTTCACAAACTAACACTTGAAACACAATCCTAACATTTATTGAGCATGATGATTGATGCTATATCTTCCATTGATATCCAAGGTGCATGATTTCATGATTCATTAATTACAAATAGGCCATTTTTATTGATTGGAGGATGTATGGCATGACTATAGAGCATTGAGGACCAAGAGGATGTTGTGAGGGGTTAATAGATCATTAGGTGAGATTATGGAGATCCAATTTGTTCATTGGAGAGAATAAAATATATGTTCCTAGATTTTAATAACTATACCATCACTACATGTCATCAAGGTATGAACGAACCATTCAATTTTTGTATTTTTTGTATGTACCTAAAAATTTTAATGTGTTCAAAGGATGACATAGAGATGACATCATATGTGCCAAAAACATGCACTCTAAATTTTGTGTCTTTAAAAGTTGTCTATCTCAAGTTATAAGATTCCCAAGTTGGTCTATAAACTCATCAAATTTATGTCTCAATAAATAGATATAGGTTTTCAAATATATGACCATTGGAGTTCAAACTGAGTATGCTTGGCAAAGAGACAAGTGAGAAAAGAATTGTTTGTAGAAGCCAACCTATTGAGAATTTTTGTATGGTGTAAAAGGAAAATTTATTATATAAAGTTATAATAACAATTTAAAATTGGTTTATTTTCATAAATTTCCTTAAAAATACCTTTATTTATGGTCAAAGTCTAAGGTGTTGACTATGGTAAAAAACAAATAAACCAGTGAGTAAAAAAATGCATGTAGAGACCAAGGTATTGAGAATTTTAGCATGGTATAAAAATAAAATATGAATTATAATAATTGAGGAACAAATTAAAATTATAATTTATCAATGAAAATCTTTAAAATTTAATTTTATTACTTGTCCAAGTTGATTATTGTAGACTCTAATAAAACTTGATAAACCTAGTTTGAGTATAATGGTTTTAGAACTCATTTAGAGTGTTTTGATTATTTTTTTAAGAATTGGAGGATGTTTTTAAATAATTTAATATCCATTAAATTAAGTTAGTAATATAATGGAACATTTTTTTTTAATAAATATATTGGACAACATGACTATACCTTCAAGGTTTACATAATGGCAGACAAGGTTTGGTTGCATATTTGCTTGGTGTTATTAATCATCAATGGTGAGTAATACAAATGTTTGGAAATGATATTAATGTATTAAATTAATTTTATTTATGTTATAAATTATAATTTGAGTTAATATAAATAAATAACTAACCAAAATATAAATTATTAGAAATATGAGGGTTTTAAGACTCAGTATGACAACAAACCTTAGTAGATGGTTTCATGAACAATACGAAATTGAAATAGATTATGGATATTATAATAAATAATATGGATATTTTTAATAGTTTTATATAGTTGAGATATTTATTTAAGAGTGTGTAATATAATTATAAGCATAGGGTTGTGTCTAGAGTCCTGATATATAATAGAGACATATGAAAAGATAGATTAGTCTGCAGGACCAATATGAACAATAGAGAAATATTGTCTATGAGGATATGATTTATATGTGGATAATATTTAATTATATGTGAGTCCATAATGAAAAATCATAAAAATATAACAATATTCTAATGTTATATTGATCTAACAATCTTGACAGTGAACCATATGCAAACATGAATGTTGTATGCTAAGGTCGAGTGCGCATATAACAAGTTGCAAAGATGAATTAGAGACTATATGCCATAATTTTATTTATATAATGAACATAATGATGTTGTGTTTTAATTTAATGATGTATATATGATTTATATAATCTTTTAAGTTTGTCTAAGAGGTTGGAACATTGAAGCCAAAATGGCTTTTCTGGCTGAGTGAGGATTATGAGAGAGAAGGTCAATAAATTGGTCTACAAGACCAATAGTTTCCACTAATTATTATGATATTTTTATTTAAGGTTATTTTTATGATGTTTTATAATAATTTTCATGAATTCAAAGTCATTTATTATTTTCTTTCAGGTGTAATAAGTTTAAGTTTCCATGTTTGTGTTTTGAATCCAGTTGGTAGTTTAGAAGTAAGC
Source organism: Torreya grandis (assembly GCA_037957365.1). NCBI lineage: Eukaryota > Viridiplantae > Streptophyta > Pinopsida > Cupressales > Taxaceae > Torreya > Torreya grandis. Next base: position 49,868 of record JARHVA010003668.1, read on the forward strand.
ATCTTACAGATAAGAGTTTGAGCATGTATACATTGAATTGAAGCATATAATTAAGTTTTTTAATGACACTGAGGTTATTAGGTTTCTTAATATGTGATTTTTTATATGTTTGTTTGGAAAAATGGTGTTTATGTTTCAATTATTCAAGATAATTTTTCTGTGTATATATAGGGTTAATATGAATAGTGTTTTGAGAAGGGGTTCAAATGGTGGTTGGAATTAAAAGGTGTTATGGAGATAAAGTGAAGTTGGATAATGTATATTTTAATTTAATATGATATGTTCCTTCTATATGTGGTTTTTGGATGTTCTCCAAGAATATCCAAGTGTAATGTGTGACTAAGGAGGCCTAATAAGTCTCCATGAGATCTAAAATAGGAATGTGGCCTATATGTTATGTCCAACCTAATGTATTGGTTGATTTATGATTTGAATGTGTTATATGAAATATTTTAATTGAAATGAATTATGAAAGTGTGTATGGCCAACCAAGGTGTGTGAGATCTTGTGACTTGTATAGAAGCAAGGCTAATTAGGCCTATTTGTGTGTGTTATACAAGTGAGTGTGGAAGTAAATAAAAGAGCACATAGAGAAGGAAAATGAGGTAATATGGAACATCATATGGGTGTCATGAAATATAACAAAATATTTTAGTATGAGGATCAAGGTCATATGATCTAATCAAGTCAAGAAGAGGACTTATTGATCAAAGAAAGATAGAGGCTAGTTTGAGAGGAATAGAAGTGAGTAAAGAGCTAAAGAAGAGGACCATCATGTATTGAATATTTCATCATGAAAAATTAGGAGTAGAGCATCAGTATATGAGGTTATCATATATGAGTATATGTGTATTAGAGGCTTGAATATGTTGATAAGATGATGATGAGGTAGTTGATGTGTAGAGAGAGTAGAGAAAAGATTGAGTATGGCATTGATGTCATAGGAATAGAAGAAAGATAGAGATAATAAGAATACCATCATCAGGTGTTGATAAGCATCAAGGAAAAGGTAGACAAATTTGGTGGCTGATTTGGTGCTGAGTCATCTAGGGGGTTGGTACCTTTTTGTAATTTGGTGCTTGATAAAGCCTAACTGAGTTGGTGCTTAACTAGATGGGGTTAGTTTTCCATGTGAAGTGGGTACTTCACTAAAATTGGTGTTTTAGTGGGTGATAAGTCATAATAATTATTTAGTGAGTGGGTTCTTGATCAATAAGAAGGTTGATGCCTTATAGAAAGTTGGTACTTATGAAATCCAAGTGGGTACTTGGTGAATTAAGGGTTGGTACTCTTTGCTGAGTTGGTGCTTAGATTAATTTCTTTATAGGACTATTTTTCCAAACTTTTTTTTTAGTGGGATTTATCCCCCATGAGGGTTTCCCATTTATATGATGTGTTATGATTATTTATGCAATACTTTTTTTGATTAATGATTTCTTAATGATTATGTACATTGGGTTGATATTTATTGATGAATGGTAATGAATGAATGATGAAGTGAAAGTAAAAGAGTATTAAGGACATTGATTCACCCCCCAGTGATTATGCTTCCAATAATTGGTATCATAGCTTGGTCCTTTGGAGTAAGCCTAATAGCTAAAAGGTGATCCTAGAAGCACAAGATGGATAAGTAGTTAAAGAAAGAGAACCCAAAATTCAAATTAATGGTCAAAGAAGATAAGAAGATCATCAAGGATATCAAGAGTCATCTAAAGGATGTAAAGGTAATTCTAAATTCAAAAGAGGAATAATTTTTTAAGTTGAAATTTGAGTTCAGTTTCTTGAAGGTAGAGGTTGAACAAGCCAATGTTTAGCTGATGTCTTTTAAATAAAGCAATGTGGTTCTCAAGGATAGCAACAAAGAATCATCTCAAGTCAAGAAGGGTAATATTCAATATAGTTAGAGCAAGAAGGACAAAGGAAATATGAGGGTAGATCAAGTCAGGCATCCCAATGCATTTAGACATTCAAGCTCACTTCATGGTTAATGCTTTGTGTGCCATAGGTTTGGTCATATCGTAAAGGATTTTAGAATGTCCTCAAGGAATGAGTTGTCATGGGATTATGGAAGAAGGATAAATTAAAGGAAAGGTAACTTGAGTAATTTTATTTGTTATAGATATGATAATATGGGAAATATTGCTAGATTTTGTCCTAAAATACATAAGAAGGTCCAACATAGATATGGAGACCAAAAGTAGTTAGAACTACTCATATTCAACCTATCAGTCGAAATGGTTTGATTTTAGTATATAAATGATCAAATAGTAACAAATACCAAGAACATGTTTCATCAACATCTATTTAAAGTAATCAAAAAGGTAAGATGGCAACAAAAGTTGAAAAGGTAAGAAAAAAGCAAAAGGATGATATCAAGCCTAGTTGGGTGTTGAAGGAAGAAAAAATGATAACCAAGGAAGAGAGAAGGAACATGGAGATCTCATAATCTCCTGAGTATGTATTATTATAGATTCCTATGGATTGGGGTGTCTCTGTTATGATTCATGGAGACACTTATCAATAAATAGAAGCAAGTGTGAAGGCCATCGATCAAGTTATATATGGAGTCGAGTCACCAATTTTGGTAAGTATATGTGAAATGTTGATATCCTAGTATTGAATGAGGATTTATAGGTTAGAGATTCCATACAAGTATAGATCCATTATAAAAAATATGGAAAGTGACTTAGAGACCTTATTAGGTCTAATTGGAAGGCTAGTTTGTGAAGGAGCAACTGTGCAATAAAAGAGTTAAGATCTAAAATTTGGTATGCATGAGGGATAGATAGATATGAAATTTTAAGGTTTGGAGATGAGCAAATAAAATTGTATGGATTATTTTGTAGACATCAAAAGCTATGAAGTTCCTAAGTCAAGCTTGAAAGATCTATGTAAGTAGCTTCGAAGATGATCCATCAAGATACGAAGATGTTTTATTGAAGTTCTAAAGAAGAGTCTATGTGAGTTTTTTTGAGAATGCTATGAGGCTTTGGAGCACTCAAGTGAGTATTATGGTAAGCATACATGGGTAAGACCTATAGACCTAGTATGCAAGTAGACCACCTCTAGACCTTGTTTGGCCTAATGAAGCAACATGAGATGTTGATAAGATATATAAAGAATAATTGAAAGTGTTTTATCATGATATAAGTATGGTGGATCTTGAGAAAGGAAATAAATATGGATATTATCCATCCCTATGTTTGTAGATGAGATGGCTTAAATATGTATAAAGGTATGTAATGGTTCATATGTTCCATGGATGCATGCATAATATGATTGATTGTGTGAGTCTATTGGGGATGTTTTGAAAGTCCAGATGGTGAGTGCATATGTTGAGATGACTAAGGGGGATCCATTTTTTTGAAAATAGGTCTAAGTCAGATAAAGTGATGACATGATGGTTCAAACATTAGGTAGACATGGTTTCATCTTTGAGATTCAAGATGATAGTCAAATACTATGATGATAGGAACTATAGTAGCTATGACATAAATATGAGTGAAAGAGGTGTGTTAATCAGTCATCAAAGACATCTAATGTGTGGGAAAGGATGCCATAAATAAATATATGGCATGTCAAGATGCATGGTTGGTGGTCTGTGAGCTTGTATGCCTGATATGAAGATTTGACATAGAACATAGTGATATATTAATATACTTAGTTGATTCTCTGAAGATACACCCATGAATATTCAAAGATGTTTTGACAAAGCTCTAAATATGTTTTGATGAAGATTTTAATACTTGTCTATTTGTTCTTTGAGGATGCCTAGCCACACTTTGAAGATGCCCAACTATACTCTACATACTCAAAGTATATGGAGATGATCATAGCAGTCGAGGGAGAATATATATGATGCTTTAGGTATGTGTGGGCATTATTTGTTAATATCAGGTCCAAGGATCAAATGGAAGCTTGTGAAAAACCCTTTGTCATTAATCTCAAATGGGATAAAGATTAGAATGAAGGAGTTCAGATTAGTAAGAAGACATTTTGAGAGTGATTTTTCCATCAATGATAAAGGGGAAGATTTTTTAGCATGGTCATTTATGTCTAAGGTGCATGATGTCATGATGAATTAATTAAAAAGAGGTTAGTTTTATGGATTGGAGGATGTATGGCATGAGTGCAAAGCATTGAGTACCAAGAGGATGTTGTGAGGTGTTAATAGATCCTTTGGTGAGATTTTAGAGATCCAATTTATTCTTTGGAGAGAAGAAAATGCACACTCTTAACTTAGAAGAATTAGACCATCATTGTATATCATCAAGGTATGAATGAACCAATTAATTTGTGCATTTATTATATGTACTTAAAATGTCAAATGTGGTCAAAAGGTAAATAGAGATGATGTCATGTGTGCCAAGAACATGCTCTCCAAATTTGGTGTCATGACAAGCTATCTATCTCAAGTTATAAGCTTCCCAAGTTGGTCTATAGACTGGATATGTGCTAGAGCCCATAAAATTTATGTATTGGGAAATATATTTCTATTTTCAAATATATGACCATTGGATTTCAAATTGAGTATGCTTGCCAAAGAGATCAGTGAGCAAAGAATTATTTGCATAGGCCAATATATTAAGAATTTTGTTATGGTTTAAAATGGAAATTTATTATAGAAAGTGGGATGTAGAAAATCCAAGTGGTGGCTTTACATAAATTACAATACAACTACCTTTATTTCAATTCAAAGTTAAAGGTTTTGACTATGGTAAAAACCAAAGAAACTAGTGAGTAAAGAAATGCATGTAGAGACCAAGTTATTGATAATTTTGGCATGGTATAAAAATAAAAAATGAATTAGACTCATTTATAAAAAAAATAAAAGTGTAATGTCTCCATTAAATTCCATAAAATTTAATTTTATTGCTTTTCCAGGTTGACCATTGTAGACTTTTATAAAACTTAGTAAACCCAATTTGAGTAGAATGGTTTAGAACTCATCTAGATTGTATGGATATATGTTTTAAGAATTTTGGTATGTTTTTAAATAATTTAATATCAATTAAATGAATTTATTGACATCATGGAACATGTTTTTTTATAATAAAAACATTAGACAACATGACTATACCTTAAAGGTTTACATAATGGTAGACAAGGTTTAGTTGCATATTTGCTTAGTGTTATTAATCATCAAAGTTATTTACTTTAAATATTTTAAAATGATATTAAGGTATTAAATTAACTCTAGGTATGTTATACATGATCATTTTAGGTAATATAAATAAGTAACTAATCAAAACACAAACTATCATTAATATGAGGCTTTTGAGACTCATTATGATAACAAACCTTAGTAGATGGTTTCATGAAGAGCATGGACTTACAATGGATTATGGATCTCAAAGGACATAAGATTTATTTTTTTTCATATTTTTATGTAGTGGAGAGAACTATTTAATATTTTTTAATACAATTATAAGCATAGGGTTATGTCTAAAGGCCTGATATGGAATAGAGACATGAAAAGATAGATTGGTCTGTAGGACCAATATGAACAATATAGAAATATTTTATATGAGAATATGGTTGATAAGTGGATAATATTGAAGTATATGTGATTTCATAATTAAAAATAATAAAAAAATCATAATATTATAATGGTATATTTCTATAAAAATCTTGACAATGAATTATATGCAGACATGAATGTTGTATGCTAAGGTCCAGTGGGCATATAACAAGTTGCAGTGATGAGTTGAAGACTCTATGCCATGAGTTAATGTATATAATGCATATATATATATATATATATATTAATACTTTAATGATATATCCATGATTTTTAAAATCTTGTAATTTAGTTTAAGAGGTTGGAACATTGAAGCCAAATAGATTATCTGGCTGAGTAAGGATTGTGAGAGAGACGGTTAACAAATTTATCTGCAAGACCAATAATTTACATTAATGATTATGATATTTTTTTAAGGTTGTTATAAGGATTTTTTATAATAATTTTCATTGATTTTAAGTCCTTTATTGTGTTATTTCAAGTGTATGAAGTTCAAGTTTATATGATTATGTTGTAAAGCTAGTGGGCAGTTCAGAAGTAAGCATCTTACAGAGAAGAATTTGAGCCTATATACCTTGATTTAAATCATATAATGAATTTTTTAATGAAAATTAGGTCATAAGGTTTTTTAATATGTTATTTTTTCCCATGATTGTTTGTAAAATTTGTGCTTATGCTTTAGTTGTTCAAGATAGTTTTTTTGTGTATGCATAGGCCTAGTAGGAATAGTGTTTTGAGAAGGGGTTCAAATGGTGGTTGGAACTAAAAGGTGTTGTGAACATAAAGTGAAGTTGGATAAGGTATATTTTAATTTAATATGAGATTTTACTTTTGTATGTGGAGTTTTTAAGTGTTCCAAGAAGATCCAAGTGTAATGTGTGACTAAGAAGGCCTAATAAGTCTCCATGATATATAAAAAAGGAATGTAGCATATATGTTATGGATGACCTTATGTATTGTTTGATTCATTATTTGAACATGTTATATGACCTATTTTAAGGATAATTAAATTATTTAAGTTTTCATGTCTGAATAAGGTGTGTGAGAGCAAGTGACTTGTATAAAAGCAAGTCTAATTAGGCATATTTATGTGTGTGTTAGACAAGTGAGTATGCAAGATAATAAAATAACACAAAGAGGAGTATAAAGAGGTAATGTGGACCATAATATGGGTTTAATTAATATATAATATAAAGTATGAATATGAGGATCAAGGTCATATGATCTAATCAAGACAATAAGAGGACTAGTTGAGCAAAGAAGGCTAAAGTCCAATTTGAGAAGAATAAAAGTGAGTGAAGAGCTGAAGAAGAGAACCATCATCTATTTAAGATTGAAACAATGAAAAAGATTATAAAAATAGAAGCATATGATATTTTCATAGATGATAAAATGTGTATTAGAGGCCTGAATATGTTAATAAGGACATGATGTGGTAGTTGATGTGTAGAGAGAGAAGATAGAAGATTGAGTATGACATTGATGTCATAAAGAGCAGAAGAAAGAGAGAGAATAGAAGAAGAAAATAATTAGGTGTTGATAATAATCACTAAAAATGTGTAAAAATTATGTGGCTAATTTTGTGCTGATCCATTTATGGTTTTTTTACCTCCTTGCAATTTGGTGCTTGTTAAAGCCTAGTTGAGTTGGTGCTTAACTAGTTGGGGTTGGTGCTCCATGTGAAGTGGGTGATTCAATAAAATTTGTGGTTGCGTGGGTTATGATTCATAAAAAGTGTTTATTGAGTGGGTTATTGATTAATAAGGGTTTTGGTGCCTCCTATCAAGTTGGTTCTTTATAAATCCAATTAGGTGCTCGGTGAATTAGGGGTTGGTGCTCCTTGTTAGGTTGGTGCTCAGCTAAAGATTGACTCATTGATTTATAGGACTAATTTTCAAATATTTATTTCAATTGGTTTTATATCCAATGATTTTTTACAAATTATATGATGTGTTATGGTTATTTATGCATTACTTTAGTATATTAATGTTTTCTTCATGCTTATGTACATTGGGTTGATATTGCTTGATTAATGGTAATGAATGAATGATGAAGTGAAAGTAAAAGATAATTAAGGACCCTGATTTACCCCCAATAAGTGATTTTTATTCCAAAAATATCCTCCCTCAACTTCTCAAATTGTCAAATCCAACTCATACAAGTATTTCTATGTAAAATAAGACCTTTATGTGTATGACTACGAGTCAAAATAGGGTTTTGAAAAGTTTCAACACCAAGAACATGAATTAAAAGACAAAATAACTTCAAATTATACTTAATATCACTAATAAATATAAATATATAATGGCTTAAACAATTAAATTTATTTATTTGACAAGAAAAATACACTTTCCTTCACATACAAACCCTTGTTCTACATGAATTGACTATCACACTACCTGTAGTCACAAAGTTATTCCAATTTTAAAGCTTGTTCTCACTTTGGATATCTACTCCTTAATAGTTCAAATATTTATCAAGTATCCCAACTTGGTACATGTTTTTTTTGACCCCAAGGTTCTCTAAACAACTTTGACAAGATTAGAAAAATACATTAGTTAGATTCTCTTATGTTGGACAAGACTGAGTTTAGAATATTTACATGGAATTTTACATTTAAAAACATATTTATTTATTTTAATACTTATAATTTATTAATAAAAAACCTAGGTATCACATCCTAAATATCATGATCCTTAACACACTCAAAACTCCTAAAACAAGCCAAAATGGATTCAAAATTTCAAATTATTATTTTGACAGGAAAAGTTAATAACATTATTAAATGACTCCTAAAATGATATTGAAGCATGGTTTTAGATTTTTATTGAATAAATGAGACTCATAAATCCTCATAACACCTATAAATACTAAAATTTATTTTGAACCATGATGCACTTGCATCTTACTATCAACCTTGAAAAACTTTCATGAGTACCTGATCATGATTCAATGTTATCTCTTGTGCTTGTCACTTTTAATTAGTTGTAAATGTTCTTAATATATATTATTTTTATTATTTTCAATCATTATTCCTCTTATAGTTTCTCAAACCTCTTCCTCTTGGATCCCAAGATCTACTCGCTTGTTATAGGCCTATTTTACCTTTACCAATTAATTCATTTCATCTACTTGGATACATTTATGTGTAATTTTGGAGTAGTTTATATCCAAGGTCTATCCAAAAACATATCTTGGATTAATTTATACCAATTTTATATAAAAATACATCATTTTTTCTTTTATTTCTCATATCTACTATATGGTAAGATTGCCTACGAAAGCAAAGTATCTACCTCACTCATCCTTGTACTTTTTATCTTTAGTTTCCTCTCTATTTTTGTTCTTTTACATACTCTTGGACATAAAATAAACATATAATATACATAAAATTGTTTATTAGGTCATTGAGAGATATTTCCTATCACCAAGATTAATATGAAGTAAATGGTAGTCAAAACATCTTGAAAGAATAACTTGTTGCCCTTTTGACTCTCATTTCCTTCTTCATATGTGTTAGATTTTTCATCTAAAACCTGATAATAGTTGTTTATAATCTAAACTATAGATTATTCACATGAAATTCTCTTATTTTATTTTAAGACAATCTTTTATTCCCCATTCTCATGCTGCTTACCTATAACCTTTTCTTTGCCATTGCCTTTCATAGCAATCTCTCTTGGAAAATCAGCTTATACAATAGACTCTCTTGTGTTGTTTATTGACAATAATTCACTAGAAAATTCATTAGTCTTATTATTCACATACTCATTCAATAAAATTTGATTTTCTAAAGGTAAACCAATTACCTCAATGGCTGAATCAACTATGTCTCTTCCTCTACATCTTCATTTACCTATCATAAAAATTATATAATGATGTCATCCACCTCTACTTCTATTTTTGGTAGGAAATATTTATTATTTATCATAAACACCTTATTATTTCATTCTAATGATGTTCCTTCTTCCTTTAGTAGGAGAAGGATATACTTTTCTCCTTATTTCTCAAAACTATAGGTGTTTTTATTTCCATCATGGAAATATTTCAAGTCATACTACCATCTGCCTATAATAATATGACAAGCTTCCATTTGTACTATATAACATATTACCACATCTTGATAGTTTCCAATATGAAATTATACTCTATACTATTCATTCACAAGAATTTTATGTTCATTTTGTAACCAAGACACTTTATAAAGAGTAGGATGAACTACCTTTTTAAAAATTAATTATCTAACCATCTTAGTAGATAGCATATTTTTAGTACACTTTCAATAATGACTTAAAAACACTTACCTTGCACCTTGCATGTATTCCTGAATAAGATTTACCTTTGTACTTATTCATCTTTTTACTCCTTTAGATTGGGAATCACCTTATGCATCAACAATAACCTTCTCCGTTTAGATTCTTTAGTTGACCATGTACTTTATTCATTTTCATCTTGTAAAATCTGATTAGTATGACTTTTTTAACTTAATTTAGGCATTCATAAGGCTTATGACCAAATTCATGACCTTTATAAAATATACTCTCAAATAAACCTTCCTTACCTTCTAAATATAATGTCCTTATTTTGTATGGATGATCTCCTATTGAATTTTGAGCTTGATTTGAAGGGGTGATCTCTTTTTATTCATAAATCTCGATGATCTCACCATGTTACCTCTTGTTTCTGAAATAACTACTCTTGTCTCTTGGGATCTTGCTTAATTTTTCCTCTGCTTTAAGTAAAAGCAGGTAAGATTCTACCACTATTCTAGTAGACAATAGAGTAATTTCATCTTGAATACTAAATTTTAAACCATTGACATACCTAGATGCTTTTTTCATGTCTTCTTCAATATGACCTTCTGTTATAGTCAATCTATATAATTATTCAATAAATTACTTAATTATCAAATCTCTTTGTTTCAAATTTTGAAGTTTCCTAAAAAGGTTAGTCTGATAATCTCAAGGTATAAACTTACCTTTTATTTTAGCCACCATCCTATCTCATGAGGTAATCTTATTCTTACCTCTCTTTACTCTGTCATTATGTACTACATCTCACCATAGTGATGTATGTCTTTTTAGCCTTAACATAACAAAATTCACTCTCTAATCATCATACACACTCTCATAATTGAAGTACTTGTATAGAGCATTTATCCAATCTATCAATTCTAATACATTAATATTTACATCATACACGGGAAATTTTAATTGAGGTTTATAACTTACCTTAATAACTACCCTTACAAATATTTCTTCTACACTTTCCTTCTCTAATGTTGATGTATCTTCTTATATTTCCTCTTCATCATCATTGATGTAGCCTCCTATAATAACTCTTATTCATATTTTTTCCACTTATTGAAGGAATTATTTTATTTTTATCAACCCCATCATCATTTCTTATTCTATTGATTGCCTTCTCTAACCCTTTTTTCACTTTTAATCCTAAGTTCCATCTCTAGAAGCTTTTCCTCACAAGCTTGTTATCCTCCTTTATTTAAAGCTTCTTCGCAGGTCTTTATTCCTCAACCTACTTCATCTCTCTGAGTCACCTTCACTATAAGTATAATAAAATCCTATTTATCTTCTTTTTACCTTAGATACCATTCGGTGTCAAAGTGAGTTGTCCACTTACTCTCTCTCTCTAGTCTACCCCAATACTTTCTTGAACTGCTTAAAAACTAAACCTCTCTTTCACTTGAATATTTATTGATCTAATTAAAGAATATCCTTTTAAATATTTTTATATTTTAATACTCAAATATATCAATAGATTCTATCTCTTTACTATAATAAAATACATGCTCACTAATCTTAAACAAAGTATTCACTTTCAAGATAATAATCTACAATTGAACAAAACCCTTCTTGAACTCCTAAAATAATAAAATTCACATTATCACTTATTATAAAAAGGAAATTAGGGTTTTATCAATTATTTAACTCAAAATTCTTAGCTTCTTATACAAATATCCACTATCAAGACTCAATTGATAAACTTAGTTTACAAATAGGCTTATTAGGCCTAATTTTACCTCTTAAGGGCCTGCAAAAAAAATTCAAGGTGAAGAACTTTTATTATATCTTTATAAAACTATATATTGATAAAAAAAAAATGTATATACCGTATACAATGCCAAAGACTCTAACTACCAAGAAAATAGTTTCAAATCTGCCTCTTTTGCCTTATCTTAATAAACATCTACATGTATTTTTATGTATAGTCCTCAATATTTGAGTGTTCAAGGAGTATTTTGATTTAATTAAAATTTAAATGGATAAAAAAAAGGTTTTATACATATAAATATACTTAAACAAGTTCTAGATACCCATTCTATAATCAAATGAAAGGAGACTTGACATAGTCTTAATTTTACTAGTAGGACTGTGAGTAGGTCTAATTGATCTTACAAGAATAATATATTTATTGAATGAAATAAATGCCTTTATAAATACATTATTTAAATTTTATATATAATTTATAAATGCATGAAACTAATATTTGTATTGGTTTCCCAAAATTTTGAACACAATACTAAATTTCCCTTTTAGGCCTACATAAAACTAATCTATCTTCTCAAAAGAATTTGTCTTAGTTAGAAAGATAAATATCTTTAATAAATATAAAAATGAGTTATATAGTGGCTAAAAAATGATTAAAAACACTCACAATAATTTTTAATGTAAAACTACAAGGCAAAATGGTCAAAATTCTCATTTTTAGAATCCTCTTAGTAGACACCTAGAGGTGTACATAGCTCAGTCGGTTATAAAATGAACCACATGTTCAATTTAATAAAAAACCAATTATAAGGAATTAAAAACCATATATATCAACTATATATAATATTTATATGGATTTCAATGGTTCAAGTTGGATTTATGAGTCTTTTTATATCAAAAACCTTGTTCTAGGGTTTGACTATGTATACATGGTGTAAGAGCTACAAAAAGATTGTTCATACATATTAAAGAATATTTAAAAAAAATAAACTTAAAAAAAAATCTTAAAATCCTAACTCAACTTATCCAATTGTCAAATCCAACTCATACAAGGATTTCTACATAAAATAATACGTTTGTGTGTATGAGTGCAAGTGAAAATAGGGTTTTACAAAGTTTCAACACCAAGAACTTGTATTAAAAGACAAAAATCACTTAATATTGTATGTAATATCACTAATTAATATAAAATTTATATAAATATAATGGTTTAAATAAGTAAATACCTTTATTTGACAATAAAAACACACTTTCCTTCACATATAGACCCTTGTTCTACATGAATTGATTATCACTTTGCCTATAATCATGAAGTTCTTCCACTTGTAAAGCTTGTCCTGACCTTGGATATATATTCTTAAATAGGTATGATATTTATTAGGTATCCAAAATTGGCACATGTTTTTTTTGACCCCAAGCTTCTCTAAAAAACTTTGACAAGCTTAACAAAATACCTTATTTAGTTTCTCCTACATTGGACAAGACTCTATTTATAATATGCATATATAATTTTACATTTACAATGATATTTATTGATTTAAATAATCTTAATTTAATTATACAAACCCCAGGGATTACCTCCTAGAGAATATGATCCTTAACACACTCAAAACTCCTAAAACATGTCGAAATAAATTCAAATTATCAAATTATGATTTTGGTAGGAAAAGCTAATAAAACTACTAAATGACTCCTAAAATTCTATTGAATCATGATTTTAGATTATTATTGACTAAATGTGACTCTTAAATCCTCATAACACCTCTAAATACTGGAATTGACTTTGAACCATGATGCACCTATATTACATAGTCCCTTATTTACACACAAGTTGGTACCGATGAACATAGTTCATTATCATCTAGTGATATTAAGCTAGATCAATGGAATCAACCCTATGTAGATAATGATTTTGTGTCAAAATTGAATGAATCATAGGCTTGATTTATCCCAATTTCCACTTCTAGAATACATTCATAGTTATATAATCACCCATAAAAGCTAAACACTCATCCCTTTTTTTACTTAATATATTTTGAATATGCCACTTGTCAATTCATTGTAATTGGTTCCAAGATTTTACATTCAGATTCATGATTAAATTTCATATTTATTAATATAAATTATTGTACATTATTATATTGTATTATGGCTAGTCTTGATTGTATTAACCATAATTAGGGTAAAATAGATTGGTGAACCTATTTCACTTTGATCAAACCATCCTTCCCAAGTTTTATATTTTTTCCTAAGGTTTAAAATCTCATTTTTGATTTCCATACACAAAATATTTATCTTTTTTTGTCATAGGTTTCAGATCTGATTTTTGATCTCTATACACATAATATTTTCACCTTTAGTCCTATATATTAGGGTTTCATCCTTATGAAGTTTCATATTTTTTGTCTTATGGTTTCAAATATCATTTATGATTTCTATAGTCTTAGGGGTTTAGATCTGATTTCTAATTTCCATATATAAAAACATCTCTTCACCTTTGTCCCTAGATCTTCATCAGGATTCCATTTTTATAGGGTTTAAGATTGTAACTTTAGTGTTTTATTTTCAAACCTAATTTAAGATTATTCTATAATATTACATATTAAGCATGACCATATTAAATCACCATTATTAGTTAACGCAAATAATGAATTTAGTATTTTCATATTGATCTACATAAATAAATTATATTAGTTGGATTAATTATGTAAGTAAATGGGTAAAAAATATCAAATCTAAGAACAATAACAAAGATCAAATAAACAATGAACAATCCCAATCTTATTGTTGTAACATTTAATCTACGTCACCTCTTGCTACCACTAAAATATAAAGGGCATGTATGAATTATCTTGTTCTTCCCCCTAATTTCAAAAATGTGGAATACCATCCTCCTTTCAATCTTGGCCCTCACCTCATATTAAACCTCATGGTCCATGCTATCAAAAAATGAAGGGGTAAGGTGACCCATCTAGTAGTATAAACCAAATTACCTTACCAATTCCCTCCTCAACCCCCCTCCTGATGCCACCTGTAAAACAAGATAACAAATCCAAGGGATATGATGTCATAGATCAAATAAAAAATTCCCATGCGAAAATTTATTGATTAAAATTACTTTAAACAATCCCTATTTACAAATATTTTATTTATGCGACATTGCATGATACAACTTTACCAAATGATGTAGAATCAACCTATGTGCCTTATATTATAAACACACTACAATGTATGGAGGAATGTATCTCTTTTTAAAAATAATATTTTTTCCTAAGCACATTATATATCAAAATATACTAATGTATATTAAAGTAAAATTGAAAAATATGGTAGTTAAGTGTGTTTTGGTGGATAATGGATCAAACTTAAACATTTGTAATATCTTATTCTTGAGACTATTTAGTATTCATTTAAAGGATATTAAATACTCAATTATAAATATTAGGATACTTAGAAATGTGACACAAAAATTATTAGATATACTACACCACATATTACCATTGGACCTCAAATCTAGACAATATGGTCACAGGGACTTGATAATGCTAATTATTGACACATCCCAAACCACATGACTTATGACTAATTATATGACTCTTATTTTTCATTACTCTAATAATTTTATCTATATGTGAGTTTTACACTTTGTTTAATATTACTACTACATAGAATTCCTAATGTTAAATGCTCAAGCTATCTAAAATCACTGTTTGAATGTCTCTAACAAAGGACATGTACCCCTGATATTTTTTGACAAGTCTATGCTAGGAAGAGAGGAGTGTAGTATACCCCTATGAACTTATATTTTACACATCGATGAAAAATAATAATTATTTTAATAAATACAAAACATCTCTTTGGGCTTCCCACGTGTTTCATAAGGTCAACTAAAGTAAATTTTCAAAAGATTATCCTATAGATACATATCAAGATTCATTCATTTTCCCCACTTCTAATTCATTTCTCTCAATCTTACACACTATTTCACATAAATAAAACCTACCCTATTATTTCCAATTCAATATCATTCATAAGGATTAAAAATAATCCCAGTTAAGATGCATTAAAAGTGAGACAAGAGATATCATTTTGAAGTATCAAAGCCATTTTATAGCTACATACTTATAGCCAAAGGAAAATAGTTGCACAATAAATCTAAGTGGGATAAATACATGGGCTTGATTTGTCTTGTTGGAGTATTGGATACATATGCAATGGTCAATAATTAAGGGGTGATTGAGCTTATCTTATCCCATTAAACTCCCCCATTTTATTATAGGGTTTCAAGCTATCAAAGTGCATATAAGATTTTAAATCCAAAATAAGAATCAACATAGAAAATTATGTGTGGTAAACTCAAAATTGTGATATCTAAAATTATTTAATAGAAATTGATGTAATAAGTGTAACAATATGTTTTTAATCATAATGAACTAGCACAAGTCTATAATCAATAAAATAAAATATACTATGATATTTTCCACTTATGATGATCATGTCTATAAACCTTCTTAGATTCTACATTTGGTTTAGAATTTCCATAATTATGTTTTCTCTATCTTTTCGTGTTAGTAATTTATCACCTTCAACTAAGACAAACAACAGACTCAAATACATTGTGCTTCCATCTAATTATAGTGGACCTCTCTAGATTTTGTTTCTGATCATGTGCCTATTCTTGAACTTGTATAGTCATCTATTTCACTAATTCTCACTATCAAATAATTAGAATAGTAAACATAAATATGTGTGCAACTTAAGTATATATATTATTGGTAATTTCTAAAAATAGTAGTTTTCTATATTTAACATTTGTCAAAATTAGAATTTTTAAATATTTTACATCTTTAATATTCTAATATTTCTCTAGTTTTTCATCTATAATAATTGTTTATTCTAAAATTTTCACTTTAATGACTAAGAATAAATAAAGAAATAAAATCTATGAAAGCGGGTAAAATAGATATGGTAGAAAAACTTGGTAGAAATGCATATATGAACTAGACAGAGTGGAAAGGTCTTATTTGGCTATGGGAAGATGACTTGCATAAGAAATCACTAAAATCAAGTTTGTTTGTTAAACAAAGAGGAAGGGTTGATTACCTAGATAGTACTAGATCCAAGAAAGCATGAGTTATTTATGGAGGCTCTCAATCCACTCTCTGATACAAGTTAATGCTAAAAGGAAAGAAAGGAAAGTTGCATACATTAAAGTATACAAGATTAATACTTTAATAATGTAAGCTAAATATCTAATAAACTAACCTAAAGTTAAATGTTGATTTATTGAAACAAATTCTATGATCTAGTCTAGTCAGGGTTTGGTTAGGTCTTTTGTAGAAAATGGGAAAAATAAGGTCTACTCAAGGGTTTGGTTAAATGGTATAAAGATGAGGGTCTTGGGTTAGAGGGATAACCAACATTGATTAAGCAACCATTGAAAGTTAGGGGGTAACCATCTGTGGTTACCTAATGGGACTAGGAATGTCAAAAAGGTTTACAAGTAGAGGTTTGTAGATTTGGTATGGCTAAGGATAGAGGTCTATTTGAGATTTGGTCAGGTAGGATGAAAATTCAGATGGTCCAAAGTAACTAAAATGAGATGGGAAGGGTGTAATGAGGAGGATCCTAATAAATTTTTTGAAGTAGATGAAAGGAAATATAAATGAAAGCAATCAAATGCTTACCTAATCTTCAAGAGATTTTGGAAGCATAGTGGTATTTGAAGGAAAGCTAAAATAAATTCGCTAGACATTCAGGTTGGTAGCTATTAGAGAAACCTACATGAAGAATATTCAAATGCTTGGTAGATATTGATTTATGGATCCCCCTTCTCCTCTTACTCACTTTATTTTATAAACAAAAGGTGATGGATAATAAGGATAAAGATGATGAGTAATGAGGCATTGTGATGTGTTATAAGATGAGGTATAGAAAAGTACTAATTTTTTTTCATGATTACCTCAAGAACAACTGGTGATGAGTTACCAGCTTGAGGACCTAACTATTGATGGTTACCCCTAACTATTAGTGGTCAAGGTACCGAGTTGAAGTGGGTTTTTAAAGAGGGTCAAAGGGTGGATAAATAGGTGTTAGCTAAAAAAAGTGAGTTGAGTTGGCTAAGTTTAGGTAACATGAACTCAAGGTAGGTCAGGATAAGTTAGATGAATGGGTTAGATAAAAATAGGTCATTTTGATGTTTAAGTGTAAAAGAGATGATCAAGGCACTTTAACGACTAGAACCAAATGTGTAGTTTTATAGTGTCTATATTTATCCCCTTTTTGTTATGTGGATTATATCTACAAATTGGAAAAAAAAATATATCATGCAGTTGAAGGTTGGTTTTCCCCAAGTATGGGAGGAGTTTTTTCCCCTTTTTATTATGTGGCTTGTATTTTTAAGCTACAAAAAAAAAGATCATGCAGTTGAAGGTTTGTTTACCCCATGTATAGGAGGTGTTTCCCCTCAAATTAATAGATGATGAGGAAACTCCAAATCAAGTTAGGGTTTGATGAATGTTTTATGGTTAGTCACAAAGGTGGGTGACAAGAGGGTGGTTCAAAGCTAGGCATTTGTAATGCAAACATGCAAACAATATGTGACAAAGATGTGATAGCCAAGATTTTGCAAGGACTAAGGATGCCAATGTTGATAAAAATAAGCTCAACATTAAGAAGATAAGTGACCAATAGACCACGTGATCATATTGTGATAGTTGGGTACACTTGTTATCCTTCTAAGAAAAATAGATCATTGTCTATGGGGGTATCCAAATTCAAAAGTGATCCCATGCGTGGGTATCTAAAATAAAAATTGATCCCATGGAGGACTCCAATATTTTGGTCATACACTAAGTGAAATTTTTTCAAATGTTTGAATGGTCAATGTGGCAAAGTCAATGAATGTGGTCAAAAAGACCATGGTAAGGTAATTTTAATAAGATATGAAAGGTTTGGGTCAAAATGGTCAATATTTGAGGTATATGTGATGAGATGGTAATGGTCCATAGTAATGTTTAATGGTTGATGGATGAAAAAAGGGATGGTCAAGCTGACTCCATATACATAAGGTAAATGAACCCTACCTACATAATTTTGTGGACATAGTATCTAATAAAAAATTTAGGCCAAATGTAATTCTGATACTGGGATAGTGATGTGGAGAATAGTGATCTTCAAATGGTCAAAAAAGTTGGAGAAAAGATAATGGCATAACAATGTTCAAGAAATGGGGCAGTTATACTTTAAAGGGAGTATTCTATAGAATGATAATAATTTTGTGACCCAAATGATATATTTTGGTATCCCAAATAGTTTTAATGCTAATTTTAGACATGGACAAGTATAATGAGGCTTAAAGGTGTACCTTTATGAAGGCAAACTTTTAGCACAAGAAGGTAGTGGAGGGTGGAAAGGAATGGGTTTTGAGAGACAAAAGACCATGGCATTTTGTCTTTTAAAAGACAAAAAGTATCCATGAGAACCATGCTATGGGTAGAGATAGGGTACCCATATTAAGGATTAGGTAATAGTTATGATAGATAATCACATGGTCTATTTTAATCAAGTTGTCCTCAAAAGTAGAGGAAAAAAGGAGTGTGAGGGTGTAAAATCTTGTGAATCAAGGGATGATCTAAAGTTAGACAAGAAGGTGAGTTCGATCCTAGTTTAAAAAAAAGAAAGGATGTAAATGCAAAGCATTAAGAGGCTAAAGTTCTGGTTTTCCTTTGAGGGAGGACAAATGATAAGGTTTTGATCCATACTTATGGGTGATGATATAGGGTGTAATCCAATTAAAGGCAAACTTGCCTCGTTTTCTTTTCTCCATGGTAGTGACATGTTAGTTTTATTTGTTGATGAGATCTCTAATTTTAAATTCTTGCTCTCTTATATTTTTATTCTAGGTGCATGTAATGAATTCTTGGTAGACATGAAGGTGGGTAAGGGCTATGAGGCCATGTTCATCAAGTAGCTCCATTTGGGCTAAATTTTCTTGATGATAATCACCTTTAAAAATAATGTCTTGCATCGATATACAAAGAGATGGAATTTGTACTTTGAGAGGAAAGAATGCCTCTACCTCAAACACAAGGGAGAAAGGGGTAGCACCTATTGAGGTTTGAATGCTAGTGTGAGAGGTCCACAAAGTGAAGGGGATATGCAAGTGCCAATCCTAGCTTAAAGTGTTGATGACCTTGGTTAGCATTTTGTTCAAAATTTTGTTGGAAGCCTCAACTTGTCCATTTTATTATGGATGGTAAGGTGAAGAAAAGCTAAGTTTGATTCCAAAGGCATCATAAAGACCTTGAACTTATTTGTTCTTGAAATATTTTCTATTTCCAATGATGATCTTATGGGGAACATTGAAATGATAGATGATATGGTGGTTGATGAAGTCAACGATATTTTCAACTTTGGTGAAAATAAAAGGAATAGCTTATACCCACTTAGTGAAGTATTTGGTAATAGGAATAGCCTCTATCCACTTATTGAAGTAAGAAGAACAACCTGTACCCACTTAGTAATAGGTTATGCCTTCCTGAGATAGAGTTGTAATAGACTCATCTACAAATGTAAGAGGAAAATGTTAATTGTTTGGTAAAGGGA
The DNA here is from genome assembly GCA_037957365.1 of Torreya grandis. Taxonomy (NCBI): domain Eukaryota; kingdom Viridiplantae; phylum Streptophyta; class Pinopsida; order Cupressales; family Taxaceae; genus Torreya; species Torreya grandis. The sequence goes on from JARHVA010003668.1 coordinate 70,004, forward strand.
TTTATCCAATTGGTCAACAATAAATTTCCCTTTGATTAACTTATATTAGAGGAACTCAAGGTTGAACTTAGTGAGATACATGAGCCACTTAGCCATACAGTAGTTTTGGTATGGTTTAGAGTGCATATACTTGAGGGGGTTAGTGTTGGTGATGATGTATGTTTTATGATTGAGGATGTATTGATGAATTTTGGTAGCTACAAATATGAGGGCAAGGCAAAGCTTCTCAATATGAGTGTACCAAGTATCATACTCTATAAGTGTTTGACTAAAATAGTAGATAACTTGTTCTTTGTTTTTTCATCTCAATGTGCAAGCATTTCCCCTAGGGAATGGTTAGTAGTGAATATATAGAGGTATAAGGGTTGATCCTCCTTAGGAGGGGTGATAACTGATGGAGAAAGAAGGTATTATTTAAGTGAATCAAAGGCCTATTGATAGTCTTAAGTCCACTTAAAATAAGTGTCTTTATTGAGTAGATGGTGAAAAGGTTGAAATGTATTGAATAATTGAGAGATGAAATGGTAGATGGATTGGAGTTTGCCTTGTAAAATATGGAGTTATTTAAGGTGAGTTGGAGGTGCATCTTGAGGATGGGGTAGACCTTGGTACGGTCTACTTCGATTCCTCTAAGAGAGATGATGAAGCCAAGGATTTTTCTAGATAGGACCCCAAAAATACATTTCTTGGGATTTAGTCTGATGTGAAAATGGATGAGGTGTTCAAATATGATGGTGAGAATATCTAGGTGGTCCTTTTGATGTTTAGATTTCCCAAAGAGATTGTCCACATAGTCCTAAAAAATTATATTAATGAGGTAATGGAAGATGTAGGTCATGGCACACTGGTAGGTTTCCCCATCATTCTTCAAACTGAAGGGCATGACCGTATAACAAAAGGTTCCCCATGGGGTGATGAAAGAGGTTTTATGTTGATCCTTGGGGGCAATCAGGATTTGATTGTATCCTGAGAAACCATTCATAAGATAATATTTCATTACTAGAAATAAGGTCAACAAGTTGGTTGATGCTAGGCAAAGAAAAGTCATCCTTTAGACAAGCAAGGTTAAGGTCATGAAAGTCAAGGCAGAGGCAAAGTCCCCCTATAGGTTTGGTGATAGGGATAATGTTATAAATCCATTAAGGGTAGTCTATGGGTTGGATGAAGTCTATGGATAATAAACATTATATCTCCTCTTTTACAAGAAGTGCAATGTGAGGATACATCCTATAAAGATTTTGGCACATAGGTTTTGCATCAAGATAGGTGCTAATGTTATGGAGGGTAAAGAAGGGTCAATTCCTAGCATGTCCTTATAGGACTAGGCAAATGCAATGCTATGATCATGAAGGAAGGAAGGAAAATCTTGTTACTCCCTAAAATATAAGTATTGACCAATTTTGACTATGTGGGGATTATCTTGAGTACCCAAGTTGACATCAATGTTTGATTCATTTAACATGGTCTACTTCTTAGCAAGAAGAGATTTATGGATAGAAGATTTTTTTACACCAAGGTAGGTGAGAATGGAATCATCATCTTGTTGTCAAATGATATATATGGTAGGAGAATTATGTTCAATCATGTCAAAATAGATGAGAGGAAGGGTTTTATTTTGGCCATTCTTTTGATAGATCAAGAGACCCAAACTAATAGAGTTGATGAAAAAAATTTAGGAGGAATGACCTCAAAGTCCTTAGATTTTGAAGGGGAATGGGTTAGTGAGGAATGGGTTTCATCCTTAATGTTGGTGATAAGTTTTAGTGAATTAGTGGGTTCTTTAAGTGGTTCAAACCTAAGGCTGAAGGACTCCTAAGGCTTTTTAGTTTTTATCGTGGGTAGCTCATAGGGTCCCTATTCATAATAGCCAAGACCAAATCCTTTCTAGGTACACCTATGAAGATATAGTTTGGCAAATGCTAGTTTGTTAAGGTATGAGAGGTCTACGGTAAATGGGTTGGTGGAAGAGGTAAATGTGGGAGAAACAAGTAGATGATTAAGTCCCCCATAAATGAAGTTTGTTTGATGGTTGGGGATCATGAAAGAAATGATGGAGCCAATGTTGGGGTCATAGGTGAGATCATGGATGAGGCTCCTAACTCTTGAAGAGTGGGGAAAGCATCCAAAGCTTAAAGATGATATTCTCCCAGTGAGAGATATTGAAATATGGGTTCCAAAGGGTCCTCTATGGGAAATTGAGATTAAAGGATGAATGATCTTGTTGAAGATTTGTCATAGGTAGTGGTGAAAGTGTTATTAGTGGGTGGTGAAGTGGATGAGGTAGGAATAAGGACATCATTTGTATGATAGGTCATATTTTATGAATCGAAGGGACTTGGGTCAGCTTTGATGGTAATGACTTAACCTAAATTCTCAAATTTGACACATCAGTGTAAGGTGGAAGGGACATAAATCATCACATGAATCTAAGGGCATCCAAGTAAAATATTGTATTAAAACTCACCCTTTACAACATAGAAGATTTTAGGGATAGTGTGAGGTCCTAAATGGATGTGAAGGATGACCATGCCCAATTTAGTGGCCATGGTGTCATTAAAAGAGCAAAGGATCACTTTAGTTTTAGACATGATGTTCTTGGGTAGTTTTAGTTATTCATAAGCATATGAGGAGATAATTTTGATACTAGCTCCTCCATCAACCATCACCCTTTTAATGTAGGTTTAGTTGATGTATGCGATGATAAAAAGGGGAGGATCAGGATCCTTAGGATGAATAGATGGAATCTCAGAATCCTAAAATGTGATGAGGTTAAAATGGTCAAGAGCACCAACAAAGGTGGCTAGAGGTTGAGGATCATGTGGTTGAACCTAAATGGATTGGAGGGTCTCAATGAGTACTTGGAGATGATGGGGTGAGGTGTTAATGAGTTCATAAAGACTCATCTTTACCAGATTTTTATGACGTTGCTTAAACACTATGCATTATAAGGATTGAGATGGGTTGGAGGAAGGGACACCCAAAATGGATATCTTGGGTTTTGGTGATGGTGTGGGTAAAGGTGAGGGTATGCGAGGTTGGTTGGTTGGTTGAGATTTTGAAGGGTACATCCAAGGGATAGATAATTTATCTTTCTCCTTACCTTTTTATTTGACCCTAGATTAGGTAACCATGTGGATAGTATGGGTAAGAGAAGGCATTGGAATAGATGGTCATTCTGGTTCCTCCTCACTTTTAGATGAGAGTGTGGGAGAGGGTATGGTTTGTAAGGGTAGAATTGATGGTTGAATTGGTAATAGGCTAAGAGGTGGTTCATCTAACAATAAATCATCCTCATTTATAAAGTTATAGATAAGGGTTTGAAGAGCTTTATAAACTTTTGTATCGTCTCTAGATGTTCTATGATAGGCACATATTAGTTGGTCATTAAACTAAGGTAGTTTAGGATGTGAGGGGTCAAATTTATTATAAGGGTCAAATGGTTTTATGGGTGGTAAGTAGATAGAGGAAGTTTGCAACAAACTTTAAAAGATGGCTAAATAGGATTTAGTCAAAGGTGTTGAGGGTGCCAAGGTCTTAGTTTTAGGAGGTAGAGTGGGAGTCCTTTTTAGAGGAGGTCTCACCATAGATTTGGAAGATGATTGAATAGTTTTGGTGAATGGTTTAGGTTTTGGTTGTGTAGTTGAGGTTAGTTTTGTGGATGATTTAGAATTTGAGGGTTCTTGTTTGGTTATAGGTGGGAGAGTAGTGAGGTAAAGTTTATCCTAAAATGAGGATGATGAGGTTGATGATTTGATGGAAGATGTAGGTGAGGATAAGGGTGAAGGATAGTGAGATAGGGAATGTGGAATAGGGAGAGTTGAGGGATGAGGTCCCAAAATAGAAGGTAAGGTAGAAGGAGGTGGTATGGGTCTAGCTCGAGGTGGAGACTTGATTGGTTTGATCCTTTTTATGGGTTTGGTAGGTTTTTGTTTTGGTAGTTTAGGAGGGGTCAAGTCCAACTTCAAAGGTGGATGAATAATATTGGGAGTAGGAAGTATCCCTATGTTTTTTATGGGCTTGGTTTGGGATATGACATGTTTAGTTTGAGGGGTGGATGATGATTTGGGAATTTTGAGTGGAAGAATGTTGGAATGTTCTCCTAGAGTCATGGAAGGATAAGGGTTGTTTGGAGGTATGATGGGTTTATATGTTGAAGGAAGTATGGTTAAAGGTTCGAGTTGGTTTTGCTAAGGTAGACCTAGATGATGCCAAAAAGTGGCTCTATCTAGGTTGGGTTGAGAGGTGAGTGCTATATTTTGAACCAATCTATAAAAAAATTTGTAGATGGGATTAATTTCTTGATCTTTAGTTTCAAATATTAAGCCTTTAAGTGGAGGTGAGGGGATGCTCTTGGGAGAGGGTTGTAAGGTTTGGAAGGATGATTCCACCATGGAAGGTGTAGGTGAAGAGGTTTCCTCTTTTGGAGTGGTTTCAAAAGAGAGGTTGGGTTGTTTAATTATATATGTGATATGTTTAAGTGAGGGGATGGATATGGTTTCTTCCTTTGGTTGATACTCTAAAGGAATGGTAGGTGAGTTTTCCTCTATGGGTGAATAAATGTATGGAGAGGCGGTTGAAGTGATGATTGCCTCCTTTGGTTTTTTCTAAAGGAGGTATGGGTAAGTCAATGGTTTTCTCAAATGAGGAGTTGGGTGAGGTGGCTTCCTCAGTTTGGATGTCTAAAGGAAGGGTTGGTGAGTTGACTACTTTAATGAGTGGGATGGATGAAATGGAGGTTGAGGTAATGGTCTCCTCAACAACAAGTTCATCAATGATTGTATTGACCATATTGACTTCATGCATGTGAGATGATTCGGGTTGGTTTTTGTTATATTTGGTAGAGGGTGTATGGTTGGGAAATGGTTTATGAAAAATATCAAGGGATTGGTTAGGGGGTGCATTGGGATTATCAAATATGATTTCCCCCTTGTTAATCATGTTTTGGACAATCGTTTTGAAGGTATTACACCTACTAAGATCATGTCCAATAATGTAATGGTATGCACATGAATAATTTTCATTATACCAACTAGATGTGGGGTGAGTAGTGTCAAATTATTGAGGAGGTTTTATGGGTGGAAGTTGTATGATGTTTGCTTTGATTAGTTTCTCCAATTCTGAAGCATAAGATTCTCTAATATGAGTGCATTATTTTAGAGATCCACGAGTTTGATTTGGGTTGGGTTATTTGAAATAGTAAGAGGATTTGGTTGAGGGGTTAGATTAGTTGATGGTTGGAGGTGGAGTGGTTCTGAGAAAAATAGAGTTGGTTGATGCCTTAGATTTATAAGGGTTGGATTGATTGGTGTGTTTTTATGATGAGGAGGGATCATTATAGTTAAAGGTGGAATTCACATTCTAAAGTTTTAATTTTCCTTGATAGATCAGATTTCTAATTTTCATGCCATGGTAAAGGCCTCATCCAAAGATTAGAAAGTTTTAACTTTGAGAGTGGGTAAAATGTGTTTGGCATAACCTCATAAAAAGAGCTCAATCAATTTAGTTTGTGGTAATGAGAAATAAATTTGGTTGATAAGACCTCTCCATCTAACAACAAAATTAGCAATTGATTGATCATCAAATTACTTAATGGAATAAAGGTTGGTTATGGAAACATTTTTAGATATGTTCATCCAAAAGTGATCTAAAAACACTTGGGTGAGTTAGGAGAAAGCAAAACTGGAGTGCTTAGTGAGAGAACTATACCAATCAAGAGTGGGTCCTTTTAAAGACATGGGGAAGCTCGAAGGAGGAGGGCATCATCATGTGCAAATAAATAGAAAAAATAGTTAAATGTCTTCAAATGTTTTTATAGGTCCTCTTTGCCTTTAAATTTGGAAAATTTATGAAATTCTTATTGAGGAGGATAGGATCAGATTGGGATGGATGGGTGGATAGGTTTGTTGCATATTTGGTCGTAAGAGAGAAGGTTATGGGTTCCTGAGATGGATGATTCGAGATTGGTCATTTTATTAATTAATATCTTGACCAAGTTAGTTTGAGGTTAGGTAGATGGAATATTGTAGGATAGGTTGGGTTGAGGTATGGTAGATGTGACATATTGATAAGGAGGTTGTGAAGATGTTGTATATGGGTAGGTGGTCATGAGAGGTTGAGATGGTGCCCCATAAGGATTCATGGGTACATAAGATTGAGTTAAAGGGGCTATGTGACCTTGTAGATTAGGCACATATTGATAAGAGGTTGCAAGAATTTGTTGAGAGGTTATTTTAATTAGAGGTATGGATGTATGAGTGGGTTTGGGTTGAGTTTGAGTAGTGACTTATGTGTTTATGGGTGGAAGAGTTTAAGGTATAGAAAGTACCAAGTTTTGGAAATGGGTATAAGCTGGTTGGGTGGCGATGGTAGAAGGAATGGTGGAAAGAGGGGTAGAAGTTGCCCCTAATGTCGGTGTGGGATAAGTAACAAGAGGTTGGGTTACCTCTACATTAGATGTGTGGGTTGGTGTAAGGGGTATTTGATTATGGGTCAAAAGATTGGATTTGGGTGGTGGTAGAAAATGAGTTATGGGTAGAAGATGAATCTTAGGTAGAAGTAACACCCACCATAAGCTCATGAGGCATGCCTAAAGGAGGATCCATGGGAGGAACTAAAGTAACTAAGGTATGATGAGATAATGTGTTAAAATAGTGTTGAAGGGAAATGTGGTTATTTTCAAGGAAAATGGTGAAATAGACATCACCCTCAACAATAATTTGAGGCATGGTAGGTGGGGAGAATGATGAGGAGAACCCTTAACCTCTAAATTAAACCCAAAGGATGATGAAGAAGAAGAATTAGGGGATGTTTGATGGGTTTTAATCCTTAGCTATTACTTGGTAAAAATCATGTGAGGAATTGGAAAAGAATAATGAACCTCTTAACTCAAACAATGAGCAATAAAAGAAAAATTTAAGGCAAACAAGGCATAAACTAAAAGTGCAATTAATCATAGGATTCATTTTAAATTGCTTTTGGTTTATGCCTTAGAGAGTGTGAAATAAGTTTGGATCATGAACCAAGTACTAAAATATCAAGATAAGGATGGTTTTAGGTTTGTTATTGTACTCAAAAAGAATTTATACTAGACTGGGTACATGGCCTAGTACTAGGGGCTTGATCCCTGAACTTCACAAACCCATAGTTGAGCTAAGCTGCTTAGCCAATAGATATCATTTGTCTAGAGTTTATACTCTAATAGAGAATGGAGTGGGTCCTCCCCTTGGTGATGAAATACAAGTAAGATCATCGAAAAGGGTAAGGTGATCCAATGGGTAATGAAATCCTAATGGGCCTTATCTCAAGCAAGTTATGATGTTTGTTTTTATGTGATTTATATGGTTGTGTAACATAAGTGTGATATGATAAATTCATGATGCTTTAATTAAATAGGTGATATAAATCAAACAAGCAAACCATGAATGTAAAAATTTATTTTATACCCAAAAGGAAATGTACAGAATTCATTTAATGAGCATACAATAAAGAAGAAAGGGAACTAGGCCCCACAATAAGAAAAAAGGGAACTAGGTTCCCACCAGGCATGCTAGAATGTTTATACTAGAATTTTCACTTTTATGACTAAGAAGAAATAAAGAGATAAAAGCTACAGAAAAGGGTAAAATAGATATGGTAGAAAAACTTGGTAGAAATATGCACATGAACTAGATGAAGTGCAAAACTCTTCTTTGGCTAGGAGAAGATGACCTGCATAAGAAAGCACTCAAATCAAGTTTGTTTTTTAGATAAGAAGGAAGGGTTGATTGGTTAGATGGTTCTAGATCCAATAAAGTGTGAGCTATCTATGGACGTTGTCAATCCACTCTATGATAGAAGTTAATGCTAAAAGGAAAGAAAGGAAAGTTACATACATAAAAGTAAACAAGAAAAATAATTTGATAATTTAAGATAAATATATAATAAACTAACATAAATATAAATTCTAATTTATTGAAAGAATTGTTCTAATCTAGTCTAGTCAGGGTCCGGTTAGGTCCTTTGTATAAAATGGGAAAAGTAGGGTCTAGTCAAGGCTTTGGTTAAATTGTATAAAGATGAGGGTCTTGGGTCAGAGGGATAGCCATCAATGGTTATAATTAACCTTCACAAATTAGGTAACCATTATAAATTAGGGGTAACCACCAGTGGTTACCTAATGGGATCGAGAATGTTAGAAAGGTCTACGGGTAGAGGTTTGTAGATCTGGTATAGCTGAGGATACATGTCTATTCAAGATTTGGTAATGGTAAGATGAAAAATTAAAGGGTCCAAAGTAACCAAAATGAGATGGGAAGGGTTCAAGGAGGAGGATCCTAATAAATATATTCAAGTAGATGAAAGGAAACAAAAATGAAAGCAATCAAATTCCGACTTAATCCTGAAGAGATTTTGGTATCATAACAGTGCTTGAAGGAAAGCTAGAAGAAATTCACTAGAGGTTTAGGTTGGTGGCTATTGGAGAAACTTGCATGAAGAATATTAAAATGCTTGGAAGACTTGAGAACCTATATGAAGATATCATGAATGTAGAATTTGGATACTTATTTGTGGATCCCCCTCCTGTTCTTGTTCACTTCCTTTTATAAGCAAAAGGTGATGGAGTAAGAAGGATAAAGATGATGAGTAACGAGGCATTGTAATGTGTTAGAGGATGAGGTAGATAAAAGTATTAAATTTTTTCTTTATTGACTTGGTAATAGTTGGTGATGAGTTACCAGCTCAGGTACCTAGCCATTGATGATTAGGGTAACCATCGACAGTTACCCCTAACCATCGATGGTTGATGTGCCAAGCAGAAGTCAATTTTAAAGAGGGTCAAAGGATGGATAAAAGGGTATTATATAAAAAAAAGTGAGTTGATTTGGATAATTTTAGCTAACTTGGACTCAAGGTGGGTCATGACAAGTTAGATGAATGGGTTAGATAAAAATAGGTCATTTCGATGTTTAAGTGTAAAAGAGATGATTGAGGCACTTTGATGACTAGAACTGAATGTGTAGTTTTTTAGTGTCTACAATCATATATAATTTATTGTGCAAAATTAAAAAATAGGGTAAATAATATTGGTGAATTTGAACCCTTTATTTTAAATCCTTTGATTTTATGATTTAGATTTTTCAATTTCATTTTTATTTTTGCTTTGTTTTCCTAGAAACTATGTTCTAGTAGTTTTAAAAATCACAGGAGATGTTGTTATAGGTTAAAAAACCTTTATTTTCACTTGATCTATGTTGTGAGGAAGCCATTATATAATACCATTTACAAATTTTATTTTTCATTTACCTCATGGTATATGATAAATGCATAGGGATTTTTTAGCTATAGGAATATTTTGATCATTTTTTCTTGTTGTGCACTAGTAAGTGGTTAGCCCCGACAAATTAATCTCAATGTAATCTAGAGATGATATATTATGGCTATGAGATAAGTGGGATACTTCATAATAGGTGACTTTATGGCTATGTTCACTATTTATGATTGGGATCAATATATCTAAGAGCCTAAAAATAAAACACACCCTTGACTAGTTTCACCCTTAATCTTTGTTACAAATTTCAAAGTTTCAAGTCACAATAGTAATGAATGCATCTTGTTCACATATTTTTAAGATAAGTATTAAATGTTATTTGAATTTTATATATAGACCAAATCTAAACATCATATAAAGGTTATAATATATGATGTACCATCATAAGCCTTCATCAATACATGTTATTTTGATATCTAATATGAGCCATTACTTTTCACTAATAGACTCGAAAGGGCTTGCACAACTCAATTATTTTCCTCTTACTCCTAGACCATAAGGTTATCTTAACCACTATCCTATTCCTATTATTCACCCAAGGCTTATATGTATCATGGCACTGCTAATCATGCTCAATAAGCACACAAGCCTAAAAATTAGAGTTATCACCAAGGATAATTTTAAGATTGAACCCCTAAAAATATCTATAATATCTTGGTGAATCTTAGATTTTAGGCATAATTTTAGTGACTAATCTTTGACAAAATTTCTTCATAGGTACAAATTGATTGGTTATTCTTTGGGATCTTTAAAAACACTTATAATTATCTATCAAATTAAATGTAATACTTAAATAAATATATAATGTCATAAAAAAATGAATAAAATAGCTAAAACTAAATAAAACTTAAAATTTCTATCTCAAACCAATGCAAAAACAATGATTCTTACTTAGAAATGAAAGTAACCTATAAAAATTAAGCCTTGATATGTTTTCTTGAATTGAATATCGACATTACTAATTATTCACCATTATGGATGACTACACCTAAATGGTTGAGTGACAAAGGCTAACTAGAAATTTCACCCTGAAGGTGCAATGGTTATATTAATAGTGGTAGTGAGATTTAGTATAAGTTAATTGGAATGGAAAGTAAAGTTATGTAGAGAAGACAACAACAAAATGGAAAAAATTATTGTGTAAAAATGCATGTATAATGAGATTGAAGAAAATTTATTTTTGAAGGTTGGTATTGTGATATTAGACACTTAGAAAAAAAATTTCCATGGTGTGGGATATAAATTAAAGCATACATTTTCTTGAATTTACATATTGATAAAAATAAAATGCAAATTAAAAACATTTTTGTATCTATTTTTTATTTGATAAGGTAAAGGACCTGTTTTACAGGGACTATGAACCATAATTAAAAGGTATAAAATAAAATAGTAAGCCTTATGATTTGAAATTAAAAAAATTAACAAAAGCTATCTATCTCTACGAAAGGCAAAATAATAGATAGATAAATATAAAAATATTCTAGGAGGGGGGATCCCTTCGTTGGTTCCTTCACATCCTCAATCTTCTTCTCTTGTGCACCTTGTTTCCTCTTTAAAATTCTATCCCTTATTCTTTTTCCAGGATTTCTACATCATCCTTGGGTAGGATCATCTAGGGTCTCTTCTACACTTATTATTGCATCGAGTTCCTCTTGGTGAGGGTAATGTAGGTGATATTTGGAGAGGGGTCTCCACCACCATCATGTGTTACTTCATGGGGGTCCTATTCACCTTAATAGAATAGGTGAAGGATTGGATTATTTTAGCCACTTATCTATTCATGGCGTTCCAATCTGTATAAGGCCCACTAGATTCATCTTAGCTTCATGAAGCTTATTATTAAAATTTTCTAGTTTCTTTTTATTGGATTTGATCTCCTCTATAAGGAGTGTTGTTCTTGACTACTTCCCCAGAGGTACCTTCATCCATTAGGATCGGTTTAGGTTTAGAGATAATGAATTTTATGGGAGGGTCTTTAGCATATGTTTTGGATAAAGGGCTAGCATGAGGGGTACTAATAAATAGATGGTAAGACCTAGAGGTAGGGTCTTCCTCTTGGGGAAGATCAAAGTTGTACAGTAGAAAATGAGATGAACACCATAAAATAAAATAAACACAATAATAATATTATATTATTCTTTCACTTTGAATTACATCCAACATAATACAAATATATAGGATAACATGTCCTATTATCTAAAAATCCTACTAACTATGAAATCTCATAGAATCTCTCACAATCTCATATAATAGTGACTTGGGTGATTTACTCAAAACTCACATAAAACAAATACTTAATATATATTATTGTTACACAACAATAATATATTATTAACTAAAAACATAATTGTAAGCTATTAATGTAATATTGTTTTAACTAATAATATTATGCTATTACATATTGATAATATGAACATACCTTAATATTCACCCCCTTGTGAACATTATTAACCCTTAGTCAACACCCCCTTAATGTGAACATGGGGAAAACATCTCTCCCATATTTGCACCTGCACTCATGATTTGATGATTTTCAAAAGATAATCACAAACCTTACTGATGGTTTTATAAATGGCTAACCATCAACTAAAATGGGATGATTTTCTTGTGGATAACCAACAACCACAAACAAATGGTTTTACAAGTGGCTAACCAAAAACCACATCATGATGTGTAGTATAGTGACTAGCTCTCATCACTATCACATTTTTAGAGAAGTTACATAGGAATTTTCAATTCACTTATGACAAATGTGAACAAGCATACAACTTATCTTTTATTCACACAAAAATGAAATTAAACACAAAACTAAAATTCAAATTACCACTAAAGTATAAGTGGACCCATCGTTAGTGGCTAAAAAGAGGCTATGAAACCTCCACCCTCCATTTCCTCTATCCTCTAGTTTAAGAAGCTACTTACTTAAGAGCTGGAAAACTCATTGATAGCTTTGGTACCTTCAAAAACAACATGTCTAGTAATATCTCATGGAAAAACATGATGTATGACTATCTAGATTTCCCTGGATGTAATAATTGGCTTCTTGTTGTGATGAGCAATCATGGATGCCTCTTGAGCCAATTTCTCAAAGATATTGTTAATAAAGGAATTAATTATACACATACCTTTTTTTATAAATATCAATATTTGGGTGCACCTATTTTAGCCCTTTAAATATATAGATTTTGTAGTTGTTTTAATTTTGTTTTACTTTCTTCTTCTTTTTCTCTTCTCTCTTTTTTTTTTTCATTTATCCATTATGACCGTATACTTGAAACCGGTTGTCAGTTTCCACTGATAATGCATCCTTTACAAAATGTGATTCACTTGACTAAGACACATAAAAAAGGAGACTTAATGACACTTTGATATTTTATGACAACAATAAAGACTCTATATAATTTCTTAGCCTACACTTATTTTATAAAGATTTAGACAATTGAAATAAATAACACTTAATAACATTAAGGACCCTTAACCTGATATTAACCAAAAAGACTCATTTTTATTTTGAATTTTTGATAAATAATGAACCAAAATTTATACATTAACCTAAATAAAAAAAATAAAAATCACTACTAAAAGAAACATTACTAAAGCACATAACTCTACACACAACCTAAAGACTCATTATCTTAGATTTTAAAAAATACATACTTTGACATATTGGCTCTTGATTCCACATTACATAGAATCCAAAACAATGATAATAAAAGGGCAGTATAGAAGATCCAAAAAACATGCAACTGCCATGCTTTACATTTCTTTCAGTCTAACTAGAGACCGCCATTTTACACTAAAAAATAAGGCCATGAATTTCAATGTAAAGAGTTAGATTGACTTTAAGAACTAAAGGCCAAAGCCAATATAGAGCTTGAGAAACATTCAACATAGTTGATATGTTGGATGGTTAACAAATTCTCATCCTTAGGTGGACAAGCCTTGCATGCATAACACTGTTGTATAATAACAAAGTGAAGATCTGGTCAAATAATAGAATACTAACAAAAGTTACCAAAAAATGAATATGAAGTGCATGATTTAATCATAGAAATGATGGTGTGTAGTCCATATCACCACTTTCACGATATATGCCATGTCTCTTCAATAATAGAGGATGTCAAGATGGAATGTGAATAATAGAATGAAGATAATCTCATGATATTATGACTAGGTGCATGTAAAATTTGATGGAATAAGAAAAAAATAAAGGATCCAACTTAAGAATCAGACCACAAAATGCACAGGGCATTTCTCATTTTTTTTAAATTATTTATGCTAGGAGGATGTAATGCTTAAATAACTATAGTCTTCTATTGATAGGATGTCACTCAAAAATTATCAAAAGCCCATCCCTAATAGAACATTGCTTTGGTACTAGATCTTGGTGAAGATCAGAGTTGTACAATAGAAAATAAGTTGAACACCTGAAAATAAAATGAACACAATAATAATAATAATAATAATAATAATAATAACAATAACAATAACAATAACAATAACAATAACAATAACAATAACAATAACAATAACAATAACAATAACAATAACAATAATAATAATAATAATATATTTTTCTCTCACTCTAAATTACATTCAACCCAATACAAATATATAGGATAGCATATCCTATTATATAGGAATCCCACTAACTATGAAATCTCCTAGAATCTCTCGTAATCTCCTATAATAGTTAGTTAGATGATTTACTCCAAAATCACATACAAAAAAAACTTAATATATATTATTGTTACATAACAATAATATATTATTAACTAATATTACCATAAACTATTATTGTAATATTGTTTTAACTAATAATATTTACATTATTACATATAAATAATGTGAACATACCTCAACACTTCCTCAAGGGAGTCCTCCTTAGCAGAAGACCCTTCTAGAGGAACCTCTCTTCCCCATAGGGTTTTACCTTGATTAACCAGAAGTAGGATGAGGTCTTGGTATAGGATGGGGTTTAAATCATTTATTTGATTGGTGAGAGTGGTGCTCTCTAGGTTTTTGAGGAGATAAAAGGGGAGATTGATTCTTAACCCCTGAAGTGATTTAATAATTAAAAGTGATGAGAGAAGATTAGGGTGTGCTTACCTTCAAGCATCAAGTACTTCATAAATTTTAGGCATACTATGGGCCATTGGCATGAGATATCAACACGAGGGAACCCATTTTTGTCTATCTTGATGTAGAAGAACCTCTATAGCAGCGCCTACTTTTTCGATTGGTATTTATATGCCTTTGATCCATCACTCAACATACCTATAGCTTCTCAAATCAACTCTTTCATAACTGATATTCTAACTCCTCTTAGCTCCATGACCCTCTTATTTCATCTGGTAATGAATTCTCTCACCACACATGCATCATTGTTTAGTTATCCTCAGCATAAATTCAATAAGCAGACCTCAAAAAAGCTTCTTCCACACTTTCTTCATACCTCAGACTTTCGAGAAGGAAGTTGGTTCCAAGCGATCCCTATCACCCCTATCTCCATAGTACCTATCGAGCCAAGGATGAAATTAGTAGGTCCTAGTATAAATTTATGTTAACGATTTGAAAAAGACTTGAAGGGTGCACTTCCTCCCACCTTGTGTAATAAATTATCCTTGTATTTGAATAATGATAGATCATTATATTTAAAATCCATCATTTGAGGAGTATGGTTCATGCGTGTGGCTGCCCAATCACCATCCTATCCCAAAGTGTATTCATGTTGAACGGCTAATGAAACACTTTTAAGAACATGACATCCTGTTTTGTATCTAAAATTTTGATATAAAATATTAAAAAAGTAAAAAGTGTTAAAGACCACTTTATCATTAATAAGAATTAATAAGTTATTGACAAATATACTTTATATTTATAATGCTTCACATATCATCTTGGGTAACCATAATATTATTTATCCAAACATTTATTCACTATTGATTTCATGTGTTCATTTTGATTGATATGATCCAGATTAGTAAATGTGAGTTTCACACCAATGTATTTTTGAACATGAGTTAAAAACTTATCACCTAATTTAGTGAAGGCATACATATATCCACTTAGTAAAAGAGCATAATCTTAAAAAATCATTAGAAATAATTTAGCCAAAATTTAACATAATGATCAAATATAAGCAAAATTACAAAAAGGCTTGAATGTGATAAAAAAATATCACCTTTCGCTTAAATATCTGAGATTTTTAAAGCAACAAAATTGATTGAAAAAACTTATTCAAACATTTCATGAGCCATTGGGTTTTTAATAATATCATTGAAATTAATTCCATTATTTGATATATGGAACTTTTGAGAGAGGATTTTAATTTGATTTTACATATCATTAAAGGTATATATCATAATATTTATTTCAAAGATTATGAAAGTAATAAATAATTAAGTAGAGAATGAATCAAAAAATAGAATTAAAATCTTAATTCAAATAAATATGATAATCAAATAATTCTTTTTACAAATTTAGTTTACCAGAAATGTCCCTACATTTTTAGAAATGATCCTATTGATTTCAAAAAATTGAATAATTATGGGCTCGTACATAGCAATCTCTATTCACTTAAGTTTTTCTAGGTTATGTTTACCTTTGTTGTTTAAACGTACCCTATAGTATTTGTTTCTCATAATTGTCTATAAATTCATAACAAAATTGAATATTATTATTAAACCCCTCTTTTTTTATTACTATTTTTTTTAATTCAAATTAATATTTATGTACTATTTAAATTTAGTTATACCTAGTCTTCCATAACACACGATCTTGCTTTTCTTTATCACTTCAAAACTTAATTCTAAATTAGTATGTATATATCTTAGATAAATTTATATAAAATACATCAAGAGATATTATTCTTGAAGTACCTATTCTACTTACATTACAAATTTAATATATAAAGTTCAATAATGATATCTCTTGACATCTTTCACATATATTTATATAAAATATGTATGTTAGTATACTATTTTTGTATACTATCTATGTTATAAAATTTATTTTTAGTTTCCAATTAAAAAGAGTGGGACATATTAAATTTGTTCTCTTTCTGAACTATACTACAACTTATGAATTATAATAATTTGTATTATTCAACTTTATTTTTTAAGAGTGAATTTGTGACTCATAAAATTTTATTTGTTTTTCAATAGTGTCTATTCCCTTCATATCACCACATGTAAAATACCACTATATATCAACACATCTCAAATTGAAATGTTATAAGACCAAAAAAATCTCTATCTTATAATATTAATAAGTAGAGTATGAAGCCCACTTTTCCATAAAAAATATATTTTTTAACCTAATATAATATTACAATAATATATCAAAAAGAAAATTATAAAGAAGACAATGAAATTATTAAATAATTTGATATGTGACAAATGTAAATATTATACTTTTTATTGGTGGATGTATTTTATTATTAATATGAACCACTTGTACTATCTAAAGAATCTAATATAATGGAAATTCTAAATAAGATTTATTCTTTCAATTAAAAAATAATACTTATTTCAATGATCTACATTGAATGAAAAATGTTCAAAAGATCTTTCATATTTAAATATACCCTTCAACTTTAATCATTGTCTAAAATTTCTAATTATTTAAATAAAAATATACACATATATTAAACTATTAAATTTTGGAAACGATTAACCACATTTATAAAATTTTGAATCTTTTTAGATCTTTATAAAAATAATAATGATTTCAAAGTTTATAACTTCCAAATCTAATACTCTTAATTTAAGATATATTTTTTATTTTTAAATAAATATTATATTGTTAAATAATTTATAATTTAGAGACATGTCATGAGTTTCTCATTTAGACGTATCTTTTAAATTTATAGTGTATTTAATATCAAAAACCTACTACATAAAAATTAAAGAAAAAAATAAATTTATTATAGTTTTACATACTTTCAAATGTTAATAAGAATGTGTCATGCTCTGTGTGGTCATATATCAAAATTAAACATATAATTTAATTTCGTTGCTCAAATTATTGACATAAACAAAAGGTTTGTGAGACGTTGATTGGGGCTCTTGATTAAGGAGAGGGTGTCAAGATGGGGTTTAGGGATTTTTATTGATTTCATTTATTGGAAGGGATTTAATTCTCTATTTTGGTAACACATGTTTTTATTAATAGAAAGAGTGTAAATCATCAATCACACCTCACTTTAATCCCATGACCATTAACCGCATCTCACATTGTTTGCTTGAAACATTAAGTCTATATTATGTAGTAATTAAATATTATAATAATATTATTTAATAAATATTATATATTTAATTTTATATTATATTATATTATATTATATTTATTTAATATTATATATGGATAACACTTATCCCATATAATTTATAGCTACACATGTGACTACGTTAAATTTTAAATTGGCACATCAATGTAACAATAATGCATAATGATACATGTTAGTTATATCAAAGCAAGGTGGAAACATATTTGATTGGCCATTTTATACTATCAAGGGTGGATGATGACATCATGAGAGATGATTTTATTATAATGGGGATCCACATCTCATGTGCAACTCGAATCAATGATGCAATGTAGTTGATGTTGGGATAAGGTATTGAGGTCCCAAAGTCTATCTTATAACTTCCATTCATCCATGATGCCAATATACTGACACTTAAATAAATTAAATTAGGCTTAAAAATATACATAAACACCATACTTAAACCTGTAGAAGAAAGGGAAGGGCCATACAAAACATTCAAATAGTGAAAGATTTCAAGGTGAACCAAATGGTGATGGTGAGGAGCAATAAAAAGGGTATTTTATGTGATATCATACAACAAGGGGCCCATATTGTACATTAGACCCAAATTTATGGAAGCTTTTTAATTTACATGACCAAATCCCATTGTAAAGGGGTGTATAGCTTGTAAGGTGGCACCATCTTTGATTGGTCATTCTATATTGTTGAGGGTAGATGAGGACATCATGAGTACTAATTTTATTATGGCAAGGCTCAATGTATGATGTGCAGTTTGAATCAATGATGCAATAACATTGATGTGGGGAAAGTACATTAAGGTCTTAGAGTCTATCTTGTATCTTCTGCTTGCCCATGCTACATGTTATATTGATATATGTGACATGTGTCATTGAAATTTGAACATGTATTAGCCCATGGTTCATGAAGTCAGTAACTTGAAATACCATGTCATTTCCCCTCACCATCACCACCCATCTCACCTTAAAATATTTCATATCTTCTATGTTTTGTATGTCCTTTCCCTTCCCACTACTTCACCATTGCTCAATCTCATCATAAAACAAAACATATCCTCCTTGTAAAACTCATTACCACGCCATATGAAGGAACACACAATATGGTTTATATTTTCACGTCCACCATAAATATTAGATTGCTATTACATATTGAGTCATTCACAAAAGGTGATATGGGGTCAATATTCATGGGTTTCAAGTGAGGTATGAATACCAATTTAAAATATTTTCCTTTAAAAACTTATACTTTAATAAAATAGAAAATTAAGTCTCTTTCAACATAGCTTGCACCTTTAGGGCAACTTCTAGTTAGTGATATTTAAAGATGCACATAGGAAGAAATACATATTCATAAGATTAAATCTGGTAGTAAACGTTGCATGCCATGTAAAATATTTATCACTCTTATATATTCAATAATTCCCTTCAAAAACTTAGACAATTCATCATAGGAAAGATATAATACTAAACATATTGAATAAAATACCATTTATAGTCTTTATTATATGCATATATATGTAGACACTCAAATTTAAATATTAAGTGCTTGATAATGTTTAAGCTTGACATCATTACCTTTCTTTGTCTATTCATCATTATGTTAATTTGCATTCTTTATTCGAGCATATGTTGACAATAAATCCATATATAGTGTTATGATAGACAATGGATCAAGAGAAAATACATGCACCATAACACTCCTCTATTCACTTGGTTATATAAAGCAAGATTTATAAGATACTTCTAGAGTTGTCAAAGAATTTTATGTTCATATACAAGATACTCTTGGGAATATAGTACTACCTTTACAAGTGGGACCTCTCATCATACCCATTGTGTTATTAGTTCTACCAAACACAAGGGTATATTATATGCTATTAGGATGCCCTTGGATACAAAATATTGGATAAATACCTTTTACATTGCATACATGTCTCAAATATATTCATGGTAATAAAGTGTTCAAAAATCTTGGAATCCACTATGAATATACTTTGGAACCAATTATAAATATTCCTCCTAAAAAAATAGTTGGTTGGCATATATAGTTAAGAACATGGAAATGAAAGTAGTCTACAGAACTATTCAAGAGCATATTACAAAATTAATTCCTCCATATATTTATAAGCATAATATAATTACAAATAAACATAATCAATTAATTGAAAATTGCAAGGAACATTATCTGAAGAAAAAAGTGGCACCTAAAAAGAGGTCTTTATGTCTTAAGGCATCATAGATTATTTAGAGTATTTCACCATAGGTCTAGGTAGTTACATATTCTCCTATTACACACAAGAATACAAGTTTAATGGATACATGAGTAGTGATTTAGATGGTTATATTAAAACATATGATTCCTATTTAGATTCAAAAGCATATTTAGTTGGCACTTCCTCTTACTCCATATCATGCAATGTATTATGCATACAAACATCCCATTATAGATATAATTGGTTAGCTACTCATATTTTATTTTAGACACAAATTCTATAATTTTACTTTTTTTCTATTTATTCTATCCATTATTCTAAGATTTATTCTATCCATTAGATTTATTTTCACTTTGGGCACTTTTCCT
This sequence comes from Torreya grandis, assembly GCA_037957365.1. Taxonomy (NCBI): domain Eukaryota; kingdom Viridiplantae; phylum Streptophyta; class Pinopsida; order Cupressales; family Taxaceae; genus Torreya; species Torreya grandis. The sequence continues at coordinate 90,181 of JARHVA010003668.1, forward strand.
CTTCATTTTCAAATTGATTCAAACAAATCCAAAATAACTATCTTGCAATGCTTTCAATGCACATATATAATGTTATAACTTCATTTGCACTCACATGATCACATATATCTACTCCTACACTCTCCATGAACACACATAGTATCTTTACCATTTGGAGAATACACATTACTATCTATATAAATCATTTGTGTTACATTTCTATGACTCTTTTAGACATACATTGGGGGCATATTGCTTGCCTTCATTCTTGCCAAACTGTTTTAACACCTTGTTGTAAATTATTTAAATCTATCCCATTTATTATATTTTAAAATTCTTGTTTTTGGTAATCTTTTAAGTTTAAATATTTTAAAAAACTCAAAAATATTCATATATGTCAAAATTTAAAAAAAAAAAAAATGTTTAAAAATATATACATAAACTGGGATCTCCAAGCATCTTCTTATGTTACTAGTTTACTTCTTTCCATGCGTTATTCATTTCATATAAAGTATATAACATATTTGTATTTTCATAAACACACTACTTTCCATGAGGTATGTGAGTGTGATACACGGCATAGTATTACATAGGTTTTTGATGTTGGGCTTCCCTTTTTACCTAGTAGACTTGCTAAACTAAGGGCATCTATTCATTCTCTGTGAGCATTTCAATATGGTGTATCTATTCAAAACCTTTCTACCATGTTTAGATATATATCAAAAAAGTGTTTTTCTATTCAATCATACTTTAATTTTTGTTACATGGATATCATAATCATAAAAGTGTTTTTCTATTCAACCATACTTTAATTTTTTTATCTATGATTCTTTTAAAAATTGTTACTTTACCACATGATAAGTTAGGATTTTCTTTCTTAGTGTGTGTAACTTTATCTAAATGTGTGAAACATATACATTTTATTACTTATATAGTATCATCATTCTATTTGAGTGTGGCCCTTGGCCTTGTGTGTTTTGAAAAATTCACATATTCCTTGTATGTGGCCTTTGGGCCTTATGTGTGAAATTATATGAAAATTGAGTCACTCTGTGTGACATTAGTTTTATGTTCATTACTTGCTACTACGACATTTTCATTCCTACCATTCATTACTTCTATTTTCTATTTATACTTTGGTGTCATTATACATATCATGCATATGATGCTTATGTGACTTAATTTTATATCTACCTAACACATGTTTCATATGAAATTCAGTATTATGATTTAATATAGTTCAAATTTTCATATCCTACTACGTGATTATATATTTCATATATTTTACAAGTTCTCTTTTGAGACAAGTGAATTTTAAGATATGTCCCTCATCTCAAAATAGGGGCATCCTAATTGGCTTGCCTTGAGAATTCAAGCCTTCACTAGTAATAAATTTTAGAGTTATGATAATATACAGTCTTCAAAACTAAAACATGATTCAAAATTTTTAAATTATGGGGGCATGTGACATGCACTCATTCCTACAATTACTTTAGTACAAGTTCACATACACTTGATGCATTTGTACGAGTATGTGCACAATAACTAAAATTTACAAGTTAAAAATAATTACAAGTTCAATTGGCATTATTTATCAATTCAATATAGATATAGGGGGAATGACATCCTTTTATGTTCATGTTTCTACATGGTAAATTTCAAATTTCATCTTTTCAAAGTTCAAAATTTTTAAAGGTACAAAAGTTTCAAATGGAATCTAGATTAGTCTGTAGTAGTGTGATTTATCTCATTTTTCAAGTGGGTCATATTAGTGTCTAGTAACACTTAACATATATGGTTGAACTTTAGCAATCAATATTTGGTGGTTCCATCGCTTATCTTACCACATTTGAGTCTAGTGAAACTCAATATCTATGATTGCATTGTATTAAGCCACATTTGGTGGTTACACCTATTTAATTATTTTACATAGTCCTCTACATATTTAGATGAGAGTTGGAGTATACAATATTTCCAATTCAAGATATTTCATTAGTTTTCAACTTAATACTTGATTACTCTTAATTCACCACATGTTTTGTATTTATGAAAATGCCTCAATAAGGAAGCACATACTTCTCCATATTCAAGTTATAGGGAAATTAAATTGCATACTATTTTATGTGTCTTATATCATGTTATATTTTCAAATTTCAAATTTCAAGTTTAATATTTTCAATTTTCAAATATGGACAATAACTAATTTTAGTGGGATGTTTATAGGTTTTTCATTGAGGCATATTGCACAATCAAGCTTCACATCCAAAGACAAAGTATGTATACATAGTTAGGTCTGCATCTTATTTACTCGAATTATTTCACTTCATTGCATCACTATAATAAGAGGGGATTTAGACACTCAAATTTAATCATTAAGTACTTGAAAATGTTTAATATTGAATATTGACTCAATTTGACTTATAATTAAATTTAGTCAACCCCTACTATTTTTAAATTTTGAAGAAGGTTCCCATGTGTCCTATAGGGTGTCCTATTGGTATATTTTCAAACTTATCCCTAGCCTAGCCTTGGTTCAAGTCTAGTCCCCTTGTACTAGTCAAGTCAACCCTAGTCAAATAGGGTCAAACCTGGTCAAAGGCATAAATTATGTTGGATTGGTCCTAATATGGTTTTGAGTATGATTTAATATCTCTCTAAGCCATTTAATTATTCTTACCATGTTCAATATGTCAAAAATGCCTTGTGGGGCAACCTTTTAGCTAAGAAATAAGATTTGTATGGATGGGCTAAAGAAATCAACTTGTCATCAAGCCATGCCTTGATTGTAATAGAGGTCAGAGAATGTTAGAATCAATTATATGACAACCAAGAAGTAGCTATGTTTAGTAAATGGTAGTTTCTCCTTAATTTTAGGGGATTTTGGGCACTTATATGAACTTATTGATTCCACCATCAGCTAGAAACATGGGTGGAGTGTCTCTTCACATCCCCTCACCCATTTACACACTTGTAATGTAGAAAATTCTATAGAAAGTCCATCTGTAACTCATTTTTCTTCCTTCTTGTCTTGACAAGCAAAAAAGGGTTAACTTATGATGCTTAGTGTGGACTGTATAGTTATAATTGGGAAGAATAGTCTTGGGGTGGATAGTAATCTTGGTCCACTTCACTTTCATAGAAAGAAGTCTCAAATTGGTGTCTAATCTATTATGAATCATTGTTAACACTCCAGGCAGGGTCCTAATTTGGAAAAAGGGCAAGGTATAAGTTTGATTTCCTAGGAGGAAAGGAGGAATCTAAAAAATGTAACATGATTCCCTAACTTAATGATATGACCAAGACACTCTCAAGCTACCCAAAGACCTTTTTTCTTGCCAAAATGGACTCAGTCCATACAGGTAGGTTAAGAGAACCCTTATAGGGTTTCACTAACAAGCAAAGTTTTTAATGGTTTTCAAAGTTACATGAGCTTGAAATGACAGTGGAGAACATGTCTATATATCTTGGAGGCATGAAGGTGGTTTGTAAGGAGAATTCATGAGGAGGTTTGAGCAAGAATGTGCAAAAATAGGGGGTTTGACCCATTTTTTGAGGAGATTGAGATGGTTATAACCCCTAACAATGGATCCAAACAAAATAATTTAGTAAAGATGGTAATTATGACCTTGTGAAACCTCTAAATTATTCACTTTGTATAAAAAAATAGGGCTAATAATCTCTATTTTATCTTAGAAATAGGCCACTTTCAGTGCTTAAAACTTGTAGAAGAGAGAGAAAATGGTGGAAATTGAAGGTTAGGGTTGAAGTGGTTGAAAAAAAAATTGGGGAAGGCTTGGATAAGCATGGGAAAACATGAATGAAGGCTTTAAAGGTATTGGAACAAGCCTAGGTGTGACAAATCCATGAAAGAGGATCCAAAGCCGATAGGCCTAGTGGAGAGATGTTAAAGCCTACAGTAGAACTAAAAAGTCCATCAGTCTAGCTTCAAACTCCTAAAATATAACTATGGAATCCATTAGTCCAGCTATAGACTCTTATATTAAAACTATGGAATCTATCAATATAACTATGGGCTCCATCATTAGAGCTTCATTACTTTCATAGGCCTCACATAATGCAAAAGGGAGCTCAAATCCATTTGGAGTGCTAGGAGATGGAAGAATTTGACTCTAGCACATGAGTAAATTTGTTGGCAACTTCATGAGGATCAAATCCATGGAGTCATATTGTATGTAATCCATATGTATGGATTAGGGGACTAGTTCCTCTAACAATTTCTTATGATTTGCAGGTTTTGTAGATGATCAGTGGATGATAATCACATGAGAGGATATATTGGGAATTGAATCAACTCCCTATGTCATTTACAAAGCTTAGAAATTGTCCTAAGTGTCTCTATTAGGTTTCTCACTTTAGCTAGTTCAAAATGAGAAAAGTGATCACATAGTGGAAAGAGTGACAACTCAAATTTGGAGATCTTTTGAGGTGTTTTAGATGGATATGAGCATATGAGGTGTCCTAACATGTGTCCTAAGACCCCTGGTATGTATCAATTAGGGAGAATAAGGAGATTCTAAGGCCACTATCAATAAAAGTCTAAAAAGGAGTGATCATAGTGACAAATGATGACTCTTCTTATGCAAGAGAGTACAAATGATTTAGAAAACTTCCAATGTAGGTAGAGGATTCCTTGTAACTTTATCTTATCAATGTAAAAGAGACACTTGCCCTTAGTTAGATTTGGAATTCCCAATGAAGGATAATGATGAAGGAAGTTTCATGGAAGGTGATTCAAGAGATGTTATGCTAATTTTGGAAGAGGATGATTGTTTGGAATGGAAATCTATGTAAATTAGTTTCTTACTCCTCTTACACTTCACCTACATACATTGTAATTGGTTTAAACCTTTGGACACATGTCCTTATATCTCTTGGACTGATTTTTCCTCTCTCTTTCCAATTGCTATTAGTATGAGCCATTTTGGCCATTGTAAAATAATACCACATATTTTGTGGTGAAGCTCTACTAGAATAACATGGTAATTTACTTTTAAACATTGAATGCAAGTCTAATTATAAGTTGTGAACATTTTTATCTAAGTGTGAGAAATATGAATAGTGAATTTAAGTGATAATATCATCCTTTCTTCCTCTTTCCTTCATGTTTAAGTAAGAGTTATGATCTAATAGGTCATGTGAAATATATTTATGATATTAGGCTCCTCTTCAAGCAAGTTATTATCTCTATGGTGTGTAATCTTCCCTTAGACTAGTTGTCTTGTTGATTGTCTCATGTATGTTACCTTCACATTGAATCACTTATGTTAGGATCCTTTAAGTATTAGAGTTGGTCTTAGAAAGCTTTGTTACTTAATATAAGTATGATAGTTTTTGGGATATCTCTTCATGAATCACCACTTTAGTGTAGTTTTAATTCATGCAAACTTCTAACTCTTTCCATATAAACAAGCATTAGAGTAGTTTACAAGCATTTCAAAGAATATCTAGGGAGCTATCCCTCATAATAATAGAGATTCATCTCTCTTACAAGTCCCCATAAAATTGAGAGGTGATTCGATGTTGCATCAAATTTTAGGATCTTGAATAGAATATCCTAGGGTGCACAATTTGATGCCAACAGTTCTAGTACATCTGGTGGGATAACTAGTCCTAATTGCTTCCATGTCAAGGTGAATGTTGGTCTTGACAAGCCCAAGGTTGCACAAGTGTTTATAATATATCATTTGGTGACTCCAAAATGTGATAATATATGGTTTTAGATCAATTTCTTCACATTATACTTCATGGTCCTTACTAGATCATTTTCTAGAAGAGCATTAAATCAAGTCTCTCTACTTGAAAATCTTATTGAGGAACAAGACCCTGAACAAGAAGGTTTTTAAGAAGAAGAAGAATAATTTGAGGAGATAGGAGATCAAGAGGAGGAAGAAGACATGGATAGGCTACATCCTTTCCTAGCCTTCAATACTCAAAGTCTAATTAATCTTCCTACATATGATCCTATTCCTCCTAATGCTATCAAAAGTCTCCCTAGATTCAATGGAGAAGGTCTTATTACCCCATCTAAGAACATTAGGGACATCTCAAACTTTTATAACTTCCACAATATTACCCAAGTTAACATAGATATTAGACTACTTGTCATGTCTTTGAAGGGTAAAACACTTGATTGGTATAGGACATTGGGAGGTGGTTGCATCATTAGTTAGGATGGATTTAAAGAATTGTTGGTGAATAGGTTTGAGAATAAGTGTGACCACACTTCACTAATCCATCATCTAAGTTTGATAAAAATAGGTCGTAATGAATCTATGGGATATTTCAATGAAATATTTTGAAGGATATGGTATAAATTGCCACCTATCATGAGGCCTCCTCCAAGATTTGTATTCCATATCTATATCAAGGATATTGGCACTAATGTGGTATTAATGTTGTAGGTAATGGGAGGATTCACTCTACTTGATGCATATGAGATGCATATTGAAGTTGATAGTAGTTTGATATAAACTGGGAAGTTACCCCCAAGATATTCTATGCCTTTGTTTGAAAATCCAAGTGTAGCACAAGTTCCCAATGCCAATGCCAAGTCTATAACCACTCCCAAGAAGATGGATAATTATATATACAAAGATGAAATGATTAGGTCACTACAAGACTAGCTCAAACAATCTCAATTACATGCAAGTACTCCACCCAATCCCTAATACTATCCTTCACAAACTTATAGACCTCCACCCCAATAAAATTATGAAAGAGGACCAGGTTAATAAGGTTTCAATAGATATCCCAATGCCTATAATCCCAATTATATTTCATCCACAAAGGCTATTATTCTAGTCTATACTAATCTAGTCCAAGGAGAAGAACATTTGGATCATTGGGAACAATCTCAAGGTCAGCTTGTGTATGATGGTGGAGGAGGTTGTCAAGCCTTAGTGGCACAAGAAATACCTACTCTTTGTCTTACATTAGAAGAAGCCGGTCTCATATAAAGAGATACTCATGAAGAAGGTAGCAGCTAAAGTACTATTTTTATGAACTTTCAAAAGGAAGATAACTATGTGTTGAACCAAAGTACATTAGTTACAACCAACATAAGAGCCAAAAAGATAGATTTGGGAGATGTTTAAGAAGTACGTGTGACTCCAAGTAATGCCTCTCCAAGGCAACAAAGTGTGAATCCTAGTGTGACAACCCCTACCAGTCACACTCGTCATCAAAGTCAGAATTTGAACAAGGTTAACAAAGCGCTTGAGTGGATTGATGAATTACCATGCTTCATGGAAGATGATGATGATCAACCTAAAACACAAGGTGAAGAAGAGGCACTCATTATCCAAAATGATGTTTGAAAAGAAATTGGTAAGAAAAGTGATGAACTTCAAGTCCTTTCTATTGATAATGAAGAGTCAGCATTTTGGGATGACCTTGAGAAATTTTGCTTGAGCTTGGATGATCCATCTCCACTTCATGAAGAGATTGAGAAAATTTATGAAGATGTTGCAGATGAACCTATTATAATCGATGGAAAACCTCAACAAGAAGAGAAAGGTAATCATGTTTCATCTCAAGAAATTCAAATGTATAAGATAGATGAAGAACTCATGGTACAAGGAGAGGTAGTAAGTTTTGAAGAACCTCTCTGATACACTCAATCACCAAAGTTTTATGTAAATTTTAATTTCCAAAATGAGAATGGTCTTGATGATGGAAAGTCACTTGTAGAAGAAATTGAGTTTGAGTATGATGATAAAAATGAATCCAAAATCCATGAAAGATCACTTGAACCAAGGACTATGGTTTCCATTCAAACCAATCAAGAGGAGTATGTTTTTATTGAACCCATGCTCTTGGTTTTGGAATCAAGTGAAACCAATGCAAGCACCATGAGAGGTGAACAAGGCTTGGGACAAAAAAGAACAAGTCCTAAGTGGAAACTTGCACATCCTTATAGTTTACCTCAAGAACATGGTATGAATAAATTTCCTTTAGATATAGGAGGATCAGTTCTTTCTAATTAGTTTGTATACATCAGAGTATTTTGTTTCAATTGTGGCTTGTGTTCCCTAAGTGATTAGTGGCACAAGTGTGTCTTGTGGTGTGTCTTTTTCTTTGGTCTTGTGCCATTTTTATTTATTTGTGTGTTTTGAGGTAATGTCAGCTGTCTTGTGGTTAATTCAAGGTCTGGTCTTGCTATTTCAAAGTGCATTTTGACTCCTTTGGCCCAATGGATGGAATAAGGTTAGTAGTCCTTAAAATAAGCAAACATGTTACCCCTAAGAGTTGGCAAAATGTTGACTCAATTTGACTTATAGTCAAATTTAGTCAACCCCTACTATTTTGAAAATTTGAATAAGGTTCCCATGTGTCCTATAGGGTGTCATGTTGTTCTATTGTCAAACTTATCCCTAGCCTAGCCTTGGTTTAAGTCTAGTCCCCTTGTGCTAGTCAAGTCAACCCTAGTGAAATAGGGTCAAACTTAGTCAATGGCATAAATTATGTTGGATTAGTCATAATATGGTTTTGAATATGATTTAATATCTCTCTAAGCCATTTAATTATTCTTACCATGTTCAATATGTCAAAAATGCCTTGTGGGGCCACCTTTTAGCAAAGAAATAGGTCTGGTACGGATGGGATAAAGAGATCAACTTATCATCAGGCCATGCCTTGACTGTAATAGAGATCAGAGAATGTTAGAATCAGTTATATGACAACCAAGAAGTAGCTATGTTTAGTAAATGGTAGTTTCTCCTTGATTTTAGGGGATTTTAGACACTTGTATGAACTTCTTGAGTCTACCATCAGATAAATACATGGGTGGAGGGTCTCTTCACCTGCTCTCACCCATTTCCATGATTTTAATGTACAAAGTTCATCAAAAAGTCCATCTACAACTCATTTTTCTTCCTTCTTGTCTTGGTAAGCAAAAAAGGGTTAACTTGTGATGCTTAGTGTGGACCATATAGTTAGAAATGGGAATAATGGTCTCAGGGGTTGATATTACTCTTGATCCAATTTAGTTTAATAGTAAGAAGTCTTAGATTGGTGCCTCTTCCTTTATGAATCATTGTTAACACTCCAGGCAGGGTCCTAGTTTGGAAAAGGGCAAGGTATAAGTTTGACTTCCTAAGAAGGAAATGAGGATTTAAAATAATTTAACATGACTTGATAGCATAGAATAAATGTAATTATATGAACAAGACACTCTAAAGCTACCCAAATGCCTTTCTCTCTTTCCAAAATAGACTCAGTCCATATAGGGAGGTTAAGAGAACCCTTGGTTCAAGGGGTAAACATAGGATTTCACTAACAAACAAAGATTTTAATGGTTTCCAAAGTTCCATGAGCTTAATATGAGAGTGGATAACATGTCAAGATAGCTTGGAGGTATGAAGGTGGTTTTTAATGAGCATTCATGAGGAGTTTTGAGAAAGAATGTGCAAAAATAGGTTTTTTGACCTCTTTTTTGAGGAGATCGAGATGGTTAGACCCCCTAATCATGAAGCCACATAAAATATTTTGGTAAAGATGGTCATTAGGACCTTGTGAAGACTCCCAAGTATTCACTTTGCACAAATAAATAGGGATAATACTCTTTATTTTGTCTCAAATATAAGCCACTTTCAGGGCTTAAAACTTGCAAAAGAGAGAGAAAATGGTGGATATTGAAGGTTAGGGTTGAAGTGGCTACAAAATAAAGTTGGGGAAAGCTTGGATAAGCATGGAAAAACATGAATGAAGGATCATAAGGTGTTGGACCAAGCCTAGGTGTGATAAATCCATGAAAAAGGATCCAAAGCCACTAGGCCTAGAGTAGATATGTTGAAGCCTACAATAGAACTATGGACTCCATCAGTCTAGCTTTAGACTCCTATAACATAACTAAAGACTCCATTAGTCTAGATTCAAACTCCTACAACAAAACTATGGACTCTATCAGTCTAGCTATAGACTCCTACAATAGAACTATGGACTCCATCAATATAACTACAAACTCCATTAATAGAGCTTTGTTACTTTCAAAGGCCTCACAAAATGCACAAGGGAACTCAAAAACATTTGGAGTGCTAAAAAATGGAAGAATTTGACCCTAAGACTTGAAGGAAATTTGTTTCCAGCTACATGAGGATCAAATCCATAGAGTCATATTATATGGAATCCATATGGATTGAGTAGGGGAGTGGTTCCTTGGACAATTTATTGTATTTTTTAGGTTTTGGAGATGATCAAAGGATTATAATCACTTAAAATGATATATTGGGACTTGAATCAGCTACCCATGTCATTTACAAATCTTAGAAATTATCCTAAGTGTCTCTACTAGGTTTCTCATTTCAACCAGTCCAGAATGAGAAAAGTGATCACATAGTGGAAAGAGTAACAACTCAAATTTGGAGATATTTTAAGGTGTTTTGGATGGAGCTAAGAATATGAGGCATCCTATCATGTGTCCTAAGACCCATGGTACATATCAGTTAGGGAGAATAAGGAGATGCAAAGGCCAAGTGTCAAGAAAAGTATAAAAAGGAGTGATCATAGTGACAAATGATGATTTTTCTTATGCAAGAGAATACAAATGATTTGGAAAACTTCCAATGTAGGTAGAGGATTCCTTGTAACTTTATCTTATCAGTGCAAAAGAGACACTTTCCCCTAGTCAACTTTGGAACACCCAATTAAGGCCAAGGATGAAGGAAGTTTCATGGAAGGTGCTTGAAGAGATGTTACACCAATTTTGGAAGAGGATGATTGTTTGGAATAGACAAATATGCAAATCAGTTTTTAACTCCTCTTACACTTCACCTACATGCATTGTAACTGGTTTCCACCTTTGGACACGTCCTTGTGTATCTTGGACATATTTTCCCTCTCTCTCTTTCCAATTGCTATAAGTATGAGCTAATTTGGTTATTATAAACTAATACCACATCTGGTATGGTGAATATTTATTGGAATAACATTTTAATTTAATTTTTATCATTAAATGTAAGTCTAATTATGAGTTGTGAACATTTTTGTCTAAGTGTGAGAGAGATGAATAGTGAAGTTAAGTGATAATATCATCCTTTATTCCTCTATCCTTTATGTTTAAGCAAGATTTCTAATCTAATAGGTCATGTGAAGTGTAGTTATGATATTAGGCTTCTTTCAAGCAAGTTATTATCTTTATGGTGTGCAATCTACCCCTAAATAGTTTTCTTGTTGATTGTCTCATGTATGTTACCTTCACATTGAATCACTCATGTTAGGATCCTTTAAGGCTTAGGGTTGGTCATAGAAAGATTTGTTACTCAATATAAGTATGATATTTTGTGGGATATATCTTCATGAACCACCACTTTAGTGTATTTTTAATTCATGAAATCATCTAACTCTTTCCCTATATTCAAGCATTAGAGTATTTTAAAAGCATTTCAAAGAAGATATATGGAGCTAACCCTCATAATACTAGAGATTCATCTCCCTTAAAAGTTACCAAAAACTTGAGAGATGATTATATGTTACATAAAATTGTAGGATATTGAATATAATATCCTAAGGTGCACAATGTGATGACAATATTGACATCTTTACCTTGTTTGGCATATTAACCATTTTTTAGCTTAAAATATCTATGACAACCTTCACTATTCTTCTCACTATCTTGAAAATATTGAAAATGTCATTCAAGCACCCCAATTAAACTTATATATTTTAGTTAGCTAAGTTATATTTGTCTCCAACCTTCTGGGATAAGATTATACTAGGTCGGATAGGGTCACAACCAAACTCTGTCCACTAGTGTAGCATTGTCTCCCACACTCCAATGGTTAATTTTAAAATTTGAGATGCTTCATATTGTTTCTTCTAGACTTTTTAAAAAATTAGTTATTGAAAATATTTCAAATATGTCACTATATATTCAAATCAAGGTCATTCAATACACATCTAACATCTATCATATAAAAATCACTTGGAAATTCTAATACACATTGAAAGAAAGGAACTAATCATTTTAATTTATTATAATTGTCATAAACCAAGTCTGGAGTTAATTTATTTCATATCAAGGGCATTTATTGTGAAGGATTCAAGACAATTTACTAGTTTCATCCATATATAAAAAATATCAGGATTCACACACTCACTCTATGAGGGAGAACTACATCAACCTAAATCCATTTTTTGGATTTGTAAGCAACACTCAAATTATGTGGGGTTTTTTGAAGGTAGCTCCACTATTCTCTTTGACTGATTCTCCCATTGGAATTTAATATCTATTTCATTTATGTGTAGGAACTAGGGTTTGAGATTACAAGTACTTCCACATGTCACATCAACACCCACAAATAATCAACAATGCATCTTTGAAAACCATATGTACTAAAAAAACAAAATATTCTACAAAATGAACATAGACATGGACACAATCAATTGATAAGGGTACAATGTGCCCCTATCTAATGTAGTGCAACCCTATCTATGTACACCATAGAATTATATTTTTAGATGTGAAATAGTCCTCAAATATTTTCAGTTAGTTTTATATTGGTGATATGCCTACACAGTCATGAAAATTCAAATTCAAGCTAGGTTTGTACATTTATCAAAACTTACTATTTATAACTCATTTTAGTTTTTTTATTTTACTCTATTATACATTTAGGTTCTATATATTATGTAATCTAAATAAACATTTTAATCATTTAGTGTTTGTAGATTTTATTTTTTAAATAAAAAATAACATTAGATTACACATACATGACTATAAAGTGAGATTCAAAATAACTAATAGATGTCTCATATAATTTTAGGGTGAATGAGACCCATAAATGCATAGTAATTATGGAAAAATTATGCCCTAAAATATGTTAGAATATATCTTATAGGTAAAATATAAGTACAAATATAAGAAATCATATAAAATTTGGGCTAATGAACCAATGTATATTTTCACACAATTATCCATTTTCAAGATGACCAAAATCTGCTTATAGCCAAATGGATAAAAATAACCACTAAAATTACCCTTGGCTATTGTTTTAGATTTAAAATTAGGTCCCATAATAATTCTTATTATCTTTCAAGTTATGCCCAACCAACTTCTCTAAAATTAACTTTTGGGGAGACTTTGGATTCACACCATGGATGTTATACCTTATACATTCCATAGATGTATCAAGTTTATAGATTGATGATATGAATATTTTGTTCCAATAGATGATACACCATTCATATACTAAAAATTAATTCAATCAAAATTTAAATATAATTTTGTTATACCAATTGCAAAATGAATCCAACTTGATCATATGCATACATATGAGGTAGTGAGTCAAACACACAACATGATAAAACACGAATAAAAAATATTCAAGATGATATACATAAAAAATTACAAGTCACTATAAAAAAATAGGTGAAAATACCCTATCTCCCTCTTTTGGCCAATTCCAAATATCCTAATTTCATAATCATAGATTAGTAGGATAGTGATGAATGATATGGAAGACATAATAGATGACAAGATATGCAATCTTAATTTCAATCTTGTTGATTTTGATGAATAATTATATCATACTTTATTCACACCTATAAGAGTGGGAACATATCAGGAGGATTCATGAAAAAGGGATAAATTAGAGACTATTATAGAGGTCCCATTTCTAAGGAAAATGAAAAACCATAGTTCTAGATAGTCAATATGATCATAATTCTAATACTTGTTATAGTATCAATTCAAAAAATGACAAGAATAAACTCAAATTTTATGTTTAAGATTAAAAATACTCTCTATCTTCAAAATGGTATAGTTAATGTCATATCCCTATATATATAGGAACAAGTTGAAAAATAATAATTATAAGTGAGACATTGTTAAAAGGAAAAATTACTAGACAAATAAAAGGACTATTTTCAAGTAGAATTTTGTGGAAAAAAAATACTCCAAATAGAACATGTTTAATAGGAAAGGTTACATAAGGATAAATTACAAAGGGAAAATTTTGAAAAATAATAGCCATTAAAAAAGAGAACACACAAAAATAAGTTGAAAAGACAAAATCAAATTAAACAAGACATCATCTTAAAATCGAAAGCTTTCTTACAAAGCACAATCATTAGAAAGATACACTAAATAAGAAAATATGGTTACAAAGGATGTAGATAAAAATTGTTCATCCTATTTAAAGCCATTGATTCTCAATATCCACATTGATGGTAAGAAATGTACAGAGGTCAAAATTTCCTCTTTTCATGAGGCCAATATAAGTAACATCATACTTATTCAATATATCAGGTATGATAAATTAAATTTGGTTAATATTATCAAGTATAAATTTGACATTGGATCCATTGAGATGCCTCTAATGCTTAGGCTAAAAATATGTTTAGCTACATTTCACATTGATCCTACATTGGACTAATGCAATGCTAATGAGAGAAATGGAGGCAAACTTGGGTAAAGATTATGACTCTATCACATTTGAACATGGATATTCAAATATAAAAATCTAAATAATGAATGTGTCCATCAAGTAAGATAAAATAAATAAAATGCCTCTTCAAATATTATTCTATAAAATATAGATAACACAATCACCACAAAAGCATATGACACAACACATTTAAAAAATAAAAAGACATTGTAACATTCAATAACAAACTATGGTGAATATTGATTTAAATATATAGATATAAATAATAATCATAACACTATTATGTAGTTATAAGATGAAGAAGACAATTATGTATAAAATTGGCAAGAAACTTATGATAGAACAAGAACTACATAATGACATCCCATCCCCACTGGTGATTTAACATAGAATTCTAAATGTGATTACATATGTTATGTATAAAATCCATGGGAACATATCATGGACTAAGTTATTATTCAAACAATGATAATTTTCCCTGTACATAACTTATTAATTATTTTTTCAATTGATTGTCCATTTTATTCTTCTATTTTGGTACAAATGTGTTCATCTATGGTGACATATGCCTTTATTTTATATTTTGGTTTTAATTTATTAGGACATTTTATTTTTATTATCTAACCTAATCTAAACATCTAGGACATAATTCTAACAATAATTTTAAATACACATCCTTTGCAGCATGCTCCTTGCTCATTGATTGCCTACACAAAATTTGACAACCATTTCAGCTTATATGATTTCATACTCTTAAATATACATACTACATAAGCACACATTGATTTTTTATAACCAAGGGCATGCATATTCTCATCTCCACATATGATATTCAACTAATTTGTTGTAAAGACACATAAAATGGAGTTATATTACTTGATTTTACTCTCCCTACATTGCCATTTATTACACATTATGCATTGACACATGTTGTAGATTGTTTGGATATTTCCCATTATTATATTTTAAAAGATTTTATATTTTCCCATGCACATATTTAAAAAAGACAAACAATTCAAATATTTCACCAAAAAAAAAAAACCATTCAAAATATTTTTAAAAAATGCACAAATCAGAACTTGAACATGACAAAATTTACTAGTTTACTTCTTTGCATATGTTATTTATCACATATTTTTTGTATATAACATATATTCATTTTCTATACACATGAATTTCATGAGGTATGTGAGTACCATGCAAGACATAAAATATACATAGTCTCTTAGATGTTAGGTTCTCTTCTACCTAGTGGCTATGCAAATGTTTGGGGTATCTAAATCTACATGTTATACTATAACAAGTTATATTTATCTATGACTTAAAATGCATTATTGAGCTACATATCTTAAAAGTGTCTGATAATCACTCATATTTTACATTGTGATACATAGATATGATATTTTTATACAATATGGAATGTATATATATGGATGGAATATACTAGTTTTCACTTGTTTTATGCTCCTTTGATGTTGTTTACTTTCTTTCATGCTAGTCTAGGCATTACTTGCTTATTATGTGTGGCACTTAGTCTTTGTTTGATTTTTTTTGAACATCTCTATCATATTTTTTCTTGGTATATGTGATATTTTAACATGTCCATTGCTTGTGGCCCTTGGACATATGTGTGTAATATTTTATTATGTAAAATATAAACACATCCCTTGCATGCAACCCAAAGCCTATTTTATGAAATTTGAGTGGCATTGCCTTGTGTTATTATTGGACTTGATTAGTGGTTCCATGATAGATAAAATGAAATTTTACTATGGTTAATTTACTTCATGATTCATTACTAAATTTATATATACATGACACTTGTATGCCTCACATTAAAAATTTTACATACATGATTCAATGAAAATTACATTCTATGATGACATACTCTCCAACATGATGACATACTACTCTATGTTCATATATTTATCACGTGATACAATTAACTCTTCTTTTAAGATGAGGGACTTACATGATACATTCCTCATCTTAAAATGGGGGCATCATAGTGATTTTTTATTAGAGATCCAAACTATATATATAAGTTTGGGACATATTTTAGGTTCTAATATATAGAATATGGGTTTAAAAAATACAAAATATAGGTTTTCAAAAGATTCAAAGTAATTCAAAAATATGATACTATAGGTTTTTGAATATTTAATGTGATTTATAAATCAAACACATGAAAGATACTGGCACATTGATACATATTCTAGGGGCATATGACGTGCATATGCACTCAATTTTTAAAGACTTAAAAAAAAAACATTATACACCATTGAATGCATATTCATGGGCATACATAAAATATTTACAAGAAAAAAATTACAAGATTCAAATACAACTACTATTGAGGATATAGATACACATAATTCTATATCATTGGCACAAATTCATGGGTGAATGATACTCAATCATGGTCATGCTTATTCAAATGATCAAATTCAAATTTTAAAGTGGTAAAAGTTTAATGTTTCAAAGTTGAAAAAACATGATACTTTCTCACACACATTTTCAAAGTTCAAAGTTATAAATTCAAAGGTAAAACATTAATTTCAAAGTAAATTCTATTAAAAATATGGTCATAATGGGAGCATGATTATTATTCTTTCTATTTTGATCATGAAAACTAGAATCTAGATCCATCTATAGTGGTGTGATTCAATCTGTGTAGGTAAAGTATGTTGGGGTTAAATGATGCTCAATAACATTGGTAGTAATTATAGTTAATGAATTTTTTTGGTTCCATATTCTATGCATGTGATTTATATTTGAAACTAGTGATGCTCAATATCCTTGTCATTTATAGCCAAACCATCATGGTTCCACCTTTTGGGATTAGTAAATTAGGTAATACTCCCTATTCATGAGGGTTGTAATTATGAATATTCCAAACTCAAAATCTTTATTAGTTATTCAAATTGGGACTTGACCACTCTCAATTCACCATTGGTTAAAAATATCTAATTGATTCAGCAAGGCGGAATCATTCTCCATCACCAGTTATAGGTTATAAGGAAATTTTGTTTCACCTAAAAATGTAATCCTTCATTGCTCTACTTTTCATGTTTTTAAATTTTAAAAGTTAGATATTTTTCAAATTTAAAATGAATAAAATGATTACTTCATGAGTTGTTTCAAGGTTTTTTAAATTTAAGTGCCCTACATAATTGTAGTACCTACTTTTTGACAAAGTGTGTTAGACACACTTAAGTTGAATTTATTTATCCTTAATTCTAGAAAATTAATTACCAAAATAAAATGGGGGGATTTAAAAAAATAAATTTGTCCACAAGTACTTGATAGTGTTTATTCTTGACACATCCTAAGCCACATGACTTGTGCCTAGTTACATGACTCTTACTTTATATTTTTATAAGTTTTTTTTATCTGTATGTAGGTTTAACCCTTTGTTTTCAATTACTACCACACAAAAATTATAATGTCAAATGATCAAGTTATGTAAGTTAACCTTTAGACTATATCTAATATAGGAAAACTACCCCTGATCCTTCTATATAAATCTACACAATGCAAATATGAGTTCAATGCACCCATGGCCACTTAAGTCAACCACATCCTACCCCAAATAAAAATTGAAATTAAAAGAAATCATTTTGGGTCTTCCCACATGTTTCATAATGTTGGCTACAAGAAATTATCAAAATATTATCCTATAAAAACATATCAAAATTAATTATTTTTTTCCACTTAACATTCAGTTTTATCAAGCTTACACACAATTGCACTTCAAGAAAATCTTCCTTATTATTTCCAAATTCAAAATGACTCACAAGGAAAAACCATAAAACAAGTCAAGAGCCCTTAAAATAAAGTCAATATCCCTTTAAATCACTATCATTTTCAAGTATAAAATCCATTTTATAGGTGCACAAATATAATCACACAATTGCAAGATCACTATAGGTGGGATAACTACATGGGATTGATTTTCCTCATTGGAGTATTAGATGCATAGGTAACTATTAAAATTAGGAGGGAAATTGAGGTCATATCAATCCATTAAATTAACCTCTTCTCTTGGATGTTTTCAAGTTATCAAAGTGAACTTAGGTTTTTAAATAAAAAATAAGAAACATAGCAAATTTTATATGACAAACCCTAAATCATGATATCTCAAATTGCTCACTAGACATTGACATAATAGGCATATAAATAAGTGTTTAAGCATAATCAACTATGACAAGTCAATAATAAATGGACTCAAACATGTTCCACTATTTTCCACCTACAATGTTCATGTATAGGAATATTTTATGGTTCTACCTTTACTTTGTCCTTTCTAGAATTTTGTTTTCTTTGTATTTTCCTATCAGTGATTTATCATAGTCAGCTAGGGAAAGTTTTAAGTCCATAGACTTGAACACAAAATAAGAAACATAGAAAATTTTATATGACAGACCCTAAATCACGATATCTCAAATTGCTTACTAGACATTGACATAATAGGCATATAAATAAGTGTTTAAGCACAATCAACTATGACAAGTCAATAATAAATGGACTCACATGTTACACTATTTTCCACCTACAATGTTCATGTATAGGAATATTTTATGGTTTTGCCTTTACTTTGTCCTCTCTAGAATTTTGTTTTCTTTGTATTTTCCTATCAGCGGTTTATCATAGTCAACTAGGGAAAGTTTGAAGTCCACATACTTGAACACATTGCACTACCATATAATTATAATGGACATGTACAGATTCTATTTCTATTCACGTGCATATTATTGAACATGCATCATCATCTCTTTCACTAATTTTCCAATATCAGATAGTCAAAATAATCTACAAAAATATGTTTTCAAGATAAATATATCTCTTATCAGTACTTTCCAAAAATAAAATTTGTATGCATTTAGTATTTGTAAATATTAGAATTGTTGAATGTTTTACATCTTAATTATTATGATATTTCTCTAGTTTTACACCTATAATTAAATACAAGTAATTTGTTTAAATGAAAAATATGGCAAAACATTGAAGAATGGCCATAATTTTTTAGGTCATGCCTAGTGACTTCAATTATAATAATCTATTGGGAAGATCATGGATTTATAATATAAGTGGAATAAATTATACCATACATGCATGCTTAAAATTAAGTTAAAAATGACACACACACACACACACACAGACATGTACATTGGATAAACAGTAAATTAAAGTATTATGCATTAACCCATCCTTAGGATCATAACATTCCTCATATGCAACCTTATTTTCAATAATCCAAACCAAATGAGGAACCAATATATTCTTCATCTCTAACTTTATCATCATTATAAGATATCAATCAATATGTTTTTTGGATTATGTATTTAAAAAAAAGGCTTATATAAGACAAGGACTGGTAAAAAATGTATAAGGCATTGTTAATTCCATCAAGTAATCTACTAAAAAAATATGACAAGGTCTTAGTTGTATAGATAAGATAGAAAATAATCAAAAAGGCAAACCACATAGGCTAATATTTATACACACTTATTCAAAGTAGATGTAAAACCAATATAATAATGTCATAATACATCTACACTATAACTAGTATATCTTCGCCTGATTCAAGACATAAGTTACCTAGAGATTTGGACAACAAATGAGTTTTCAAAATATGAATTCCTCATAGAATATCCTAGGGCATATGAGGACCTCCCTTCTATCATAATAATATGTTTCTTCATATAAGTGCCATCTAGGAATGCTTTTGATAAATCAAAGATCCTAATGTCTATATCCATATAGATGACCCATATACCATACCTACAACACCATATATAATATATATATCAACTTTAATTAATGAATAGGTAATATAATTTAATTATATAATATATAAGGATCATAGTCTTGTAATATTAGTAACTATAATGCATAAATATGAAGGAAAGTACTAGGAAAATTTCTACATGAATACCTAGAATTATTTACATGGGCCTACTCAGATATGCCAAGAATTAATACCAAAATTGAATTAGATAATATTGTAATTTATCCTGATACAAAGCTTGTGCAATAAAATATTTAAAAAATGTATCCAAAAGTATATTCATTATTAAAATAATAACTATAGATACTACTACATGAAATATTTATTTGATCCATTGATTATCCTATATAGGTCTCGAGTATAGTGCCCATTGCCAAGAATAATGGAAATTTTTTGGTGTTGTATAGACTATTGGGAATTTAAAAAATTTAATCCCAAAGATAAATTCCAATTAAAAATATTTATATTAATGTTGATTTTTTAGCTATAGGAGATGTTATCATTCATAGATGGTTTCTCAAGATACAACCAAATAAACATTATTTTGGAAGGTCCAGAAAAGAGTTTATTTACTACACCATGTGGAACATATGATACATGGTCATGCCATTTGGATTAAAAAATGTTTTGGATACTTATAAATGATCCATGAACAATATATTTCATTAATATATACATAAAATAGTGTAAGGCTATGTGGGTGATCTACTTTCCAAATCAAGACAATGACATGATCTACTATATATTTATGATTTTTTTGAATAGTTACATAAATAAAATTTATGCCTAAATAAAAAAATTCACATTTGGGGTATATTTAGGGAATTTATTGTGATACACCATATCTCAATAGGCAATGAAATAGATCCCAAAAATACCAAATCTATGTTACACATGCCTCCACTAAAAGAATGAACATAACTACAATAATTACAAGGAAAACTATAGGCAATAAGATATTTTACTACCCAACTAGTTTATTATATGTAACCCTTCATGTGATTACTCAAGAAAGATATAAAATTTTAATGGGAAGTAAAATGTCAATAGATTTTTTATGAAATTAAAGAATATAGATTTAATCCACCTATTCTCATGCCTCCACTACCAAATGAACCTTTATTATTATACATCTTAATTATAGATTATGACTTAGGAGATTTATTGGTATAATATGGAGACAATCATATGGAAAATGCTATGTATTACATTAGTCGTACACATGTTAAATATTATAAAACATACAATACTATGGAAAATTTATGCATATTTATTATTTTTACTACAAAAAAATTATGACACTACATGCTTAACAATGAGACACAAATTTTCAAAAAAGTGGATTCATTCAAATTCATTATGTCAAAGACACACTTACCAAGACACATAGCTAAATGGATAAATTTTATCATAGAAGTTAATCTAAAATTTAGATCTAACGAATTGGTAAAATGATAAGTTATTAATAACCAACCATCTTTAACTCCATTGATAAACACACTACCAATCAATGGTGATGATAGGGAAGAATTCACTTTAAATCATATCGATGATGATATTTGAACCATGCACTTTGATGGATCCAAATGTGCTAGAGTGATACATCCTTAACCTATAGTGTATCTAGGGATATGTGTGGTTGACTTATGGCTTACATACCTTTCATATTATCTTATTGCATTTATCTATGTTCTTAGTATGGTTGGCCTATGGAATAATAATGTATGTGTGTGTGTGTGTGTGTGTGTGGTAGTGGTTAGTATTTTATTATCATATTAAAATTATGCTCTTATTACATTGTTTTAGAGGTTTCCCCCTCGAAAAACCTTAGTCATTATTATTAAGTATTTTGATATTTTATTAATTATTATTATGAATTTGATTATTCTACTTTTAATTCATTGATAGATTACTCCATTATTGTGAACATCTAAGTAATTTCATTACAAGTAGTATTAGAGCATCAATTTGCGCTAGTTTATGTGATAGTTTTTATATATCTGGTGTTGTAACCATTTGAAGTGCTGAAGGATCGAACAAACATAACTTGTAATCTAGGAATAATTTATTTTTTGTGCCACTATAGTATTTTTATAAGTCTTTTAATTTTTTTTTATAAATTATATTT
Organism: Torreya grandis; assembly: GCA_037957365.1. NCBI lineage: Eukaryota > Viridiplantae > Streptophyta > Pinopsida > Cupressales > Taxaceae > Torreya > Torreya grandis. The sequence continues at coordinate 112,484 of JARHVA010003668.1, forward strand.
ATACCTTTGTAAACATTAGTAGTCATTGGATTTGTCTTGGTGAGATAATATAATGGTATAATCTACTAGTACATTTTTTTTGGGCCCAAAATCATCCATCTTAGGGTTTATGTATGGTTTCTCTAAACACTCAAAAGTGTGGGAAAGTTCAATACACCCCAAAAACTCGTAAATATGAAATCAAGTGTATAACTTTAGATTCATCAGTTTTTGTGGTGGTTTAATAAATTTAGTTAGAGATACAAAACATGTTGAGGAAGGATGATCTTAATGTAGTAAAAAGGGGAATATATTATATGAAGGATTAATTTTAAATGATGAGTGATAATTTAACCTCTACTATGGCTCAGAGTTCATAAATAATACTTTACCACTCTAATTAACTTCACCCACTTAGAACAATCACAACTTCAATACTAGTTTTTAGCACATGCTACCAAAAGTGGAAATGTGCATGTTTGATTACAAGGATCCATTCACTTGGATAAATCAAATAGAAAATTTATTTTATCTAAATTATACCCTATGTATGAAAAATGTGATCACATAATCTCTCAATCTATAACCTGAGTAGTTCATTTGATATAGGTGGTTGTATGCTCAAAATAAAAATAAGGGCACTCTTGTTACCTGGTCAATTTTTACTATGGACATACAGATGCACTATCACAAAAATGTCTCTAAAATCTAATTTAATTAGTTATCAAAGTTTCAAAAAAAAATTACTATTAAGGATTATGTTCAATAATTCTAGAATCTATCCTTACATTTGGATGGAATCACCATAAATAATTGGACTGACCTATTCTTGTTGGCTCAAGGATAACATCCAAATTTAGGTTCATATGACTAATCCATAAAATGTTCCTAAATCCATACCATTCATGCATTAGGTAGAAGAAAAATAATTTGTTAAAATAAGGGCTTTCACTGATGGCCATGAATGCAATTTCACAAAAACATAATTTTTGCAACCTATAAGATTGACCCATTAACAAATTAAAGAGAAGCATTATAAAGGGTTATGTTTTTACTATGATAGTAAGTGGAGAAAAGGACATGGATGTGTTGAAAATAACCTTTTCTAAATTTAAGGATCCAAATCAAGATGAAGATGATGATAAAGTTACATGTGAAGGTATAGAAAATCCATAGGATAAATCTAAATATTTTCATCCTCCTATCTCATATCATTCCCTTTCAGGTATAAGTAATCCTCAAACTCTTATTGTGGTGGGATTCCTAAATTAATAGAAAGTGACAATGTTGACTGACTCAGGAAGTACACAAAAATTCATCAATAATAAGTTGGCTACTCATTTGAACTATTTTATTTATCTATCTCTAGAATTTCAAGTCATGATTTCAAATGGTGTCATTATCAATTATTTTGGAAAATTCCATAGTATTAAGATTACCAGGGGGATTTCCTGATAAATAATCATATGTTTTTTATTCCTATGGTTGTTACTAAAATAATAATGGGGGGTATAATGGCTCATGATTTTGGGCACAATAGAGATGAATTCCAAGGAATTGTTCATGTGATTTTATTCTGAGGGTAGAACATTTAAACTATGGGGATTATGAGAAAAGTCTACCTAATTAGTTAATTAACATAAGATGACAAAGATTATTCAAAAAGGGGAAGAAAGATTTGTAGCATAGATATTTTCTTTAGAAGATCAACCAACACATGTCTACACGTACTAACTCAAAAATGATTCTTGAGGACCATCTAATAGTTTTTGGCATAATGCCGAAAGACCTAACACCCAAAAAAAAGAATGATCATGCCATACAATTGATTCTAGGTATCACACCATAAGCATTAGACCATGCAGGTATACATATGCTCAAAAAAGTAAAATTGAAAAAATGGTCCATGAGATGTTGGAGGTAGGTATTATCTGACATAACAAAGTGAATATTCTTCCCTAGTGGTCATGGTGTAGAAGAATGATGTAACTTGGAGGATGGGACTTAAATACAAAGAAATTAATAAGTACACCATCAAATATAATCTCCTTATTCCATTCATTGATGATTTTTTAGATGAATTACAAGGGGGTATTTATTTTACCAAACAAGATCTTCATTATGGGTATCATCAAATTTGGATCAAAGCTGATATCCATTAAATAGCTTTCATAAGTCATGAAGGATATTATTAGTTTATGGTCATGAATTTTGGTCTCATCAATGCACCATCTATATTTTAGAGTTTGATGATTACTATTTTTAGGATTTTTTTAAGGAAGTTTATATTGGTATTTTTTGATGACATCTTAATCTAGAAAAAAACTTGAGAAGAACATTTGAAACATGTGAAATAGGTATTGTTCATTATGAAACAATATTAGATTTATTCAAAACCTTCCAAATGTGATTTTGGCATCTATGAGGTGGAGTACTTGGGTCATATTGTTTCACATGAAGGAGTCAAACTTAACCCTAAGAATATCAAAGGTATGATGGAGTGGAAAGTGTCAAAGATCCTCAGTAACATTCATGTATTTTTAGGGATAAAAGGGTAGTATCACATATTTGTAAATTGTTTTTATAGCATTGAAGCTCCACTCATAGCCTTGTTGAATAAATATTCCTTCTATTGGATTGAATCAACTACTACAACATTTGATCAACTAAAAGAGGCTATGTGCATCATTCTAGTTTTGGAGACCCCTATTTTTTCCAAAAAAATTATTATTAAATGTGATACATCAGAATATGGCATGGGAGTAGTAATCATGCAAAAAAAAATACCCATTACATTTTAGAGTCATCAACTCAATGGAAAAAATAAGTGCAATCTAATCTTTGAGAAAGAGATAATGGCTATTTTTCATGCAATAAAGCGATGGAGACCTTATTTGCTGGATAGACATTTTCAATTAAAGACTAATCATGATAGTCTACAATACTTTTTGGAACAACAATTGTCATCATAGTAGAAATAAAAATGGGTAACTAAAATGTTGTGTTATGACTTTGAAATAGTCTAAAAGAAAGGCAAAGAGAATTTGGTAGAAGATGCACATTCCAAGAGGTATGATTTAGTTGATGCACTATTATGTTAATGACCATTTGGAAATAAAATTGGTTGGAGGAAGAAAGATTAGAAATGGAGAATTATTGGGATACATAGGTCAGGATTCAAAATATTTAGTATGATTGGGTGTTTTTGACAAATTTGAGTGGAAATGAAACATATTATGGTATAAAGATAGATCGTACCTATGTAATGAGTATGTCCTCAAACACAAGATCATTCAAAATATCCATGCATGTCCAATAGGGAAAATTTAATATTTTTGAAGACATATCATCACATCAATAAAGAATTATTTTGGGATGGAATCAAGGGTATATTTAGAAATTTGTGATAGATTGCATGTTTTGTCAAAAAACAAAGGGAATTTTTTTTTAAAACATCATATCTTTTGTAGTCATTATCCATCTCTAGCTAGTGGTGTGATGAGTTTTCCTTAGATTTAATTATAGGACTATCGAGATCTGAATGTAAAATGTCATTATGGTAGTTTTGGACAAGATCACAAAATATGTTCATTTTATATCATCACAACCACTTATTTCAATACAATAGCTATTTATTTTATAAATATAATTAAAAAGTTGCATGGTACCCCAAAATCATTGTAAATGATCATGATACTATCTTTACTAATAATTTTTGGAATGATTTATTTACAAATTTGGGTACCTAGTTGGCTCATAGCTCATCTTATCATCCTAATTCTATGGGTAAAAAAAAGTTGTCAACAAATGCATAGAAGGGTATCTTATTTAATTTACATCAAATAAACAAGAACATTAGGTCCATCATCTGCTACTAGCAAAATGGTGGTATAGCACTTCCTTCTATACCTATTCTAAAATGTCTCCTTTTGTGGCACTTTATGTATATCACCCCCCATACATCACTTCATATTTGAAGGTGAAACCCAAGTTTTAAGTTATTAAGGAAAAAATTCAACATGAAAATGAGGTACAAGATGTTTTAAGGGAGAATTTAATAATAAAACAAAATAGAATGAAGCATCAAGTTGATCAATACCATAGTGAGAGTAAATTTGATATCGGTGTTGAGATTTTTTTGCACTTGTATCCATATATGAATATGTCTATGAAGCAACAAAATAAGGATAAAAAAATTTATCCTAAGTATTATGATCCTTATCATATCCAACAAAAAATTAGTAGTGTGGCATACAAGCTAGAGCTACCCCAATCCACTTGCATACATCTTATATTTCATGTATTATTTGAAAAAGGTCATTGGATAGAGAGTTTTTACATAGATTGAGTTACCTAAATTAGATGAATAATATAGAGTCACTTTGGAACTTGGGGAAATAATTCACACCTAAAAAAAAGGCTATGAACAGGAGAGATTAATGAGTATTTGATCAAGTGGAAGAGTCTAAATTGTGAAGATACAACATGGGAAGATGAAGTTTCCCTTGAAAAACATCTAAAATTGATTCGACATTGATTAAAATATTTTTTTAAAAGGGAGGTGTGTGCTACACATTTAACCTATAATACATCAATAGATATTTATGGCCAACTTATGGCTTCCATACCTTTCAAATTATCTTATTGTATTTCTCTAAGTTCTTAAGATGGCCGGTTTATGGAGTAACCATGCCTGAGTAGAGTGTATATAGGAGGTAGTGGTTATTATTTCATAATTATAATATGAATTCTTCTCTTATTACATTATTTTGGAGGTTTCTCCCTCAAATTGGATCAATCATTATTATCAAGTATTCTACTATTTTATCATTTATATTTGTGGATCTAATTATTCTATTCTTAATTATTTGATATATTATTCCACACATGTACATCATTATGATGGATAAGTTTTTATACCAGTTGTAATGAAATTACTTACATGTTCATAATAATGGAATAATATATCAAATAATTAAGAATAGAATAATCAGGTCCATAAAAATAATTTACGAAAGAGCATAATACTTGATAATAATAATCGATCTGCTTCAAGGGGAAACCTACAAAATAATTAAATAAGAGCATAATTCATAATATGATAATACAAAAATAACCGCTACCTCATATATATACTCTAATTATCCATGGTTATTCCATAGGCTAACCATAATAAGAACATAAATAAATGTAATAAGATAATATGAAATGTATGTAAGCCACAAGTTAACAACACATATTCTTAGATGAACTATAGGTTAAGGGCATAACATATAATGGGTCAATACTCATATAAAAGATTCATGACTATTATCTTTCAATCTTGATGATCCATAAGTGTAATTTCATCTCTTATAAACAATTAATGCTATGTATGACTTTTAATGAAATTACTTATATGTTAAGAATATTTGAATAATATATCAAAAAATTAAGAGTAAAATAATCAAATCCAAACCAATAATTGATAAAAGTGTAGAATACTTGATAATAATGAATAAGCCTCTTTAAAGGGGAAACTAATTCTTCTCTTATCTCTTAAAAAGTGGTATCATAGCTTTGATTTGGGAAAATATGGTGGCCGACCCCCTAAGTTTTTAGAACCACTTATATCTTACAATCAATTGCTATTTTTTTGGAGTTGGAAAATATTTCAAAGAAGTCACAATTAAAAAAATGAGGTTTAATGATTAGTTTTGGGGGTGATATTACTATTTTTTAGTTTGTAATAAACTGAACATATTGGTGGGAATTTCAATATTTTTTTGTGAACTTCTTACTGAATCTGTATCATCAAAAAGGGAAGTTATAGTCAAAATTTTGAGATTTTTTGATAAGTTTTGTGTGAGTTATTGTGAATTTATTATTTTTGATAGATTCTCTCTAAAGCCTAATTTTGTTGATTTTTTCAACAATTTTTTTGTAGATGTATGAGATTACAAGAAATCTAAAATATTTTTTTTGGGATTTATTGATCATTTTAGAGGGAATTATCATAATTTTAGTTTTTTTCACTAACCCTAGCTTTTGTGAATAATAAAGCTAATTTGTTTTTAAGGAAATGATGATATTGATGCTAGAGAATGGTGTCTCTTTTTAAAGGAAAATAATTTTTATATATATTTGTGGAAACTAATTTTGGCAAGTTTGTTCTTAGGTCTTGCTTTAAATTGGTGGGTTCAAAGGGATGAAGATAATATAAAATTTTATGGGAAGAAATGGAACAATTTCTCCTAGATCAATGAGACACAAAAGTAAATGATGAGAAAGAAGGAACCAAGGGTGAGGAAGAGATAAATGAGGAACAAAATAATGATGATGATGGTAATGAGTAAGAGTATTCAATGGATGAATAGGATGTAGAAAAGGATATTAATGATGAAGAGGCTACATTTGATGTTGAAGGAGAGGTAGATGATCATGATGATGAAGAAGATGAGAAGGATTCAAAGAGTTAACAAATTTTAGATACAAATAAAGATGACTCATTATTTCAGTTTCATGGATGCATTCAAAGGAAGAAGGTCATTTTATTTTAAGCCATAGTAACAAGTATAATTTCATCAAAAAAAATGTGGTCCAACATCTATAAGTTCAAAAAAGGAATATCAAGGAGTTTCAAGTATATGTTAATAATATGGTTCTTGGATATCTTTAGTTAGAGACATTGAGAACAATGAATAATGTGTATAATCATTTCATGAAGTTTTCATACAAGATAATGAAGGTTAATTTATAGGATACTATAGTTGGAAAGGCATAAAAAATAGTCAAGGTAGAGCATGAGGATGAAGCAGGTGATGAAGAACATGAAGAAGATTCAAAACAAGACATAGATGAATAAACAATACAAGTAGAGAATAATTTTTCATCTACCCAAGAGACATAGGAAACACCAAAGGAAAATATAGAAGAGGTAGAATAAAATATTGATAAATTTAGAGTATCAAAAAACATTGAGGTATATAGACACCCACATCATCATGAGAGGAGACAATCATGGAGCCATGTTATGTAGTGTCATATTAATAATTTCTTTGGTTATATAGGAAATTATAGTACCAATCAATATGAATACATAAGGAATCAATGGAGCAATAATTATGGCTATGAATGGAAGCTGAAGATTAACTACTATAGTCAAGTATGGCATCAGAATAGTGAAATGGCATATGGAACATGGTATTAGTCAGAAAATCAGTATGAATATACATTAAAGAATATATACTATGGTCATGCATGGAATTAGATTAGCATAATGAAATATAGTACATGGAATCAAAGGAGGAATAATTATTCATGAACACCAATGTGTATAATTATTATCATGAATGAAATCAGAGTAGCAAATGGAATTTGGAAACAAGGTTGGAGAGCTATCACCTACCAAGATCACATATGGGTGGTTGGATGATTGAGCTTGGAGACAAGTATGTAACAATTTGAATCACACTCTTTATTTGGTTTCTTCTTATGTTTTGGGGATGAAACATGTCAAGTAGGGAAGGAATGATATGTACCTAGGGATGTGATATATTAATGTATATTGGTTTATGGATATGTAAACATGTGGCACACATCCCTTTTAGTTAGTCTCATGGGTCTAGTATATTAAAATAAATTAGTAACTTGTGAAATTAGTAAATTGGGTAGTGGTCAACCTACATATGGATTAGGAGGTTACCCATCCAATGTTAGTTATATAAAAGTCTATATAAAGGAGATGAATATAATTATAAATGATATCAATAAAGTGTTGAGTCTTCTATTTTTTAGAATGATATTGGAGGTTGTCTCCCTCCAAGTGGAACTATGGAATTATTATTTCTCTAAGGAGTATTGTATGGTGTTTCTATACCTTACGGGTATAATTCTATTTGTACATATATTTGATATTTGTGCATCTCGGTTCACCAATATATATTGTGTTGTGTTGATCTAAATTATATTATATATATTTCAATTATTATAAGTGTGGATCATAACAAGTAAATAGTTTAATTGAAAAAAATATCCACAATAATATATTTTCCTAATGCTCCATTAAGGCCAAATTATTCAAAAGAGCTTAACGATACATTAAAAAAGGTCTAAAAATTATTGTGATCCATAGTGCATCTAATTTATGTCCAATAGAGTAGTCTCCACTTGTAATGGTTAACATATAATGAGTCTAAAGAGTACTAATCCACTTAACATCCAATTTTTTAATTTAGAGAAAAGGACATAATAGTAACATAATATTTAATACTTGGATCATGACACTTGGATGATAACCAACTTGCTTGCCAAAATCTATTTTGTTGAATACTCTTTCAACATATTATATCTTATTTACAACTTGTAATGAAACTACTTAGTTGTTCACAATAATGGAATAATATATCAAATAATAAGAGTCTAATAATCATATCTAAAATAATAATTCATAAAAGAGAAGAACAATTGATAATAATGACTGAACCTCTTTGAGGGGGAAACCTCCATGACATTATTTCTGGATTGGATGCCAAAAAATATAGTTGTTATTATTTCAATGGTATCAAATCAACTACTAGCTACTTTTCCTTGGTTGTCAAGTCCTCCTCAATTGAATGTGCATCTACATTCTCAATCATGTCCCATAATGCTATGTAATTGGTGGTCAAACATAACGGCATCATAGATAATTTTTGTATAATCTATAAAATATTTAATGGAGAACTTGGATGGTGGATAAACTCCCATGGACACCTTGTAATATGAAATAATTTTACTATATAACGTACTCATGTAATTGTGGTGACAATTCAACTAGATGGTTGTTCACTCAGAATATTTTGCAAGTAAATGTAGGTAGTTAGGGATTTGGGTTATCTTAGAATAAAATTTAGCTCAAGCTCTTCAATAATACATATGCATGACATCCATTCATATTTTGATCATATAGTTCAAACATGGGGCTTTAATTCTAGTTCATGCACCATTAATGTCTAATGGTTTTAGACTTGTTTTACTTCATTTAATTTTAACTAGATAACTTAGTTTGGTAGGTATACCACATATACCTTTCATACATTTAATATAATGCCATGTTTTCATCCTAGGACAAGTGTCACCCTTCAACTAATTTTTCATAAAATTAGTTATGCCATGTAGTGTGCTCTTAGAAGTCAAGTGTTGAAACTTTTGTTGAAACATGATTAACGAAATCATGTGATTCCTTAGATGCACTAAATGCAAAGACAAAAGTCAAGAAGACCCAAAAATTATGAAGAGGTAGGAGTTAAAAAATGACTAAGGTCATTGTATATAATGGTTGAAAAAAATAAATCTTATGACAGATAAAATTCATGACAAACAAAAGTCCCGATGAACAAAGTCATGAAGAGAAAATCCCATGAAGCACTGAAACTTTGAGGGTAAAAAATTTTGAGGTGAAGAATATGTGAAGGAAAATGTCATGCATAAAAAATATGAGAAGACATGAAAATTATGAAATGTGTAAAAATTGTGGTGTACAAAATTCATGACAAACAAAAGTCACAAAAGCTCAAAAATCTTGAAGTATAATAGTTACAAAGACCTTGGAAAAAGTGAACTCAAAATTCAAAATTTGCAAAAGTTATGATGAATAATAGTTTCAAAGGATGAAATATATGACATGTAAAACTTTCAAAGTGAAAAATATGTGAAGTTAAAAACTTGGGATTTTTAGTTTGTGGTTCTCGTAAAAATTTAGAAAACCTACATACATGCAAAACTAAAGAAAACCATCAATATGTTAGTATGAATAAAACCCATAACAAAAACTTGGATGTCAAGGGAAAAATATAAGTGAATTAACATATAATAACATACTTAGTAATAACTATTAACATAATAAATAACAACTTTGAATCCTTAATTATTTATAAATACACACATGAATGCTAATGAAATGGATATTTTGAATAAGAACATGGTCTTTTAGAATGTAATGGGTCCCTATTTGAAAAAAAATGAGAGCAGGGGTGTGTTGAATACAACAAATGGATATTCATAAGGGGAATAATCCCAAGTATTTAATAACTCAAAATCTTTGGTTAGCAACAATAAATTAAAAATGAATAATACCATAAAAGAATAATTGAACCAAAAACTGAAAGAGACTCTCAAAACTTCATGCACATAATAGTATTGCTCATACGTGAGATGTGTGTGTGATGTATTGAATTTATTTTACCATTATTATTATATTTTATAAAAGGATTGGAATAAGCTTTAGGTTTCATTTTGGGTTCTTTAAATTAAATTAAAATAAGGTAATCTCAAGCATTACTCTGATTCCAACTAGGCATCCATAGTACTGATAGAGATACCTTTTGATTCTCTCATTTCTCATTTCATAAACTTACATGATGTGTGATACATTGATATTATTTAATCATGTGAGTCCTTGATCAAATTTATATTTTATTTAGGTTTATTGATCACTCTTTATGATTCATTAGTCCTCTTTTTTTTAGAATATGAATAGGAGGGGATGGGAAAAACTATGAGCTAGTGTTGTATGAGAAAAAATCAATATACCATAATGTCCCTATTAGTAACATCTACATCAATAGTTATTACCTCTAACAAGTATTATATTGACAAGTGTGTTTGATCCAAGATTGAGGAGGATTTATGATTTTGCATCAAATAATGAGAATAACTTTTACATACTTGATAAAATTATTCAATTATGATATAACCATGGTTCGTGTTGCATACTTGGGTTATGAAAATATTAAACATAGAGGTGTAAAACCTGTAACCATGGTCCATGTGTTTAATTTATTCTCTACATGCACTAAGTTATCCCATTTGGACCCTATCACCAAAGACTTGGCATGTAAAATTGAGCATGTATAAAAAGAATAGTGAATTGGATATCCATTTGGTAATACCAGAAGAAGTCAATCAAATTTTCATAAAATAAAAGACATCTACATTAGAAAATAGGGAACTAAACTAAGTAAAGTAAAACACTAGAATCAAGAATACTAATCTAAAAGAAACAAGAAAACTATTCTAATAAAATCAAAAGACAAAAAGAAAGAAAAAATAACTATGAAAGTAGTAAATTTAATCTACTCCTACCTCTACCTTAACACTTATTGTAAATCAAAGATTTCTCTAGATAGCACAATCATGAATTAGTGCCTCAAAAACTACCCATTGACTGGATATGTTAATTCATTACCTTGGAGGTCCATTAAATGGAAAGTATTGTTACCCAAGATATATGATAATTAGCAAGGGCCGATCCATAATGGGGTAAACTGATCTTGATGTCCTTTTTTCTCATGCACTTTGTCCCATATAAGTACTAGGTCATATTTTATGAATGCTTTAACCTTTTATATTCTATAAACCATATCTTGACCTGATCCTGATGTTTGTTAAAATTATGCAAGGATTTCATCCTTGAATATTCCATTATATTATATCCAACAATTCAGACTCTACCTTCTCATTGGGCTCCATATGTTCCTGCATAAACTAATATGTTGGTAGCCTATGCATAATTTAGAACATTGGTTGGCATCCATATACTATTAGGTATGGTAAAGCTTTGAGGGCCTACTTGTATCTCATTTGATCTACCCATAGTGCATATTTCAATAGATGATGCCACTCTATAGGTTTTTGTGACGTTAACTTTTTGATAACATCAATTAGGTTCTTATTTATAGATTCAACCAAAGCATTTCCATATGGGTCATGGTTAGATGATGATATGATTATGATATAGTGATCATGGGCCCATTCAGTAAACATAATTAATTATAATGCTGGTCCATTATCACAAAATAAGGATATGGGGTTACCAAAGCTAGTTGTGATATTTTCTTCAAGAAAACTTGTGGCTGACTGATGAACTCAGGTTGATGACACTAATGAAAACTAATCCCCACTAAGCAAATGATATTCCTTAAATTCCAAGATGTAATGACATTACTATGTGCACTTTTTTCTTTGCCAAAACCTAACATTTATGGCATGTTCTCACATGAACATGGGCATATTTGAAGATTGTTGGTCAATAGTAACCTATTTTGAAAATAATGTGTTGTGGTGTTTTTAGATGGATGACCACTACCTATCTTTTGGAGCAGGTTTTCTAAGATATCTTGAGCTTCTTAGGATACACATATCAAATATATGCCTCCATAATTTATTATGTAGATAATACCATTTCAGATCATATAGTGAGTATTTTTTAGTCTCAAGGCTCACTTTTGTTCTTTGTTGAGATTTGGGGAGAAAGTATATATGAGTAAGTATTGAATTATATTAGCATACCAATCTCCTATAGATACCTGGGTCTCAAAGAACTCCTTAATGGTGATATGTGGGCCAGGCTTAGTTATAAGATGAATGATGCCTTATCCTTAGACAATTTTAGTAGGATTGATTTCTGTCAAACTCCTAAAAATTTTCCATTCATTTGCCTTAGTGCTCTCTTAATTCATTATGTCCTAAAGTGATATTGACATCAAGATCCAATATAATAGTAATAGTTTAATTCCTCAAGATATAATGTAGAAATTTCCTTACTACTTTGATTAGAGAAAAGATATACTTGTCTATCATGGAATAGTTTAGCTTTGATTCCTTTAGATTTGTTCTCATAAATGCAATAGGATGCTCACTCATTATTTCTCTAGGTAAGCACAATAATTATTATATGTTTAGAATCAAATGAATACAAGAAGAAGTATTTTTTGAATTCAACACTAATCAACACTAAGGCTTGAGATATGGCATCCTGGATGTCTTAAAGATAATTTCATAATTTCAGTGACCATTCTACTTTGGCATATTTCTTGAGAATTTCATTCATAGGCCTAAAAATTTATACAAAACTAGAGATGAAATTCCTTATAAAATTTATTTTTTTGAAGAAAAACTTGGGCTCTTTCTTGTTATTTTGGAATGCAATTTTTGAAATTCCCTAAATTCTATCTGGATCAATGGTGATCCATTTCTTGGTGATGATATTCCCTAATAATTTTCCCTCAGTAATACTAAATATGTTATTATTAGGGTTCAATGATATGACAAACCTTCTACATCTTTCAAAGATTGACTATAGATGGCTCATGCAATCAATTTTTTTCTTTGATAAGATAGTGAAGTCATCCATATAAATGATTATGAACTTACCTATAAACTATTGAAATGCATGATTTATATCTCATTAAAAGGTCATTATTATGTTGATTAGGCTAAAAGGAATCCTTTTGTATGCATAAGTACCCCACTTCATGGTAAATGCATTCTTCATCTTGTCTTTAGATTCAACCCATATCTGGTTAAAGTTTGAGAATCCATTTAAGAAGGACATCATTCCATAACCACTCACTACATGGATCACTTTATCAAAAGAAGGTAATGGATAATTGTCTTTCTCAAAATCCTTGTTAAGGTTCATAAAATCAACACATAATCTGATTTACCCATTCTTTATTCTTACTAAAACCAAATTGACAACTCAAGTTGAGTGTTTAATAAGGAACACTATCTTAGAAATTAATAATTCTACACTTCCTTTTGGATAAGGGGTTATAAAATGATATTGACTAGCCTTTATCTTTGTCTAAATAGCTTATGGTCTAGTTTTAGTTGGATCATATGGGTGATAAATATTTGGTTAATTTTTTTTTAAGTCTTTTTAAGTCCATGCAATCACATCCTTATATCAAATGATAAAATATCTCACCCTTTGATTATCTTCTAGAGTGTATATGGGACCAATGTTGATAAAGTGTGGATCACTCTCATCCCCTATGTTTTCCTTGTTGAACTCAAATTCATTTATTTTTGGATGATTTTATTGTTGGGTTTGGGGATTGATATTAAGTGTTCTCTCCAAGGAAACTATTCCTAGAGGAAGATGATTTTCCTTGAGTTTAATGACTTATTCTTCTGCCAATTCCTCCTAGCATAAATAATTGAAATTTTTATCATCAATGATTTTGGATTCAAACTATCCCAAATTGGTCAAGAATTAGACAATTTGTTGATCATCATGAAAAACCTATAAATTATATATATTATTAGGAACATATGGACAATATATGATCTCTATAAAAAACCTCTACACTTTAGATTCCGATAATGGTGCCAAATTGGTAGCTAAAGTGGCTAGTGAATCAACAACCTAGTTATTTTATCTAAGAACAACCACTATATTGAATACCTTAAATGATTTAAAAAAAATCTTAGGCCCTATGTTTGTACCTCTTAAGATTTAACAACTTGCACTAGTACTTATTATTGACCTGGTTAATCACCAACTTTGAATCTTCATGTATGAGAAGACAACTGACATTGTGATTGAGAGCGAACTACAATCCCATAATGAGTGATTTATAATATACTCTCTTATTTATGAAAGGGAATTTATGCTTTCTATTTACTTCTTACCCTATGGGTCAATTAGTTTGACACCAATTCTTTCTACTTGCTTAGATCTCACATCATCAAAATGGAGAGTCCATAATTGAGAGTGTAACTGAAATTATGGATCTCACATTTCATACTTTATGGTGAAGGTGTAAATCGCAATATTAGGATATTTTTAGCTAACCTATTCATTTATAACATTATATTTTGTAATGGGATGCTTCATCCCAGGTTCCCAACTGATTTGAATTTGATTTGGAATACCCCTTAATGGTAACCATATGTGGGATAAGTATGTCACCACATATCCATTTAATGTCTTTGACTAATCTCTGCTTAGTAGTAATCCATATCCTTCTCATATTACTACCAAAAATATGTCAATATTCATCTATACATGTGGATCAAATGCAACTTGAATGTGAACATTATTTAATTCTTTGACCATGATCACTACTTTCTTGTCTAACTACAAAACTATCCTCTTAGATGGGCTAGGAGTTAATACAAGCTTTTGACAAATGGATGTTGGAATCACTGTTGGGGATCAACCAACAATATGATTACACTTATGAAAGCAATAAACCATAGAATTAAATCAGATAGATAAGTAACTAGAATCAGATAATAGCAAAGAACAAGAGATACAAGAAACCACCCTGAAAACTTATATTAAAACTCTTTACAGAAGGAATACAATTGAAGAAACTTCTTTCTTCCACACCTCTCTCAGATGCACAAGATCTCTCTCTAGATCTCTATCCCTCAAGAGCTCTCTCTCTCAAGTACAATCAACTCCAACAACCTGGATTGATACAACTCTGTACTGTTCTTCAACATTCACACACAATGAACTACTACAACCACACTAAGCTAAGAAGATCTAATTCTACATATAGAATTAGGAGACTTGAGCATGCACTTACAACCAACAATTAAGCCTCTTGAACAAGGGCTCTAAAAACAATCTTACTAATAATAGAGACGTGAACTTAAGACTAAGACTTAAACTCATGCAAACACTCGATTCTGTCCTCAAAAATAGCATTCTGGACGCACAAGTAACCGACACCGATTCTTGCCTGCTTGCCTGTGACCGACATCGGCCGATCCTCTGCTGACACCGGTGTCTCTTCAACTGCACCTGACCGACATCGGTCACTCCTGACTGACGCCGATGACTGTGTAAACTTGCAACTTTGGTAATGCACTCATATGTGAAGCTTTTAGGCTCCACACCTTAACAATCTCCCACATGGAGATAAACAGCTACACCAGTACCTATACAACAACATCTTCTAGCTCCTCCATCTTCAACTCAATCATGAAGACCAACAGAAGTTGAATGAAGATTCAACTTCTCCTTTATAACTGGCTTGGTTAACATATCAGCAGGATTCTTGTCTGTATGGATCTTCTCCAGCTTCAACTCACCATCTTCCAATACCTATTTTATGAAGTGGTACCTAAGCTGTATGTGCTTGGTTCTTGAGTGAAAGGCTGAATTCTTAGCCAAATGGATTGCACTCTGACTGTCACTATACAATCTGCAACTCTCTTGCTCCCTTCCAAGCTCTTCCATGAACCGTGTCATCCATATCATCTCTTTGCTAGCCTTTGTGGCTGTAATATACTCTGCTTCTATAGTTGACAAGGCAACAACCTTCTGCAACTTTGATATCTAGCTAACCACCGTTCCACCTACAGTGAAAACATATCCTGTGGTGTTCCTCCTACCATCTAAATCACCTACCATATCTGAATCTACATAACCACGTAGAGAAGTATCTAAACCTCCATAGCACAAGTGCCTACTGCTGGTTCCTCTCAGATATTTGAGGATCCACTGAACTGCTTTCCAATGTTCCTTTCCTAGATTGGCCATATACTTACTTACAACACCCACTGGTTGGGCAATATCTAGTATAGTACACACTATTTCATACATCAAACTTCCTACTATGGAAGAATATGGAACCTTACTCATGTACTCTACCTCATCATGTGAATTAGGACATTGTTCTTTACTCAACTTAAAATGTCAAGCCAAAGGTGTGCTTATCGGTTTAGCATCCTGCATATTGAGCTGTTTCAACACCTTGTCCACATAATCCTCTTGAGATAATATCAACCTGTGATTTTTCCTGTCTCTCTTAATGCTCATGCCAAGGATTTTCTTTACTACTCCCAAATCCTTCATAGCAAAAGTTTGAGCTAATTTCACCTTAAGCTCAGAGATATCCTGCATGTGTGATCCTGCAACCAGCATATCATCTACATACAATAATAGAATAATATATCTACCATTATCCAATCTCTTAAAATACACACAATGGCTAGATTGACACCTACTATAGCCATGCTCAGTCATAAACCTATCAAATTTCAAATACCACTGTCTAGGAGCTTACTTGAGGCCATACAAGCTTTTCTTCAATCTTCACACTAACTTCTCCTTACCTTTGACCTCAAATCCTTCCGACTGTTCCATATAAATTTCCTCATCCAAATCTCCATGAAGAAATAATGTCTTAACATATATCTGCTCAAGATGCAAATCCTCAACAACAACCAAAGATAGTACAATCCGTATAGAAGTCATTTTAACAACAAGAGAAAAATTCTCACCAAAATCAATACATGGCTTTTGTACAAATCCTTTCACTACCAATCTGGCCTTATATCTCATATGTCCATTCTCACCTTCCTTCAACCTGTAGGTCCATCTATTCTTCAGTGTTCTCTTACCAGCTGGCAACTCAACCAAATCCCATGTTTGGTTCTCTCTTAAGGACTCCATCTCCTCAACCATGCCACACTCCCACTGACTCTTGGACTCCACCTGTATTGCTTCTTCAAAACTCTCTGGTTTTCCACCTCAGTTAGCAATAAATAGAATAATGAAGGAGAATATCTAATTAGAGGCTTACTTACCCTTTCTGACCTCCTGATGGGTGTCAGATACTCGTTCACAACACATTGTCCACCCAAATTCTCTAACAGTGACCGACCTCGGTCACCTCCAGGCCTGTTACTGGCCGACGTCAGTTTTGCCTGACTGACATCGGTGCCTATTCTGCCGACGTCGGTCTCTATATGACTGACACCAGTTTTTGTTCTACCGACACCAGTTCTTATCCTGCCGACGTCGGTCTCTGTGTTTTCCTGCAAGTGATTATTTATTTTTCCCGTGAGCTCAGTTTGGATCGTCACCTCGTCCAATTCACCATTACTCTGCCCAGATTGATTCAGCTTCTTCAGTGGATCACTATACATCACTTTTTCATTGAAAACAACATCACAGCTCCTAATTATCTTGTTAGTTCCTAGATTCCAAAATCTGAAACTAAAATCATCTGAGCCATAGCCAATAAATGTGCACCTCATAGACTTAGCATCCAGCTTATTTCTATTTTCCTTATCTATGTGCACAAAGGCTTCACAACCAAAAACTTTGAGGAATGAGAGATCTACCTTTTTACCTATCTAAGCCTCTTCTGGAATTCCACCATCTGGAGTTGTAGAGGGTCCTCTGTTAATCAGGTACAATGTAGTGTCAACAGCTTCTACCCAAAACTCTAAGGGCAAACCAACATGCAATCTCATACATCTTCCACACTCCATGATTGTTCTGTTCATCCTTTCAGCAATTCCATTCTGCTGAGGTGTCCTTGGAACCATCCTTTGCCTACGGATTCCATGCATATAACAATACCAGTTGAACTTATAATTGCAGAACTCTCCACCATTGTCAAATCTCAGGCACTTTAATATTTTTCCTGTTTCATTCTCAACCATAGCTTTCCAAATCTTAAAAGTCTCAAATACATCATATTTCTTCTTAATACAATAGATCCATACCTTTCTTGTAGCATCATCTATGAACGAAACATAGTACTGTGATCCTCCAATAGAAGCTACCTGAGCCGGTCCCCACACGTCTGTGTGAACAAGCTGTAACTTATGATTCTTCTTTGTAGACCCAGTCTTGAGAAAACTAACCCTTTTTTGTTTTCCAAATACACAGTGCTCACAAAATTCTAGATCCATGCTTTTCAAATCTAAAAGCTTACCTTTAGACTTAAGAATTGACATCCCCTTCTCACTCATGTGGCCAAGCCTTGAGTGCCACAATTTTGCATCCACATCTGAAGTAGATAATACAAAAGGAGAATTGTTAGTAACACAATTACACAAATAGAGATTACCTACTCTCTTACCTCTGGCCATAGCAAGTGCACCCTTGGTCACCTTCCAAGATTCTACTGTGAGAGTTATTGTACAACCCTCATCCCCTAACTTTCCTGCAGAAATCAAATTCCTCTTCAAGCTAGGAACATGCATCACATCTCTCAACACCCATGTGTTGCCGTTCTGCATTTTCAGCTGCACTTTACCTTTGCCAATAATTTTACAAGGCTCATCATCCCCTAGATACACTATTCCAAAATCTTCATGGATATAGTCACTGAAATATTCCCTATTAGGGGTAGCATGAAAAGATGCACCAGAATCTAACACCCAAGATTCTATATTATTATGCAAAGAGAATATTAAATCATCTTGTGCAATACCTGCAACCTTTGCTTCTTCTTTTCCTTCGTGCTGATTGTCCTCCTTAGGCTTTGACCATCAATCTCTGCTTATGTGCCCCATCTTTCCACAATTCCAGCATTGTGGCTTCCTGCCATTTCTGGATTTGGATCTACCTCTCCCCTTAGACTTAGATCTTGGTCTCCCTTTCTTGCTCTTCTCTTTTTGCCTTCCCTTGCTCTCAAAACTTAAAGCATTCCCAGATGTCTCTTTTGTGCTTTTCCTATGAATTTCCTCATTCAAGATAACACTAACAACATCCTCTACTTTTAAAATATTTGATGCAGATGTAGTATTGCTAACTGCCATTACTAAGCTATGCGAGCTTTCAGGCAAAGAACATAATATTAAAAGAGCTTTTATTTCATCATCAAATATAATTTTGACTGAACTTAATTGATTTACAATACCATGGAAATCATTCAGGTGATTAGATACAGATCCACCTTCTTGCATATGCAAATTAAATAGCTGCTTCATAAGATATACCTTATTAGAAGCTAAGGGTTTATTCGTACAAATTTGCTAAAGTAGTCATCAACTCTACCATTGTTTTTTCCTGTGATAACTTAGATATCACAGTAGATGCTAGACTCAGTCTTATAGACCCCAGAGCCTTTCTGTCAAGAACTTCCCATTCTTCATCATCCATGTCTGTGGGCTTCTTTGCAATCCCACCTAACGGTAAGTATAGATCTTTCTGATACAGATAGTCCTCTATCTGCATTCTCCAATGTTGATAATTTTTGCCATTGAACTTCTCCATTCTCAGTTTACTTTCTTCTACCATTGCTTCTCCCACTCAAACAGAAATCCCTGCAGAAACTCCTGTGAGCAACCTGTAATCAATACACACTACACAGATCTAAACCACCTGTTAGTGAACCTAAGCTTTGATACAAATTATTGGATATCAAACTCTAAACCTACAACCAAGGCTCTGATACCACTTGTTGGGGATCAACCAACAATATGATTACACTTATGAAAGCAATAAACCACGGAATTAAATCAGATAGATAAGTAACTAGAATCAGATAATAGCAAAGAACAAGAGATACAAGAAACCACCCTAAAAACTTGTATTAAAACTCTTTACAGAAGGAATACAATTGAATAAAATTCTTTCTTCCACACCTCTCTCAGATGCACAAGATCTCTCTCTATATCTCTATCCCTCAAGAGCTCTCTCTCTCAAGTATAATCAACTCCAACAACCTAGATTGATACAACTCTGTATTGTTCTTCAACATTCACACATAATGAACTACTACAACCACACTAAGCTAAGAAGATCTAATTCTACATATAGAATTAGGAGACTTGAGCATGCACTTACAACCAACAGTTAAGCCTCTTGAACAAGGGCTCTAAAAAAAATCTTACTAATAATAGAGACGCGAACTTAAGACTAAGACTTAAACTCATCATGTAAACACTCAGTTCTGTCCTCAAAAATAGCTTTCTGGACACACAGGTAACCGACACCGGTTCCTTCCTACTTGCCTATGACCGACATTGGCCGATCCTCTACCGACGCTGGTGTCTCTTCAACTGCACCTGACCGATGTCGGTCGCTCCTGACCGACGCCGGTGACTGTGTAAACTTGCAACTTTGGTAATGTGCTCATATGTGAAGCTTTTAGGCTCCACACCTTAACAATCACATTAGATGAAGCTCATAAAATAACTAAGTATATTTGTATATTCTTACCAAATTATTTTATATTTAACAATAAAGGAGGAACTTGTGGCTTAGTCTTATCTAGATGACATTTGTATGAGTGGATTTTAGATTGTCTATAACATATTTTGATGTTATATACTTATACAAGAGATCCTTTTGTTCTTTAATCTAAGAAAACTCATGGATGGTTATTTTTTCCTTTATCTTCATATCTTCAATGATATTTTATCCTTCTTTACCCTAGGTTTGCAGGCTGAGAGGCCGATCATTCCCCTTTGGGGGAGGTGGATTGTTATCAGCTTTTAGATTTGAGGGGTAGATATGTTTTTTGGAGGATTAAATGTGGTGCATGGTTTATTATTTCTCAAATTGTATTTTCCTCTATATAACTATTGGAAAGCTTGGACCTCTTCTAAATTATCCTCTAGTTCATTTTCATCCTTGCTTGGCAAGAAAAATTGATGAGTTTAAAATACCAACATGAATCTTGATAAAATAGAAACATGGGGTGATTATGGTATATTATTCATCAAATATTGCCTCACCATTTCTCTTTTGAATATTTAAAATAATTCATAAAACTCTACACAGTCAAGTTCACCATGTTGTGACATGTTGTAAACCCTACACAAATCGGGCAAGGTTATTTCTACTATGTTGATCTTTCAAAACTTATTAGTTTGATGTTGTTCCATATTATTCATAGGCTTGTTGAAAGTCCTATTTTTTATTAGAAACTCAAAATTCTAATTATTATTCTATCCTATGGCATTGGCTATCTTTTGAATGTTTAGGACGTCATTAATCAACTTTTGAACCATCCTTTGTATAGAATCCAATAGTGCTTTGGTAAAATCCATACTTTGAATATCTAATGTGTTGATTGGGATTGAATGATAACTCTATTGATGATTAATCATATGTGCATGGTTTATCAAAACTCCATAATTCTAATTTAGTGTCACTGACATTAGAGGAGGCAATGAATATAGATGATTTTGATTGTACATAGGAACATGTTGATTCACACCAGGCACTGAATTTAATGTTGAAAAGCCAACATTGAGGATATGGACTCTTGGTACTTGAGGATTGACTTCCTATCAATGTTTATAGCCTCATCATAGGCCAAATTAAAAGTTTTGATAGTCGTAACCCTTCATATAAAAACTAAGATGATAAGATATAAAGCATTCTTGTACATCTCTAGTGATAAAGCTTCTAATGGATTATATGTGTTATTAACCTAGGTTTACATATTCTAAAACTTGTCATTGGAATCATGAATTAGTTTATTCAGCTCCCTCTTCATATTGGTGAAGTGATGATATACAAGACTTGGGTTGGTAACCTACCTAAATTGCACTAGAAAATTATTTTGACAACCATCCCATGAAGTAATTGAACCTTCTTGTAAGTTGAGGTACTAGTCATCTACAACATCTTACAATGTGAATGGGAAAAACATGCATGTAATGTCTTCATCGATAAAATTCATCAATCTCAAGGTATCCTTAAAATAATTGATATGTTCTTCAGTTGTTCTTCCTCCCATGGGAAAAAAATAAGGTAGGTACTTCTCCAAATTCCTTAGTAAATTATGCACATCATCTAGAATGATAATAGTAGAACTAGCTAATCATGGGTGAGCCATAGGTTAATTAATGGGATGAGACACTCTCACTAGAGTTAATGTTTGGGATCATGGTATAATGGGGAAAAACAATCTAGATCCAGGTCTTTGATGAGTCCACAAGGGTGAGACTAAAATATTTGTTTGAGCCCTAGACTTGGTTACTCTCTTAAGTGCCTCAAGTGAAACTCAAATGTAAAGGACAACTTATTCTATGAAAGGAAACATGAAATGGCCCTCCTTATAATGTTAAAATGGGATTTTGATGTGTTTTTTATTCACACCAAGCCCCAAATGAGGTATCCTCTAATGTTTTATGATAACAATGGAGGTAAACTCCACTTCAAAGAATAAATTACAGGTATGGGTTAAACAATTGAGTGGTGGAATAGTTAGCTGAGCATGTAGGTTATTAATCGAGAATGTATTCATGAGTGAAACCTAAAACAAATCAAAACCTATTTGATTTGGATGGATAAAAATTTAATCTAAAGTGGGTAGATCTTAAAATAAACTCCAAAAAGGGGAGAGTAGAGTAGAAAATAAGGCTTTGTGATCATAAGAGGGATTACTTATAGGTTGGTTTCCTTTATGGATAAATGTCTTGAAGCTAATGTTTATAACTAGTAGCTATTTACCACACACATAAAAATGCAATGATGTATTTAGATGATAAATTATATAGTATACTCTAAGACATCAACTAAAGGTTGATTTCATTTAGAGTAACATTTTCACACCCTTATAATAAAGATTATAGCTTGGGTCATGTAGGTATCTAAGGTACTTAGTTCTCACTCTTAGGAAGCTATACCATGGGAGACACTTATAAAAACTTAGATAAATGAGATAGATATCCCCATTGTATAAAATTAACAATGTTTTCCAATCATCCAATAGCTATTACACATCTTATACTAGTATATATTAACAAGAACAAGGAAACATAAGTAGCATTTGCACACTTTGAATTACTGAATCAACCATTAGTTAAATAAAACACAATTAATCACATAGAATTGGAGAACAAAGACAACATAGTTGTGTGGTAATCAAAACATTTATTCCTATATGAATGAACTTTTCAACCCCGTTCGGGAATGATAGAATTATAAGTATATATAGAATTAGGGAGGGACCATCTCCTCCTTTAAATCCATGTATAGTACCTAATTACATACTAATCATCATAATGAGAGTTATAATTAATTGTTTAACTTTACATGTACAATGAGATGGAAAAAATGTCTTTTGAATAAGACACAGACTTCACAAAATCATGTAATGTGTGCATGTAACAAAAATTATTCATATGACTCTTAAATGAGTTCATGAAGTATATATAAAATCCTAGTTACATCCATCAATTTTACATGAAAAGTACATATAATATCAACTTGAGAAAACTAAGGTTTAATTATAGCCAGGGCCTACATGGTTGATGAAATTATACTTGAAGTAGTTGTTAGGACCAAAGTGGTGATACAATTCGAGATAGATGGTGGAGTAGAACTAAAATCTCTAGACATGGCCTATTTATTTAGCTATAAATATTTATATGTTTATATGCAACAACATGCTAAAATATGATTGCATCCATGTTTAGAAGAGATGGAATTTATACCCTAGTGAAATTATTCAATAGAAATCCATGCTTGACCTTTGTGGTTCTAAACTATACCCAAAAAATCTCCACTTCGATAACCCTTTTCCTATCAAAACCCAGTTACTACTCAATTTCCTCCAACATACACCCTTGAAGACTCTACTTGAAATTAGCAGATGATTTTTGGAGTAACTTGTAAAAATTGTCCATATCCATTATTTTTTTGAAGGGTCTCTAGCTTGAGATAACTTTTATTCTTCCAAAATTTGCAAATCATGTTTCTCATGTTATGTCAACTTTTGTACCAAGGCTTGTGTTCTTGTCACCCAATCTCATACTTCTTGCATTTTAAAAACCACCAAATTGAGAGCAATGGATACCTCAAATGGTATCATCAGATCTATATGGATGAAGGCCTTATTAGTTATGTATAGTAAAATGAAGTTTAGTTTATTCTTGTCTTATTTCAAAGAATTGAATAATTTGGATGTCTCAACCAAATGGGGAGACAATTTTATTTTCATTGAATTGATGGTGTCCATAATATTATACAACCTAAGGGATGAATTATGGACATCATTATAAATCTCCCTAGGAAAATGCATGATTTTTTGTTTTTCTCACACCTAATTCATCTTTTTTTGTAGTTATTGTCTAGCTTGCTTAGTGCCTGCATGGAGTTCCAACAAAGGTTCCGTGTGGGTCTAGAAATGGGTTATAAAATCCTCAATATAAAGAGACTCTCCTATCCACCTATTCTTTCTTTTGGATAGAGATAAAACATTCTACCTTTCCTTGAGAATAATACCCCTACCAGATTCATTTTTTATCTTTCTCTTCTTAATTATCTAGACAATTTATATTAACTTATCAAACATAGAGCGCATAGTGGGTAGCTCTGTGATGATTAAATTGGGTCTATAAGTAGTTTGGGATTTCAAGTATACTACCCATTATGGAATTACTAATTATTGAGGGTTAATAGATTGAATGTTCTAGGAATAAACCTTTGATAAATTTCCCCTGAGGAATGAATCAATGCCTCTACTTGAAGTGGGTCTAAAAAGGATGGAAAATTGATTGTATGCATGTCCACATTACCAAACTAAATCATGGGGTGCATAATGTAGGAGGTCTTCTTCCTAATAGTTATTTTGGATGAAAAAATAGAAGTATCATGAATAGTAGTAGACAATGGCATAGGGAGACCTAGATGAGTGGTTTGAACTGACCCCTAGATATTGGTAAGGACCACCTTAGTTTTCTTGAAGGGAACCATTTTGGATTTAGGGGTAGTAGGGTCAAGAAAAATTGAAGAAATAATGGAAACAATAGTAACTATTGAATAATTTGATGACAAGTCAAATTAGGTAAACCCCCTATATATTCAAATTTTTATATGGGTCTACTAGGATGTAAAATGTGTCTTGTGGTATTAGAAAGGGTCATATAATGTTTCATCTCTTGTCACATTTGTATAGTTGGTCTTATATCATCTAGGGCTCACATTGTGAGTCATTTGTGGACTTGTATGGTTTTCATAGAAGGATAAATGTTTCAAAATCATATTAAACATCCCAAATGTTAGAATGTTAGAGGAAATATTGTAAAATTAACAAAATGTAGGTGCAATGTTAGATCAAGAATATCAATGGGAAAATTGGTAGTTTCATGTGGTTTTGAGTAGTTATATGACTTGTGCCATAGTTATGATATGTGGGAAGACTTCTAAAGTGACTCATCAGGTCCCCTTAAACTCAATTCCATTATTTGGAAGCTTTGAAACTCTTTAAATTGATCAAAACTGACCTCTCTTTCCTATAGCTCTTATTTTCAAGCTAAAATAGTCAGTCAGTCTATTCTTAATTCGGCTAAGACGAGTTAAGTCTAAATAAGTGAACTTGGTAGGAGGTACTACTGTTTATGTACTAGAAATACATGGAAATAGTCAAAGTATTGGTGTATTATGCTTCATGAACAATTTCTAAGAATGTTTTCTCCTCTTTTCTACTTGCACAACCCCATGGCCTTCAAGTTTCTTCTCTGTTTGGATTGGTATTTGAAAACAAAGTGTTGCACATGTTTTATAAGGGCATAAAAACCATTATAAAATGGTTATTTGTATATTTTTAATGTGTTTTGTGAAGGATAATGGCATAAAAATCTCATTATTTTTATTAGAGACTCCATTAAAGTCTGTAGATTGTGTTTCATCAATTCCCAAATCTTGCCTTCATGTAGTGGCTTCAAAACTAGGTAAAATGTTTGGTTTCCACATATAAAGATAATGTATGATCATAATAATCCATTAAGGTCTTTATATCAAGATTTTTCTATGTTAAATGCAAGGTCTAATAATTAAACATAGTCAAGTTTCTTTGTGACTGTCATCTATAGTCAAGTGTAAAGGAACCTTGAGCAATCATATTCATGACACAAGGAGGTTTTCAACATTGTGAGAAGACTCCCAAGATGGAAAAAATAATATTTATCAATTATAATGATTAAATATTACTAAGGATAAAATTTGAAACTATGTACAAAATCCCATATTACATAGTGACACCTATGAGTTTTCAATAGGCGTTTGAGTGCAACTTAAAAAGGTAGAATAATGTTGAAATGAAGATGCTTGAAACTCACCTAAGACATTAATTGAGGTATAATATCATTAATAATCATCATATAAACAATGTTAAAGTAATTTCATTGTAGATATACCTAATTCCTTGTTCACAAGTTTGGAATGTTGAAATTGAAACACTTTACTATAGTTTCTTTGAATCATGTTTTGCCCATATACTATGTCTTTCCATAGTACAGTGTCTTGAGGTCTAGATAGAACTGATTATTTCCACCTTGTATCCAAATACTAAGGTCAATTATTTTATAAAATAAAATGTTTGATTGATCAATACATGAGGATGTTCGAAAGGTTTCTGACTTAGGCAGGTTTTAACTTGAAACATTCAGTGAATACTGCATTAGAATGACTATAAGTAACCTAATTTTTAGTGGCGAGTGTGACTATGGTCTATAGGCATGAAAATGAGATAAATTCAATTTTAAATAATCTTAATAACTTAAAAACATATCAAGGGTATAAGGTATAGTTTTAAAGGATCTATCATCACCTACAAGAGCCTTTGAATTATCTTAAATTATCATCTACAGTTTGACTATAGGTCTATACTCCATTGAGGATGGTATGATCTACAGGAATAAATGAAATAATTATAGTGTGACATGATATTAATGAACAAAAATTAGATTATAATCATAAATTAAAATGTTAAAAATCAATTTTCACCTACAAAGTCTCTCCAATTCCTCCCTAATGGTCACCTATAGGCGATACAATCTAGCTTAGTCTAAGTTCAAGGAGGGTATCAATGTGAAATAATTGGTAGAGGTATATAATGGATGGATAATATTGATAAAAATATCATAGTGGAAACACCAACCTAATATTATTATCAAAGAGAGTAGGAAGTGTAAAGACCAAATTTTTAGATCTCAACCTATAGGTATTTCAAATCTTGCAAACAGTACATAGTCATATAAATGAGTCTTGAGATTTGTGACATTAATGGAATTTAAGAGGTAAAAAATACTTGAAAATTGGTATAGAGAACATAAAATACTGAATATATCCTCCCATAGATTCAAATTAGGAAGACAAATAGGGGATATGCCCTATATTTTGTCTCAGACAAAGGGCACTCCTAGTCAAGACCACTTTGCAGGTTTGGTGAGTGAATGATAAGGGGATGAGATGTAAAGTCTTGGAAAAATAAATAATGGTGTGTAAATTTATTTTTAGCATGAAAAAATATGTATAATACTCTTAAGGAAGTATTAACACTCCAAGGAGGTTTTAGGTCACGAAACATGGTTAGGCCTTTTAGGCCTAGAACTAGACATGAGCCCTATAAGGGTATAGATCCATTAAAGTAATAATAAAACCATTAAAAACATATTTATGACCTTAAATAGGGAGTTTAATATAATTTAATACCATTTATTTTTATATTAATAACTTAGGTTGGTCATTTTGACCCAATTCCATCATAGGGGTACACATAATGCATTTTAAAGCTTGATAGGCCATCCTCAAGAGTTCACATATATATGGAAACCAAGAATGAGGCCTTAATAAGATATGGGTATTTGGGGATCATCTTATACTAAATATTTTTGGAATTTTTTTGGAGGTTGGACATTTATGATTTTATGAACAATCCTTAATAGTCCAAACCCTTTAAAACCCTCCTAAAACCTTGGTTTTGACCTGATGGATAAAATATGAAATGATATGCACTTATAGGGGGTTAATTGGTCTATAAAGTGTTTGTAAATTATTTAATAATCTCTTATGATCCTTTAAATTAAATTGGTTTACACCCTACCTATATGAACAAGCTAAATTTAGGGTTTTTTACAAGTTTTTGATTGTTTTATAGGTACAAAAGAGTTTTGATGGATGAAAAATATTGGAGGAGGTCTATAGGGACTTATTTTAACTTAATATTCTCACCTATACCATAATTTAACATAAAATACCTCTACTACACAAGTCATCACATGAAATCTTAGATAGAAAATGAATAGATAAAGTGACTACCAAGTGAGAAGATGAGAAGTCCAATTTTAGATCTTTTTAAGGTCTAGATCATGGATTGAAAGGATAAGAGACTCTATTAAGTTTTTATAACACCTCTTCCATGTATTTAATTGAGAAAATAAAGGTTACATTGATGACAAATTTGAATAATGAGGCCTAAAATACCAATGAGTGACTACAGGTAGTGAATGCAAGTGTCATGAAGAAGGCTAGTAGTTAGGGAAACATATAATGACTATCATAGAATGTTTACAACCTCCATAAGATAATGCACATGTTTAAACTCTCCATATTTTAGTTTCAATTTCTCAATATATGCTCCATGATTAAGGTAGTTTCAAGAAGGTAGTTGAAGGTTCTCTACGCTAGTTTGAGGAGTTTTTCATGTTTCATATAAACACTTGTACAGGAATAAACACATGGTATATTTTATAATCCATTATATTGAAATGTAGTTGGTGATAATCACTTTAAACTTTTTATTATGACCTTTTATCTCCACTTATTCTCTCTCTTCTCACATGTTCTATAAATGCGTGCCATTTTGTCTTTTGTAAAGAATACACACCTAGTTTAGCGAATCCCTACTAGTTTGATACTATATTTTGCCTTTGAAATGAGATTTAAAATATAGTTTTGATCTAATCAACTTATTTTATAAGTGTATGAAGTGGTGTATAGTGAAAGGTCAAGTGATTAGTATCTATCCTTACTTTTGATCAATTCTTCCATATTTGATGCAAGTTGTTCTCACTCTAACAGGTCACATGAAGTGTAGTCAAGTGAATTTTTATATCTTTAAGTGTAATAAATATCCTTAGTTTTTGAAATTATACCTTTTGTTTACTCACCTTGAGTAGTTTAATTCATATCACCTCTATGTTTGAAATACTAATGTTAGAGAAATTTAGGATTTTGAGACTGGTGTTGTGAGTCATGTCTCTTAGTACAAGTGTATGGTAGTCTAATGGATATAATTTTGGTGTATAATCTCATTAGAGTAGTTTAATTTAATGTCTCCTTATATCTCATTCCACCCAAGAAATCAAGTAGTGTAGGTGATAAGAACTCAAGGATCAATCTAGGGAGCTAGCCCTTGAATCTAGAGATTTACCTCTGCTATAGGCAACCCACGGGCCTAGAGATAATCCAATGTTTCCAAAATCTTAGAGTAGGCTTGAAAAACCATCTCTAGGGTGTAATATTTGGTAACAATAGTAACTATGGAATACATTATAATAGAACTAGTAGTAGGAAGCAAAGACACAATAGGGATTGTAAAAGTAATATAATTAATGGAACCTAAAAAATAATAAAAACTAAAGTAATAATGGGAATTATAGGAATAAAAGTAGGTAACCCAGAGATAGCCATAATACTAAGAGTATCACCTGATGATTCAAATTACATTGGTGCTTTACCTTTGAATCATTGGAGACTTAGGACATTATCCCTATCTAGTTCATCCTCCTCCTCCCCAGGCTTACTCTTTATTGATGTTTGTCCTTGGTATATAGGCCCTTATTATGGTAGTGTTTTTATTGTTTAACTCCTAGTGTCCTTGGGAAATATTGGATTCCTATTATAATAAAGTGTTATCTTTTTGACCAATGGATAAACCTAATGAGTAGTGGAAGTTGAAACATATACATCTAAAACAACATGAGTTACACTCATAACAAAAAGTATTAAACCTTTAGAGTTATAAGAATCAATGCTGATTTGTTCCCTTACTCCTTCCAAAGAGCTTGTAGTAGCAAAGGTCTCTTCCACACCTTGATCTTTCTTAATAACCATCATCACATGTGGTGGTAGTGCTTGGTATTTCTATCCTTGGTCCATGGTATTCTAGAAAGGCCTAAAGGACCAATAATCTATTAAAGCCCATCCACCTAGAGGTAGAAGT
The DNA here is from genome assembly GCA_037957365.1 of Torreya grandis. Taxonomy (NCBI): domain Eukaryota; kingdom Viridiplantae; phylum Streptophyta; class Pinopsida; order Cupressales; family Taxaceae; genus Torreya; species Torreya grandis. Next base: position 142,927 of record JARHVA010003668.1, read on the forward strand.
TAGGTGTGTGCCTCCTCAATTGTAATGGACGGATTCCATTGTATTTAATTTAATACATCCTTTATTAATCCAACAATTTATTCTCTAGAGAGGAAATCATCACCATTATCATCATTCAAAAAGATAAAATCATATTTGTATGGATCATGTTGGTAAGGGATACCCAAGCATGTGAATTGTTTTTGAATGAGTCCATGGGGATCCCAATATTAATTTTATAATGAAACCAATGATTTTAGTTCTCTTATTCTTCCAACCTATCCAAAATGTTTCCTATGGGTGTAAAAAATCCTACCTATCATCAAAGAAGATCTATGAAATAATCTCTTGTGTTTCTTCTTTAAATTTTCATTGATGCTTTACTAGAGATGATATGCAATATCTTATTTGGAAAACCTATTCAGGATATACTTTGGTAGATATAATGGTGAAACCTTTGTCCCTAAAACCATGATTACTATATAATCAAGATATAACTAGTAATCACCCCTTGGCCATAATGTCTTTTTTATGAGTTGAGATACTCAAGCCAAGGGTTCCTCGTGTATCAATTTCTAAACTTATGGGTAAACATCATTAGAAATCCTAAATATATTCCTCATGTATGAGTAAATATTTATAAAGGAAGTGTAATCACATACCTTATTATTAATGTGTTTTTGGAATGGATCCCACAGTACTCCATTGTAAATGTACACAATGGCCATAACAACATATAATAAATGGGATATCATGAAGAAGTGGCCTCCCATTGTTATCTTATCCTTTTGAAACATATAATTCACCAAATTATTACTAATAATCTTCCCAAGCACATATTTCAACTCTAACATCATTAAAAAATCAAGGAGAGGCACCACTCCATCCAAAGGTAGTGGATGCTTGTGTACCTAAACAATCTATTAAGTAAGGCCATTCCAATATGAATTCCCAACCTAAATTTTGTAATTGGAATGGGAGTGGTGTTTTTGAGGGTCACCTTCTCCCCTAATATTTTCCACATTCCAAATGTGTTATCCATTATATTGGTTGTATCCCATAATGTCAGCATGGGTCTATCATACTTGGCATATGCAATGGGGAGCTATATATATCTCTAGAAAGCATCTACAAAATGTTAACCATAACTATCTTATGATTAAGGTGGTGAAGGAACCATAAGATACCTTACACTTGAATAATAAGTCTTGAAGCATATCAATTATAGAATTACTTCTAACTTGCTTACTACAAAATGTAGTTTCTATCATTTCAATGGCATAACATTAACTACCAACTACTTTTCCTTGACTATCAAGTCCTCCTTAATTGAATTTGTGTCTACATTATCAATCATGTCCAATAATGTTGTGTAATTGGAAAATTTTTCATTAAATGTAATGGTGTTAAAGATATTGTATGTATACTCTATGGAATATTTAATGGAGAACTTGGATGGTGGAGAAGTTTCCCTAACATTGTGGAAGAATGAATCCATTTTATTATATAATGTATTCATGTAAATTTGGTGATAATTTAGTTGGTTGGTCATTCATTAGAAATATTTCATAAGTATATGCAATTATCTATGGATTTGAGTCCTCTTGGAATGCATGTTAGCTCAAGATCTTCAGTAATCAACAAACATGACATTCCTTTGTAGTCTGATCATATAGTTCTAAGATGAGGCATAATCCTAGTTCATATTTCATTAATGTCTAATGAATATATACTTATTGTACTTTGTTTAATTCAAACTAGGTAATTTATTTTGGTGGGTATGCCACATAGACCTTCTATACATTCAGAAGAATGCCATGTTATCATCCTAGGACAAGTGTCACCATGCCATTAGTTTTGCACAAAATCACTTATGCCATGTAGTAAGCTCTCATAATTCAAGTGTCATAAATTTTTAGAAACTTGATTATCCAAAACTTGTGACACCTAAAATGTGAGAAACATGAAGAAAAAATTCATGAAGACTCAAAACTTGTGAAGAGCTGAGAGTTCAAGTATGCCAAAGGTTATTGTAGACAAAGGTTGTGATGATTAAATATTGTGATGGATAAAATTCCTAAAAAGCAAGAGTCTTGATGGATAAAATTCATGAAGAAAAAATTCCATGAAACACCAAAACATTAAGGGGAAAAACTTACAAAGTGTAAAATATATGAAGGCAAATTTTGCATGGAGAAAAAATGCAAAGACCTAAAAGCTATGACCTATGCAAAACCTATAGTGTACAAAAGTCAAAAAATAAAATTCATGAAAGCTTATAAATATTGAAGTATAATATTTGTGAATATCATGGAATAATCAAACTCAAACGTCACAAATTTGTAAAAGCTATGATGAACAAAAGTTTTGAAAGGCAAAATCCACAAAATGCAAAACTTACAAAGTGCAAAAGATGCAAATTCAAAAACTTAGAATTTTTAGTCAGTTCTCATGAAAATTTGGAAAAATTTAATACATAAAAAACTCATGAAAAACCATCAATAAGTTAGTATAAATAAAATTCATATCAAAATCTTGGATGTTGGGGGAAAAATCCAAGTGTATTAACATAAAATAACATACTTAGTAAGAACCTTTAACATAAGAAATAATAAATTTAAAGCCTTAATTATTACTAAACACACATATAAATGCTAATGAAGATGATATTTTAAATCATAATTATACCTTTTAAAATGTAATGGGTTCCTATTTGAAAAAAATAAGAGTGGGGGTGTGTTGAATAAAACAAGATGCACTATAGGTTAAGGGTATAACATGACCCTCCCCTTCAAAAAAGCATTACCCTAAGTTTTGAATAAAATATAAATGTTATTTTAGGAAAGCTTCATCCTCCCATGTTGCTTATTCATGATCCAGACTCTTCCACTTGATGAAATACTATTTAAGCTCTATTGTTCATAGCCTTTTGTGCATGTGTGAAGGATATCCTCAAGTTACAAAACAACTCTTCCTTCTTCATCCAATTATGATAAATTAGTCTGGGCAAAATATCTCTAGCTAATGACCCTATTTAGGCAAGATACATGAAATAAAATATGCATGTGAGTGGATTTGGATAGATGTAACTTGTATGCCACACTACCAATTTTCTATAAGTTCTAATAAGGGTCATAATACTTAAGATAAAGTCTTTTATCATTTGTTTATTTCTTTAAAAACATATTTTTATATGATTTCAAGTGCATAAAGACCCAATCATTGATATCAAAATGTCTCTCACTATGATGTTGATTATATTTTTTATTTATTCTATTTTGTGTTATTGTTAAATTATCCCTTAAACCAAATAGTACCTCTTATTGATGTTGAATGTGTTTCTCAACAACTCATACCTTTGGTTGCACCTTAAAACATGAAGTGATGGTTGGGGGGGTGATATAAATAAAGTGACACAAAGGGATACATTTTTGAAGACTATGAAAGTAAGTGTTGTACCACCATTCTGCTAGTGCTAGCTAATGGAACCAATGCTCTTATTCATTTGATGTAAAATAATGAAGATACCCTTCTAGGAATTTGTTTATAACCTTTATTTTCTCATTATATTTAGGATGATAAGATGAGTAATGAGACAAATAGATATATAAAATTTCAAATAACTAATTCTAAAATTTACTATTGAAGATAAGATCATGATCACTTACAATGATTTTTGGGGTACCATGCAGCTTTTGAACTGTATTGAGAAAAGTAGCAGCTATTATAATGTATATAAATGATTGTGATAAGGAAAAAAATGAGCATATTTTGTGAGCTTGTCCAAAATTATTTTGATGAAATTTTTACATTTAGATATAAAAAACCCTGTAATGAAATCCATGTAAACCTCCTCCCACCTCTAGATAGGGATGGATAATGGATGAAAAAGACTTGGTATCTTAATTTTCTCCCCTTTGTTCTATTGACAAACCATGCATTCTACTAACAAAATTTGTGTATCCCCCTTGAATTTTTCCAAAAATAAATCTTTCTTGATGTGATGATATGTATTAAAAAATATTGAATGCCTCTTAATGGATTTGCATGAAGCTCCTCAATGATCTTGTTTTTGAGGAAAAAATCCTTACATAGGTATAATCTATCTTTATACAATAATATGTTTCCTTTCTACTCAAATTTATTAAAAACACCCATAACCTTTTTTTTTTGAATTAGGACCTATGTATCCATATCATTATCCCATTATGATCTTATTGTATTTATATTTTCTACTTTCCAAATGGTCATTGCATATAATAGTGCCTCAATTGATTCATCCTTCTTGGAAAGTGAATCTAATACCACATTCTCTTTTCCTTTATTATATAATATTTTAAAGTCATAACCTATAATTTAGTTACCTATTTTTTTTTCTCTTATAATAAAAGTTTTTGTTCAAAAATATATTTTAGACTATCATGATTAACCTTTACCTAAAAATGTCTACACATTAGAAAAGGTCTACATTACTTGACCACATGAAGAATTGCCATCATCAATTTCTCATAGATTATCTTGAACTTGTTTTTTAACTTGAGTTTACAATTATCTAATGAAATGGTTCATACTTACATTATTACTACTCCCATTCCATATCTTGATGCAACACATTCAATAAGCAACATTTTATAAAAACCAAGGGTCGAAATCGGAGTAGTGCATATAGCCTCTTCAAATTCATTAGTAACTGGTTCAGTCTAGTGGAATGAATATTTATTCAATAAGGATATGAGTATATCTCATATGATAACATAATATTTTACAAATATGTGAAATAACCCTACTATCCCTAAAAATACATATAAGTTCTTGAAGATATTTGGCACTTCCACTCCATCATAGTTTTGATATTCTTAGGGTCAACTTTGACTCCTTCATATGAAATAATATGACCCAAATAATCCAACTCATGCATGCCAAAATCACATTTGGAAGGTTATTAATAAATCTAATGTTTTTACATAACCAATAGTACCTATTTCACATGCTTCAAATTTTCTTCCCAATTTGTATTTGTAGATTAGGATGTAATAAAAAATAATAATAACAAAAGATTCCTTAAAAATTACCTAAAAATATTATTTATCAAAATTTGAAATGTATATGGTGCATTTTTGAGATCAAAAGGCATAAAAATTAAACTCGTAATGTCTTTCATGAGTTTTGAAAGTTATTTTAGGGATATCCCCATCTTTGATCCAAATTTGATGATACCCAGAGTGAAGGTCTAGTTTGGTAAAATAAACATTATGATGTTATTCATCTAAAATATCATCAATTATTAGAATAGGGGAATTATATTTTATGGTGTAATTATTGATATATCTATAGTTAGGGGACATCCTCCAAGTGTAATCCTTTTTTTTTCACCATGACCATTGGGGAAATTTATTCACTTTGGCTATGTTGGATAATACCTACCTCCAACATCTCATGTAACATTTTTTCAATTTCACTTTTCTAAGCATATGGCTACCTATATGGTATGATTTTTGGTGGTGTACTACCTATAATTATTATTATGGAATTATCATGTTCTTTTTGGGGTGGTATTCCTTTATAAATTGTGCCAAAACTATTTGATGGTCATCAAGAATAATCTTTAAACTAGGATGTGTAGACACGTGTTGGCTAATCTTATAAGGAAAAAAACCACGATACAAATACTTCCACTCCTTTTTTAATAATATTTGTCATCTAATGTGAATTAATAAATTGGATAGAGTTTACCCATAATCCCCATAATTCAAATGTTTTACCTTTAAAATGAAATCGCATCAACACATCCTTAAAATTTATCTCTATTATGCCTAAAGCCATAAGTAATTGTACCCCAAAAATAATGTCATCCACATACATGGGAGTAAAAACATAGGATAATTAATTAGGTAGTCCCCTATGGAAATGTTATTACTATGGCATTTTCAATAACAATTGACTATGCCACCATTTTCAATCATGACTTGAAATTATGGAGCTAGATAAATAAAGTAGTTCAAACAAGTATCCAAATTAATGTTGATAAAGTTATATAATTCATGATTCAATAAAAATTATCACCTTATATTTGTTGATTAATCCCACCACATTAAGATTTTGATGCATACTTATACCTAAAAGGGCATGATAGGATATGGTAGGGTGAGAATATTTAGATTCATCTCTAGTTTTTCCATACCTTTACATGAGACTTAATCATATTCTTTATCTTCATTGGCACCTTAAATGCAAAATAACTTATTTTTTCACATTTATGACCTTTTCTCCACTTATTATCTCAGCTTAAACATAACTCTTTGAAATACTTCTCTTAAATTTTTTGAGGACTCAATATTTTAGGATGTGGAAATGATGGTGTTTTGAAATTGCATTTGTGGTCATGAGTGAAATACCTTTTTTTGACCAATTTTTTTCCTTTTCATAGTTCATTATTAGTATGGACTTATAAACATTTTATATATTAAACATATTAACCTAAAGTTGGATGTTATCCTTGATCCCCCTAAGAATAGGTCAAATAAGTTGTTCTCATTGATGTCATCCACACATAAGGATAGATTCTAGAATTGTTCAATATAATCATTAATAGTAATTTCCTATCATAATTTTGATAATATAATTAAGTTTTAGCAACATTATTGTGATGGTGTATATGTAGTTCCTTAGTAAACACTAACTAGGTAATATGAGTGCCCTTATTTTTATTTTGAACACATAACTACCTCTACCAAATGAACTACTCAAATCACAAATAGAGAGATTCTGTGATCACCTTTTTCACACATGAGGTATGATTTAGATCAAATAATTTTTTTATTTTAATGATCCAAGTGAGTGGATCATTACCATCAAACTTGTGAACTTCCATGTTTGGTAGAATGTTCTTTGAACCAATATTGGAGTTGTGGCTATTTTAAGTGGGAAAATTTGAATCAATCAACAGAGGATTATTTTTTGAAAGACGAGATAAAATATATTTCAACTAAGACATCATCATTAAAAACTAATCCTTCATATAATACATTTCCCTTTTTATTATATCAAGATCATCCTTCATCAACATACTTTTTATCTCTGAATAAATTTATTAAACCACCTTAAAAAATGATGGATATAAAGTTTCAGACTCTATGTCATCTTTGTGAGGAGTTTTTGGGGTGTCTTTACCTTTCCCACATCTATGAGTATTTGAACCATCCATGAAACAACCCTATGATGGAGGGTTTCATGCCCAAAAATACTACTAACAAATTATACCATTGAAATCATCTCATCAAGATGAATCTAATGACTACTAATTTGCACAAGGGTGCAAAAATGTTTGTAGGCATTTTTTAAAGCTATAAAGCATAATTATCTAAGTAATCTGATATTTTTTGAACTATTGTTTTGGAACTAATTATTATTCTATTAATTCATAGATATATTATTCTATTATTGTGAACATCTACGTAATTTCGCTACAAGTGGAACAATACAACAAGTGGAGTAAAGGACATAAAAGGTCACTGGTAATAATTGTGTTTAAAGAGTATTTTTATTGTAAACCACACATATGATCCATTTTAATATCTATTACCAATAATAATCATATAATTTGAAATAATCTAATTATTTTGGCACATTAATGGCCCATAAAAACTATTCTTAATGATCCAAAAAAAATTATCAAAAAAGTGGATCCATTCAAATTCCTTTTGTCAATCACACTTACTAGGATACATAGCTAATTGGGTAATTTTAGCCAAGCAACTTGATCTAAAATTTAGATCTCAAAAATTTGTAAAAGGACAAGTTATTACAAACCAACTAGCCACAACTCTATTGATAAACACACTACCAATCAATTATTATTTTAGGGAAGAATTCAGATCATATCACACTGATGATGATATTTGGACTAGGTACTTTAATGGATCTGAATATTCTATAGGAATTGTTACTACAATAGCCTTCATCACACCTTAGTTATAATTGATGTTATTTTTATATCATTTGAGTTTTTCATGTAAAAATAACATATTAAAATATGAGGCATTGGTACTTGGGTTATGTAGAACACACACATTATAGATAAAATCACTAAAAGAATATTAGGATTATTAGTTTATGGTTTTTTAAATGTTTTATTTTGATTTAAAAATAAAATGTAATAAACACTAAACTATTGAAATACTAATTTAAATTATAGAATACATAAATGTAAAATAAATAAACTAAAATGAGTTATAAATAATAACTTTTAATGAAATGTACAAACCTAGCTTGGATCTAATTTATGTTGGCAATGCAAATAGATAGCTAATATAAAATTGTTTGGAAGGATATGTGAATTGTGTTGCATCTAAAAATAAAATTTTGTGATATACTAGGATAGAGCTGTACTAGGGTGGATAGGGGTGTACTATGGCCTTGTAATTTAATTATGTCCACATCTATGTGATTGATTTTTATTTTTGAGTACATGTGGCTATCTGAGAGGGTTTGTTTTCTATTTGTGGATGAAAATTTGATGCGCTAAAATACCTACAACAACAAACCCTTATTTACACACAAATCAAATCAAGATCAAATACTAACAGGGAATCAAGTAATGGGAATAGGCAAGTTATCTTAAAAATCCTTATGTAATTTGATTGTTGCCTAAATGTCCAAAAAGGGCCTTAGGATGATGTAGTTCTCCCTCCTAGAGTGAGTGTGTGAATCTTGATACTTGGCATATAGATGCAATTAATAAATTGACTTGAATGCTTGATAATGAATGCCATTAACCTATAATAAAATAACTTTAAAACTAGCCTATGATTATTATAATAAATAAAACCTTGAATTGGAAACATTAGTACCCTTTTTATCAATATTCATTAGAATTGTAAAGTGATAGATGTTAGATGTGTATTAAACGACCTTGATGTGTTTATAGAGAAACACATTTGAAATATTTATGTTAATTGACTCTTATAAAAGCATGGGAGGGATAACATGAAGTGTATAAAATTTGAAAAATTACTATTAGAGTTTGAGATAAGAGGCCACACTAATGGACAAGGTTGAGTTATAACCCCATCTAACCTAGTATGGTCTAATCCCAAAAGGATAAAAATTATTGGAACTTAGCTAATAAGAATCTATAAGTATAATAAGTATGTATAAATGATGTTTTTAGTATTTGGAAGATAATAAGTAGAATAGTGAAGGATTTCATAGATATTTCAAGCTAACATAATGGTGAATAGGCCAAGCAAGGTAAAGATGTCAAGATTAAATGTTGTAAAGCACTTTTAATTCACATGCCTATACACCCCTTTATTATAGTGATGTAATAAAGTGAAATTACTAGAGTAAAGGAGATGTGAACTTAGGTGTGTATACACACTTTATATTTTTATGTGAATCTTTATTGTGGGAGATTCCTCAATACAAAAATTACAATAATGACACTAAAAGTTGTTATTATCCATATTTCAAAATTGAAAATCTATAACTTGAAATTTGAAAATAGAGATAGGAAAGGATAAATATTAATGAGTATGCAATATAATTTCCTTGAAACTTGAATGGAGATGTTTTTCCCCCTTGTTGAGGAATTGGATAAATGTTGAATGTGTGATGAATTGAGACTGATCAAGTCTCAATTTGAAAGTAGTGAATGTTCTTAAGTTTGATAGATTGTATGTTACAACTCTCTTTTGAATATGTAGAGTACTCTATAAAATGATTGAAAGGGTAGAACCACCAAATTTGGCTTGCTATAATATAAGCATATATGTTGAATGTCACTAGACTCAAACATGACCCACTTTGATAATGAAATAAAATACACTACTACAAATAGATCTTATATTTTGTTTTAAAAATTTGAATTTTGAAAGAGTGAAAAATGAAATTTACAATGTATAAAAATGAACTTGAGTGAATATCATTCCCCTTATATATATATATATATATATATATATATATAGTATTGATAAATAATGTCAATTGAACCTGTATCTATTTTTTAAACTTTTATCTATTTTCACATCCAACATATGCATCAAGTATATGGGAGCATGTACTTAAGTAAATATAGGAATGAGTGCACAATAATGTCACATGCCCCCATAGTCTAAAAATTTTGAAATTAATGTCATAAACTTGAAATTTATTTCTCATGAGGACTTGAATTGTCAAGGCAAACTCATTGTGAGTCCCTCCTTTTGAGATGAGGGACATAGTCTACAAGTCACCTCAAAATAAAAATTACAAAATATGTGAAAGGTATAATCATGTAGTAGCTTACGAATATTTGAATTTTACTACATCATATTATTGAATATAACATTGATATTCATATGAAACATGTGTTAGATAGATATAACATTGAAGCACATAAGCATGATGTGCATTATATGTATCATGACACAAGAGTAAAAGTGAAAAATAAAATTAATGTGTGATAAGAATCATGAAACCATGGTAATAACTAATGAACATATAATTAATGTCACATAATGTTAGATATGTAATTATTTTATTTGTAAAATGTCAATTTTTCTTATTGTTGTGTCCCAATTTCTTCTACAATCCCATATTTTTCTTACTTCCATTTTTTATATCTATATAAATAACTCCAAACCATTTTACTCATATTTTTCCTTATATTATTACTGATGTATGCCCTTTCATACTACACACTCATATTTTAGTTTCACACATGATCTATAACTCCCTTATCGCCTTATTTATAATCTTTATGCATTTTAAGGTTTTGTCTTATTTTTCTCTTTTTTTATATTATATATATATTTTTTTAAATTATTTTAAATTTTAGAATGTTTCTATTTTCACCATTACTTATTTCCTACTTTATATTCTTCTTACTAGTCACACTAGGATATTTTGGCATCATCAAACAACCATGATTAAAATAACTATTTTAGAGATATTGCAGTAACCTTATTCAATTTTCCCATTTAGGAGGACAATGCCAACCTAATGGGAAGATGAAATGATATATGAATATTATTATAGGAAACATTAGTACCTTATGCTAAACTTCATCTAGATTGAAGGATAATGTCATTTTGTTAGTTATCTCATATTTATGTTTATTTCCCTTCATTGCAATTACTTATAGTGTAGGGTTTTAATCAGGCTCCATTAAAAAACCCTTATATTAATGTGCTTGATAATGTTCTCATCTTGATTTATATTAATTATAAAATATTATCCAATATGTAGGGTCCAATCCATATTAGTTTTAGCTTGATCAAATTTTTATACTTATTATCATATAGCAAGATCTTATCCTTAATATGAAATTATTTCACTTTTATATGTGTATCATGCCAAGATTTTTGAAACCTTTTCTCTTGCATTTGGTTATAATTGCTAAGAATCTCTTCTCATATAGTTTTTTGAGTTATATCTATATTTATTGAATTGAATCTTTCTCATTCATTCTAAATGTTACTACAAGTCTCCAACTTGGCAATATGCATCCCATTGGAATTACTACTTCTAATCTATAGACTAATTGGAAGGGGTAAAAATAAGTCACTCACTTATAAGTAGTGTGGTAAGCCCATAATACTACTAGTATCTTGATATATCTATCATGATTTTGTTATGAATTTCTCTAATACCTTATTGAATGCCTTAATAGCTCTATTTTCTTAAGGATGGTGATGAGTGTTTCTATGATTTTGGATTAGGAAGTGTTTAAGAAATTTTATAATTATGTGATTGATAATTTTTTTACCCTAATCACTCATTATGATTAATGAGAATCCAAACCTTGTAATTATGTTTTCATATAGAAAATTTATGTTAGTATTTATAGTAAAATATTTTTCTAGTACACATTCTACCCATCTTGTTAGGTATTAATTACCATTTTTAATGAACATAACATTTATCTTCCTTGTTGTAGGTTTTATGGGACCTATAAAATCAATTTCCCATTTCTCAAATTGATCTACTGCCATAAATGGAGGGAGAGGAATCTCATCTCTAGTATTTGGTTTACCCACTCTCTGTCATATGTAACAATTCCTTGTGTATTGATGTGCATCCTTAAAAAGTGAGCACCTCCATAAGCCTTATAGTAATATTTTATTTCCTATAGATTCTCCAAAATTATACCCTCATAAAAATCCATCATGGGATTATATTAATATAGTATGCCTCTCATGTAGTAATACCACTCTCTACAACATATTATCTCTTCCTTTATTATATAGTTATCATTCAATCAATTTAAAAGGGAATGCTTGAATCATCAATATTTTATTCTATAATATATTGTATTATTATAAAAAATCTTTTTTGGAAACAAATTGTGAAATACCCTCCATGTCTTTGGAGATTGATTCCACATAAAAGAGGTGAGCTCTAGGAAACTAATCCTCAATTGGTCCCATATATTCCCCTATATTTATTTTTGATAAGTAGTCATTTCCATTATTTTCTTTACCAGGTTTCTCTATAATTTTGAAGTTTAAATCTTGAAATAACATAAGTCAATGATATATTATTTCTTTTATTATTGGTATATTTATTAAGAACTCAATTGGATCATGATATGTAAATAATATGAAAGGATTTTCCAATAAGTAATGCATGAATTTATGCACTACGTAAACCATAAGGAGTGCCTCCCATTATTTGGTAGAGTAATTTTTTTATGCTCTTACCAATTTTTGCTAATAAATTCAATTGGATGATCTATATTTTTTTCGGGTTATGCTATCACTACTCTGATTGCAATTATAGAGGCATCAACATGTACATGGAATGGGATTTTATAATCTATAAAAACTAAAATTCATGCATCCAAAATCTTATTCTTCAATTAATCATATGATTCTTGACATTTTATTGAAAAGTATAGCTATTTTTTATGTAATTTTTTCAAAAATTGTTCTATGGGTGTAATTATGGTTGTGTAATTTCTTATGAATAGGTGGTGATATCCGGTATACCCTAGGATAGTTTCAAACTCCCTATAAGTTTTAGGTGGTAGTAGGTTTATGGTTAAGGTAGTTTTGAGTGGATCTACCATCAAAATTATTTACATATTATGTGCCTTAATAAATTCCTAAAAGGTGTAGTAAAGATGCATTTATTGAGATTTAGAGAATTTTTCAATTATTTACATCTTATAGACATCATCTACAGTTCCTGAACATGGTCTTTGATTAACCCACATACCATCTAATTATCAAGATATACCTCTAAGAATTCATGTATGAAATCCATAAACACATTTACCATTATGAATTTAAACATAATCAATGCATTATTCAATGTAAATGGGATCACTATATACATAAAGGATCCCCATTCTGTAGTGAATGTAGTTTTTAGTTTATCCTCTGGCACTATTCTAACTTGTTGGTATCCTAAAATATCCATTAGTGGAGTATAATTATCTTCCCATAACAATCTCCAATATTTATTTAGTGAATAATGTTGGGAAGGGATCATGCAAACATGTCTTATTCAATTCTCTATAATCAATGTAGATGCAAATCTCATTAGTTTAAATATTTTGAATCATCATGGGACTTATCCATTCATTATATTCCATAGGGGTTATGATTCTACCAGCTATTATTTTATCCAATTCAATCTTGAATTTTGCCTTAACATTATGATTTAGTTTGTATGGTCATTTCCACAATGGTTTAATATACTCTTTTAATTGGATTTTCATAGTACCCAAATTTTTATTGATTCCTTTGAGATCAATGAATATTCCTAGGAATAAATCCTCAAATTCCATTAAAAATTATAATATCTTCTCCACATTGTATTCTACCCAATAATTACCTACTTTTTTCATCTTTGGATTTCCTCATGTGGTTATATTCTCTTCCCCTAATTTCAAGAGGTTAGTATAAGTACTGTGTTTTACCTTCTACAATGTCAAGGAGTTGTCTCTCTCCTTCCTAAATATATATTTTTATGTTTTCTAGTTTTTCATCCTCATCCTATTCTTATTTTTTAATTTTTTTTGCTATAAGACACATGTTCTAGTTATTTAATGTTTGTTTTTCTTTCCACAATATTTGGCAATTTTCTTACAATTATGTCAATTTGCTCCTAATCATACCTATATCTTAACCTTATTTCTTCTATTTTAAATATATAAAAATGTTTATTTATTTTATATTCTTTCATAAATAAAAATGTTTTTGTTTTTCATAGTGATCGGCAAACTCTAGTATCTGGATCCAATAAATTAAAAGTTATAGATAAATATATTTTTAGGTTTTCCCATCTATTGATTCCTTTTCACATCACCTAATGTAGGAACACTATTTTTTGAAATATTTATAATTTATAATAAAATATTTATGCCCACAAACATCTATCATTTTCCTATCTTTCTATCCATACCTTCTCACATGTGTTAATGTATAGTCTCAGGTTGTTTTTTCCTGTCTATTTTTTTTATCTCTACAATTAGCTCTCTAATTTTACAAATCTTATTTTGTTTAGTATGTAAAATCTTTTATAGGTGTGGATGGTTATTTTATGGTTATGCCACCATATTATAGTATTAATAGTGAATGTATCATTAATGGATTTCATCTTTATTTCTTCTTGTAAAAATAATCTCATCACTTATTATAGATAACCATCAACTAATTCAATGCCTGTAAATTTTGGTAATTTTTTATGTGAAGATAGTTCTATTTAGTGAGCTCTTATTTTCTATGATAATGTTTTTTATAGTGTAGTGGTGTTTTACTTATACAACATAATTTTTGCATTATGGTTTTTGGTTCACAGTATATAAAATATTCAATTTCATCCCATGAGGGTGTCTCTCCTTTTTATTTTACTACCAGTTCTCCCTCATCATTGGGTTCATGGTCATATTTTGTTTTTATAATTTTATTTAGAGTATATATTCCAAAAAAGTCATCAAATTCATTATCTTCATCTTCCATCCATAGTTCTTCTGACCATGCCACTGCCATTCCTACCTCTAGTGGGAAATGGAATATTGGACCTTTTTTGTCATATGTGATTTATTCTTCTTTAGAATATAATGATCCATTAGAATCCAAAAAACATTTCAAGCTCAAACATGTTGGATATATGGTGTCATAAATATTGATTACTTCAAAGTCTACTTTCTTATTTATCCCACAAAATCAACTTTAACATTTTTAAAGTTCTAATTGGTGAGTCTGGAGTGTCATTAGCCATGGAAATGTCATATGTTGTTGCATGCAACTATGATTTCCCCAATAGTTCCCATGTGCTATGTGGTAGCACATGTGTATCTATTACAAGGTATAAGAGTGTTTTCTTTATTTCATAACCATTGATTTAACATTTATTATAATGACAATATTTTTTCCATTTTTTTGTTCCAAATACACTATTTGTATTTTTATTTTGGATTTTCCACACGCTCTTTAATCGATGTTCTTTCCTATTTGTTCAAATATTTACATAATTGAGTGAGTTTAGTTAATAGGAATTATTTATTTATTAATTTAATTATTTTTTTGAGATCCCTGACCTCGTATTTATTTAAGTAGGTTAGCTGAAGATGATCATTATCATATTTTCTATTATTATTTTTATAGCTTTTATCCATAATTTGGTCATGTTTATATATATCAAGGTTTCACTTTTTTACATTTGTGTCATATTTTGTATTAGAGTTAGTGTCTAATTATTTACCTTTACTGGTAGTCTTAACACTTTTGATGGTTACCGCTACTCATGGTTGTCAATCATTATCCATAATCTAGAGAGCCTTCTTCTCTAGCCTCTCTTTTTGTTCTCTTATAATTTTTTGACATTGTGTAATTTTTTCTGACATTGTTATTCTATGAGATGAATTTTACTCTTCTTATAATTTTTATCTTCTTCCTTTCCATAGTGAAATTCATTGCACTACGCTTTCATATCTTTTACCTTTGACATTTTTATTAAGTGTTTATCCCCTTTACTAGGGTGATAATCTACCAACTCTTTTATTTTTAGAATTGTGACACCTTAAGATACAATAATGAGTCATGTGTACCTTTATCAGGTGGAATTCATACTCTATTTGTTTTTCTTCATCATAATTTATAGAAATGTGCCCCACCTTGTTGGATTTTTAGCACGTTAGTGGAATTATCTTGATTATAAGCTTTGTTATAATTCTTATTGTATCATCTCTCCTCTCAGTAATTACCATTTCCACAGTGTCCTCATTTATAGTTGCCCTAGTTTCTTCATCAATATCCTCCTTGATTATTATTATAGTAATGTGGCAAGATACTTTGACATTGAAAATTTTGAATTGGAGGAGGTGCTTGATACTGTTAACTAGGTTATGGTATACTAACATTGTTCATGGGTAATTCTGGTAAAGGCATTTACTGCAATGTTGCCATTCTTCTCTAATATTTATCATGTACATCTATGAGTGCATCTATAACATGGAAATTTTTACTCTAGTGATTAAAAGATATTAAATTAATTGATTCCTAGGTGCTTCCACTTCTAAAATAGGGAATATATTTTTTGGATGCTAATCATATACTCTACAAATTTTGAAATAAATCCTCTCTCACCATACATAGCTTGTTGAATTGGAGTCATGCCTATCGATGGTTGTATTTATATTATTTCCACTGATCTATTATCTATATCAATATGGGAGAATTCTATCCTAGAATGTCCTTCCACACAACAAGTTATGTACCAAACTATTTCCCATGGTGGTGTATGCTTACTATGTGGTTTCCCATATTCATCTCTCTTCATCTATTTCTCTTCTTTTAATCTCAATTGTTCCAACTTTGATTTCAATATTTTAACATTATATTTTGGTTAGGTATCTATATCTCCTTTCCAAGGTTAAACTTTTAACCATGACACTATTTCAAATGTTTTCAAAAATGTGTTAAAAATTTTCCCATCCATATTAGCTCTAAGGCATGGGATTAATGAAGATATAAACCATTCTATTATTTTTTGTCATTTAGAGGCTCCTATAATTTATGCATTATGGATTTCAACTGATGATCATAATATCTTACTATTTCTTTCTCCTTTTTTTAAAAATCAACTCTCTCATCTTACTACTACTTTATGTATGGATAGTAATAATCACCCTTAAAATATTTTTGGATATCAACCCATATCGTGGCATGTCAAGTGTAAGCCTTCATGTACCATTTAAATGCACCATCCTTTAATTTTCCAATAAATTCAAATATCAACCTTTCATAAAAAATATTTTGACTCTCTAGTATGAGTCTAATATGAACAAATGTTCTTCCACATCCTTTGTGTCTTTGTCAAATAGTGGAAGATTCACCATATTATGTGTCATTTTAGTGTTCTTAGGTGGGTTCCTTGTGCTACTAGGATTACTATTGTTATATACATGATTGCCTAATGTACTTATGCCTACATTAATATGAAAATTTTGTTATTTTTTATATTTCCACTTGATAACCACATTTTGGTTACGACCTCTATATATTTTCAATTTTGTTTGAAAGTATTTTCTTCCTAACACTTCTATCTGATTCCTTAAAAATTATCTTCTTTTGTCAATTTATTCCTTATGACTTTGGTATTGATTTTTTACTTTTCCACTAAATATATCTCTTTTTCTAATGGATGGATTTACTTTTCTATTGTAAAGTGGCATGAGGGATGATGATTAGTCCAAATTTTTAATTTCCTCTTAAGGCCTCTTGCGGTTGGGATTTTGGGGGTTTGCATCACTTTGTATATCTTATTCTACGTCTTATATCTTTAATTTTAATTCCTCACCAATGTGTTCATTAACTAATCCTCCTTATCTATATGTTTTATTTATCTAGTATAACTACTAATGATTATCTTAGAATCACCTTTCTCTTGAAGGTTGACATCTATTTATAAATCTATTTGTTCTTCTATATTATTTTTAAAAGTTTCTTCTCAAGTACTTACTATCAAACTTACTTCTATTGATAAATTTTACTACCTTGGTTAACATATATAATTAACATATCCTATATTAAGAATATTCTCCTCATTTCATTTTCCACTACATTCTAGGCCTCATCCTTGGTGGGCCAAACTAATTATAACTGCTTGGTGTTCCACACCTAAGATTTTGAATAGTCTAGGTAGTTGGAATAGTGCAACTAAATTTGTTAATCTTTGATGCATGTAACTCATGATTTTTTGTGGTGTGGTATACAAAAATTATTACATTCTATTTATTTTTTATTTACACCTTCATGTGGTGTGAATACTAACTTATATGTTTGTGGTGGAGGGATAGTTTCAAGATTTTCAATATCAAGGTTTTTGTTTGTAAAGGCCAGATCAATTTTATCTACGCTATTAATTTTTCATGGAATTATTTATTATATTTCCTTATTATGTGTCTCTTTCTTAATATGTGACTGAGTTATCTCATCTTTCATCTAATTCTTTATCTATTCATTCACCATTTTACCTTAACTATCTTTTAATTAATCTTCTTACTATAATATTATTATTTTTAGTTAGCTTACTTTTACTTGATACTTGATTTCCTATCCCCTACATCTTATTTTAATCTCCTAACTATTTACCCCTAATATTTTGAGTGGTCACATCTTTTGGGGATCCCTCTTCTTTTTACACACCATCCCTTAGGTGCATATCCGTAAAGGAATTGTTTACCTTCTTTCACTATCCATCATTCCATAAACAGCTTACGAATGATAAGCAATACTTTGTTCAAGAAACATTTTCTTGTCCCTTCAATAAATTTAGATTTATTCATGTCTAATCTTGTACAAACTTGTATATCCAAAACTATGATGAATGAATCGAGGGTAGTGTTGAACCAATAACCAATATCTAGAGTTATGCATGTATAAAGTTATTAGAGAGATTCAAGTTTTCTATAGTCCACTAAATAGGTCATTTAATGTGAATGTGGAAACCTTATATATACTTGTCTTATCATAGTATCTAATGCCACAACATTTGTGTAAAGGAAACCCATAATTATTCTTCTTGTGGTCTAAATAATGGTTCTTTTATTTTTGTTAATGTTTCACCTATCATTTTAAATTCTATGTGAAAAAATATTTTCAATGTTTATTCCCACCACTCTTTTATTTTTATTAATGTAGGCATACAAAAATCTAAAGGATACATACCCCTAGATATTAGTCAACCAAAATTCATGTGGTGCCACTAAATGTTGATATAAAATATGAAGTTATTGGCTAAAAATAGATGGTGTTGATAAAGGTTCACTTTAGTTAGACTAATGTAGTGCAAGGGTTAGTATTGGTTAGAATACTTAACATTCACTAAAAAAATAAGTAGTGCCAATTATCAAAGTAAATTTAATAGTACACAATACACAATAATTTCATAGTACTAATTTGCATTTTTAGGTAAAATATTTAATGCTAATGTTATTTAGTTTATCCACCTTGGCATGCAAGATGAGTTTTACTCCATACATCTTCATGTTATTCAGCAGCTTCAGTACTTTAGCTTAACATGTGGCTTCCATGTTTCCTTCAACAAACACTATAGTTGGTCTCTATAAGGTGTGATTATAGTAACCACATATATTAGTATTCATCAATATCATTTTTTTTGGGTCATGATATTTTGTTTTCTTGTGTATTAGTTTGTGTTAGATTAATTTCTATATTTGGTGTCATGATAATTTTGGAATTCAAGGATTTTATCTATAGGATTATTAAATAAATAAGTTGAGTCTAGGTTTTAATATGTTCATTTTGCCTTATGCCTTTGATAATTCATTATTAAAAAAAAAGAGGTTGTATCATTTTTTGTCAAAATTATTTGGGTCCTAAATTCATCAAAAATGTCAAAAGAGTCAAGTTGTATTTATGTAAATAAGTATGTCAATCATTATGATTTAATGTTTACAAGTCTCAGTCATCAAAAGTGTAAAAAAATTAAAAAAATTATTTTAGTTTTTAATTGTACACAGACGCATTATGATGTAAGTGACATCAATTTTGTAAAATGTATGTCAAGAGTGTGGGGGGGGGGGGGGGGGGAGTTATTCTATTCATGAGTTCATCAACTAAGTAAGCAATGATCGGTTGGAGGATGGAAGACATAGGAGGTTGGAGGATAATCAACATCTTCTCATAAGCCACTAGTGGTGGAGCCATGTTTGAGATAGTGGCATACTATGGGTCAAATTAACTATGCTAAAGATGATCACCAATTTTAGTGGAGAATATCTACATTGTACAAGATCAATTGGTAATGATTACGTATAGAGGCTACAGGAGGTGATGAGGACATAGTCATTTTTTAAATTTTTTAGTATCTTGTATGTTTAAATAAGAATAGAAGTACATGATTATTAAAGATTTATAATTTGTGTGTGTAATTACAAACATAATTCCATGTTGTGAGAACATAGTGAAAGGACAAAAAATACAGTATAAGTCAGTTCATTGATCTTGAAAAGGTTTGTCATAGATCTATAAAACCATCAAAGGTGAATAGTTGATGGGTCTTATTCATGTCAAGGTTTGTAGTAAAACTATAAAACAATGGGAGGAGTTATCCTTTCTTTGTATCAAGGTCATGAGCCAAATAGGGCATGATACAAGGGGTGAGCATACTGCCAGTGAGAGTGTGAATGTTTTTGCACCATGTATAAACTAAAGGGGGGAATGTTAGGGATTAGTTAATTACATTATGAAAGTTTTAGTATTTACTGAGAGGCAGATATAATTATTTAGTTTATTAAAATATATTTGATTACAAAAATATTATGCTTATAGGTTTTTGAGTTATAATAGGGAGTTGGGTGAGAGATTTACAAATATTATATCTCCCTAATTATAGGAAAGAGTCTTCTTATTTAATTGCAAACTCTTTTATGGATTTATTAATTTGAATGTGAAAAGTTATTAGTGTGAATAAAATAATATTATTAGTGTTATTAATTATTCTCTATGTATTTGGCCTGTGGATTATACAAAACATTATGTGCATGAGATAAAGCACTAGTAAGCTCCTGATCCTAATAGTTTTTTTTTACCTATCACTAAAAAATTTATATTTATCATATTTTGGCCCATAGCTTACCATTAGGATATATCATTCCCACATCCACTATTGTAAACAATCTTCATGGGAAAAAATCCAAATGTGTGGCTTACAAAATGGGAAATATTATTTTTTTGCAATCCTCTATATTACCTTTCCATTTAGGGAAAATCATTTTATACATGATTTAAATACTATTTTTTTTTAATTGATGAATATCAATTGTATTTATTATGGTATCACCTCTATCAATTCCCATATTATATCTTATTGAGTGTTTTTATGCTTCTATTTTTCTCGTATGCACACTTGAGGGGGCATCATTCACTCATTAGAAGCCACCATGGGAATAATATTTCTACACCCATTTTCACTCTAATTTTTATTTATTGTTTGAAACAATTTTTTTCTATTAGTCAAAACACCATTTCAAAAAGTAGAAACCTAAATTATACCAATTTAATGTCATACTTAACTTTGTATAAAATTGCCACATTAATCATCTCATCACCCCAAATAGGAATTTCTCACTAAGATAATTTCCATCCACTTTTAGAATAATTGATTAGTTTATATTAATGAATTAAAATGCACACATAATTATCCAAAAAACTAATTAAAATACAAATTTTGAACCTCATCCATAAATCTTCCACACTTATGTCAACCTAGTGTTGAGTCATCATTGGACATTTCAACTACCTTGGTGACTCATCTAACTACCTTGAATCATTCATAAGACATTTTTTAAAACCAAATAACTTCCCTTATTTCTCTCTAATAAATTGGAATTAGTTATCATCCATTGAGATGAGCACTCAAATCCAATCATTGATAATTATCATTATCAAATAAATTCATATTTACCCCAACTATCCATCTTATCACCCAAAATATTATAAATATAATTGTCATTCTCCATTTTCATCATCCACAGTCAAGCAATCAAATATCTATCTAAATTATTATATTTATCCATTAATAATTCAAGATATTTTCACCCATATTTTTCCTAATTTACCCATGTTTGGAGCACAAATTGAGAACTGATATTTCAAGCATCAAGAGCAAGTCACATGTTTTCACAATGGAGAAGGCGATGTATTATACATGGTTTTATAATTACTTCTCTATTTATCTTTCATTCATTTTTTTTCTCAAAGGTTAGTTTAGAATTATAATAAAATTTGTATATTTGATTTTTAAAATTTTTGAATTTTTAACTCTCACATCTTTAGGCCTTGATGCTTATATAAAAAGTGTTAAAGCCTAAACAAAACCTTAATTATTTAGATAGGCTAACACATAAATTAAAAATAATTAAAAACCATATCCATCTTATGAATCTTATCCATTCATACCCAAAAATAAGTATGTTGTGGAAATCAAAGAGTTACGGGATTACTCAAAGACTTTCAATAGCTACCATGATTCAAATGACATGACCTTAGATGATATATGTGGATTATATACACACATTCTCACTAGACCCCAAATCATCCTAAAAACACTTGATGCTAAGATAATGATACGAATTTATCTATAAAATGAGATATATTTCACTATAATAGAGGAGTTAACTAGGCTATAATTTCATACACCACTCATTGCAATAGCCAATATAATTTCAAACCACTTGAGTAACACAATGTGACTCCCCCTAAACCATCAATTAAAAATTATTTCATATTTGGATATAATCCTCTTCCCTCAAATCCTCATGAGAGAGGCCCCCAAACTCATTATGAATGATCTCATGTCCACATTGGTGGGATGCATTCGGTACTTGAAAAGTATCCACACTTCTCTTCTAAATGATTCTTTAAATCAAGGAGACCTTATTAATTTTGGTGTTCCTATTTATGCAACAACAACCATGTCATCACCCAATCCATCACCCATTCACAGTAATATTGACACCGCATTCTTGTATGCTACTCCAAACAATATGGTATCCAACATAATACCACCCATGGTCTTCTGTAACTACATACTAGTTGTTATAATTCCCATATATTATCCTCATATGCAATTTACAAATGGTGTACCTCCTTAAAAATATTTACATCCATAATTCCACATGTTTTATAAGTTAATGTAACTAGATAGATATTTTAAGACATATTATCCTCCAGTCACTCAGGAGAAAACCTTTCACCTGGTGGATTTAGACCCACTTCCTATTCAATTCTTTTTGACCAACCCTATTTTGATACTTATTAAATAGAAATTATCATAATAAGGACATAAGTTGAATATCTCAAGGAACCTAACAACTACACCATTTTATGGGTCGTTATTCCACACCCATTTATCAAACTCCCTAAATACAAGGTAAATCAAACTACACTAATTTGAAATAAATTGAACTAAATTTGAAATAATTTAGAATTGGTTTGTATGAAATTTATGATAATTTTCATTAATATAATTATAGTTTATAATCAATAAATACACTTGAAATAATTATATAGTAAAGTTACATCCTTCTAAGTAATGGTTCATAGCTACTGGCATGGATTTTTGCTTTCTCCTAGGAATGTGATGATAGACATAATTTTGATTATTCAATCCTTTTCATCTTTCTACCTTCCATTTCTAGTATATCTACTTGTTGTAACATAAATCATTCTCAATTTTTGATTTGTAACACAATTTTGAGAATTACAATCAATGAACACTATGTTGGCAATTGAAAATCATCTCCAAAGGTCCCTTTAAAAATAACTTCATGAAATTTATTTATGTTTATATTAAACATATTAGAATATATTTTACCTAAAAAAAACATGGAATTTAAACTTGTGCAATCCATGGCTTGAATGAGTATCCTCAAATGATTTTCCTCTATCATTGACCAAATGCCAATGTGAGAAAGAGACTATAGTGACACCTTTAAAATTTATTTTAAATTATCTTTAATGTAGTATGAAATTTTTTCTATTTTATAATCTTCTTTTTTCCTATATCATTCATTTTTATATCTTTTATTTTATGCACAACAAATAATAGGTCATCCAACTCCAAAATCAATAGTTTTTTAGAAGTCAGTTTTAGCTCCTTCTTTGAAATGTCTACAATTTGTTAAAAAAGAAAGGAATCAATTATTAACAATATTATATTATAAGAAATATAACATGGAAATTTTCTAAGAAAATGTTTTACATGTTACTAGATTGGTCATTGATGCACTTTTGATTTGCATTTCATATCGTAACATATAAACATAATGCATTTCATTTGATGCATTTTTTATTTACACTTCCTTAAATATTATAAAGATTCATATAAACATATATAAAAATAAATAAATGCTCAGGCATATGTAACTATACTCATTATACATAGATGTACCATTTCTATTTCTGGTTTTATAACATACATATGCATATACATGTTCATATTGAATCCTTATAACTTGACCATAACTTGATCATATTCTGAAATAATCCCATTTTGACATAACTAGTTTCTCATAGACATTGATATGAATTTAACATTGATCAACTAACATCTATATTCTTATAGTAATGAAATTATTAGTTGTTCTTATGCATACCAATACATATTTATATGTTTATACAACCCATCATAGCAAGCAAAATAGGATTTACTCATTCTAAGACAAATTTAACTATCACTAATTTCAAATGAATATACACATAGTTGAACCCCTTCATATACTTCCAATAAGACACATCAAATTAAAAATTATTTAAATCAATAGAAATATAATTATTTCTAGCACAATATACTTTATTATTTTTATATTGATAACGATCACATGAATACTCTGTAGAAAAATTTATTTTATTGAAGATACAATATAACATATATTGTGTTGCTTTAAACTGGGTAAATTAAACATGTAAACAACATTTTAATGGGTAAATACAACCACATTCAAGTCTACACAAAAATAAAATAAAATCACACTTCCAAATGCCAAATTGATACACGTCTATTATTTATTATCTTCTACAATCTCTTGTCCATGAAGAACAATTCAATTATAATATGTTTAAATAAATAAAGATAATTAATATATTATGGTGTATGAAATTGTATAATTACACATTCATTGAAAGGGGTTTTCACCTTTTTTTTCCTTTTTGTAGTTTGTACGGGTGCACTTTTTCATTGAACCTTGATTATTTATTCCCTATAAGGTATTATATAATTTAGTAACAAAAAATTCTCATCATCAATTGATTTGATATTTGTATTTTAAAAATGTGTCTTATTGTATAATTTTAACTTGTCTTGTTTTTATGGAGTCAATAACCTACAGAGCTGTGTCATGGATTATTATGTTGGAGACACAAAGTTGTAGAGTGTAGATCTATGTTGTGAACTATTTTAATTGAGACATAAACAAATGAAGTATTATTTTGTCAGTATTATAAATAGTTGATAAATAAAAAATTATATAATTGAAAAAATATGCATGATCTTATCTTACCTTCTTCAACATGGAATGTGTCATGTTCATTGATTTGATTTTCTGTTATTATTGTCTATTCATTTGTATGAAATTCCATTAGTGCTACACACCAAAATATTTATAAGTTATTAGGTTTGAAAAATAAAGCATACACACCAAAAGATTTTTAAGATGTTATATTTAGAAAATAAAGCATGATTATAAAATAAATCAAAAATGTTATGCACCCGATATTGATCGAAGTGGTTGTTCTTGTATTGGTTACTCTAAATTTGACAAACAATTTTGAAATTGAACATTAAAAATTATTTATTATTTAATTTTTTTAATGCAATATAAATTCCTTTACAATTATATACAAGCACGTGCCAATCTAACTCTTATATATACTCTTAACACTTCACATGTATCCCAATTATTGAAAGTAGAGATAAGTGTCTCCCAAAAGAAGTTATCAATTTAATTTTTGAATGGCCTTCCTATTTTGTGTGAAGCAATCATTTAAAATGTTGGTACATATTTTTTGATGTTAAAACCTTCCTCTAATACTTTGTTATGAATGGAGGATGAAATCTGGAAGCTAAAAATTAATGGGATCCTGAGAAAAATTCATGCTTATAATATGATTCCAATTAAATGCATCACTATCTAGACCCCAAAGTATGACACCCATTTTTTACATGAAATAAAAATCACTAGCAAATAGATTCTTGAGAGAGTTTTGAATACTAGAAAAATGTTATAGTTTGTGAATAATGAATACATTAAAATCCCCAACAATAAATGTATCAATCGATACCAATAGAAATAGGTGAAGATGTTCTTCATTAAAAACTTCAATGAGATTTAAAAGATCAATAATTATCAAATTGGCATTCACACCAACAATGAACATTTCACTAAAATCTTCTAAAATGGATGGCCAAAGACATGGGGGACCATAATGACAGCTGAATATTTTTGTATCTATCATGGGAAGCTAACCTCCATCACTATGTAGATATTTTATCAATATGATTATTGAATTTGGAGATAATGCTTCCCATATTTTTTTATTTTTTGAAATACCTTCATTTAGGACACATAAATTATCAAACCTTTTCATAGAAATTATATAATTCTCCATTACCTCTTTAGGCATAATTGGTTCTTTTGATGGTAGTGTCAAATCATGGTTTCTAAAATTATCTACAATTTTTGATAATATGTTACTTTCTATCTTCACATTTTTGCACTAAGTATCCATGTTGTTGTACCTAGGGGTTTTCAAGAAGGAAATATACCCTTTTTCCAATAAATTTGCTAGTTCTATTTTTTGTTTATCCAAAAGCCCTTGAATATTTATAAGTACTATTGTACCAATCAGATTTAAATCTTGTTTATCTAAACCAGATAAAGCACCACTTTCAAAAAAATCAAATGTCTTATAAAAATAATTCCAAATGGGTTGTTCCATGAAAAGAAGGCATTTTATCTCCTATAGTTATTGTGTTGAAAATTTCATTTGTGGGAATCAGTGTCTATCTTGTTCATGTATTTCTTCCATTTTTTTTCCTTGTTTCAAAATTCTTCCATCCTCTTAGTTGGATAAGATCACGTGCATATTGGACTCTTTCTATAAATGAAGCCTTATAAATTGTTTCATTGGCTTTATTATATTTGTTACATATTTTGTGCATAATATGGAGCAGAGTATAGGTTTTCAAAAATCTTTCCCTTTTAATAAAACATTTATTTGTCAATGATAGTGAATTATATTTATCATTTGAAAAAATTATCTGTTGTGTTGTAATTGTGTGTTAGCCATCTACAATTTTAAACCTTATGGCTATTTTTCTCCATCATATCTTCTAGGACTTATTTTGATTCGATAATACATTAAAGGTAATTTGGACAAAAGGAATTAACAAATCATATTTCATTGGGACCTCATTATGTTTTAAAAATGAATGAACTATAGCATTCAACCCTATTTCATTCAGATTTCTTATTTTGATATTAGCATCCCACAATTCAAAGAGCTCTACAAGAATGTTCAAGGCATAATTGTTAGAGGAAATGTACCATGTAGAGAATTAATTGTGTGTTTGATCAAAAGTTTGTGTCAACAAAAGTGTATCAAAATTTTGTTCAATCTTATTTTTCTCCACTAGTGTGAGTAATTGTATAGCCTTTTTCAAATCTACATAAAAAAATGTTGCCCTTTATTATCTTATTTTATTCAATTTTTTTCTATCATGACTATAGGGTATCTTAAATACATGCTTATATGGTGGCAAGTAGAAGAAGTTGTTGCCTCTTGTTCATATTTTTATTTCAACATATTTTGTATTCTAATGACCAAATTATTTATATCTATCAACCCAGCCATTTGAACGTTGTCATAGCTATTCAAATGAAACACAAATGTTTCACAAGAAGGAGAAAAAATATTTTTTGTCAATTCCAATTTACTGGGTGTAAATTTATTGAAATTAGTTGTAGCTCGATGTAGAGTTTCCTCTTATCCATTCCATACTTCCATTTGGAATTGAAGGGAATATTCAAGTTCATCCTTATCATAGGTAAGGATTATTCCAATTTGAGAATATTCTTCTATTGACATAGTGCTAAATTATTACATATCTGAATTCATGTTTGGCAGACTAAACGACTCAAAATACCAATCAACAAGAGGAATTTTGTTGCCACCATAAAATGGAAGATGGTGATGTGGATTTAATTTTATTTTTGGTAGTTTAAATGTTAATATATCCAAATTCTCTTAGAGTGATTCTTTATTCTACCTTTTAAGTGTGGGAATTCCTTTCTCACCCAAAAATATTTTGCAAAGTGATTGAAATGATTTAGATATTGATCTTTTGTAAAATACAAGTTGCATATTACATCAGTTAACAACATTATTTATGATTAATTAGTGATTAATTTTATATCAAAAAATGTGAATTATAAACTAAAATACAAAATAAATATTAAATATTCATAATATATACACTAACTCACATTTAAACTAATAATGTATGACCAAACCAAAAATTAATTATATGTAGAGAGATACAAAAATAATTCAAATAGAATTGCCTAAAAGTTGACTATACATGTCTAACATATTAGGAACTAAATAATATAATTTTATAGGAAAAAGAATCCAAAAACATTTGTTTCAAAGGAAAAAGGTGAAGGGGAATTATATTTCTAATATGTGTCAAAACACCCATCAACAAGTACCTTCAAGGTATCTCATAGGAGATACCTTTCAAACATGCATAAGAGTGAATTTTTATTACAAGGTATCTCCTAGTAGATAATTTCAAGTAAACCATGATGGTATTACAAGTGTATTTCAATTCCCTTGAAGGAATCTCCTAGTAGACACATTGAATGGTGCTGTTATACATTCAAAGGGACATTGAATGTATCTCCCAGTAGATACCTTCAACATGCACTCGAGTAGAATTTGTAGGTGATAACTTGATAATTTGAAGGGAATTATAATACTTGGGAGAATGTGCATTGATTATAATAGTTTGAACATAATATTATTAATTATAGGTCATCTTATGCACATTCACTTTCCACCTCATATTAGTTTAACAATTTTCCCTATTATGTGATAGTAATTAATTTGCTTGCATTTTAAAAAAAGTTATAAATTTTTGAAAGTGCTATCATAAGGATTTAACCCTAGGATAGGACATTATCATTCCCATTATCAACATGAAATATTCCCATGGAAACTTCCTAGAGTGGAATGTTTTAACATAGATAATCTAATAGATTTGAATAAGGTAGATCACCCATGCTTAATTTTATATGAAATGAGGTTATTTTAATAGTTTCAAATATGAATAATTACCTTATTTTACGAGTGGAGTTTTACATTAACTTGAATTTGTTTTTAATATCTTCAAGGTATCTCTTAGGATATTCCTTTAATTTACCCATGAAGCTATTACAAAGACTTAAAAGGAATCACCTAGTAGATACCTTGAGGTTGAACTTGCCAGGTGTTATTGACATTTGTAATATCTTCAAGGTATCTCCTAGGATATACATTTATTGGGAATAAGTTACAAGGTATGAATTAAGTTTTAATTGATTTACTTAAAGTGTCATTGATGCCCTTCTGTGTTGACATTGTTGTTCTTGATGCTGAGATCTTGAAGCCTTAATTAAGGAACCTAGAGAGATGACATAAGCCTAGTAGCATGGTGAGTTGAGACATTATAGACCTATGTGAACAAGGGTGTTAGTTTGAGAGAATTTTATGATGTTTTATAACATTAGGGTAGAGTTTTGAAGATATTACAAGAGGTTTTAAGTTGTGTTCATAGTCTAGATAGGATTGGCAGTATAAGACCTAAGTGTACAAAGTGACTTATGGTGGCCTAATGAGGGGTCAAGATATTTTAAAAGGATACCAGAGATCTTGATATAATTTACAAAGTTTTGAGATGTAACTTTAATCATGTTTAAAAAATTTTAAGTCAAAACCTAAAGAAGGAAATAAATTAGATGGAAAGGTTGACTGTGTGCAAAGAAAAGGGTGTTGTAGATCTGAGAAGAAGTTTCTCATGCTCATTGGCATGTGAAACCTTTACATGAGAGTATAATAACTTAATGGTAGTTTTTTAAGGTCCCTATATTGAATTTATTTCAATTATTATTTTTAATTAATGGTAAATCCCTTATGAATGATTGATAAGAAGGTAAGGTAATCAAAACCTTCCTAAAAACCTTACAAAGACCTAATAAGAGAGATATAATTGCTTAAGGATAATAATGGATTATTTGACCTATTTTTGTGTTTTTTACATGTAAATTACTCTTAAATGTTTCCTTAGGTTTTGTTATTTGTCTTAACAATGAGTACAAGCTACAAGAAACCCTTCTTTTTTGGGTTTTTGATGCTACAGGTAAGGTTAACTAGGTCAAAGAATATAAGTGGATGGAAGATGATTTTAAAGAATTATAGTTTGTGATGATGAAATTTTATTAGTATTTTTATGAAAAAAAATGTGTAAAATTGGTCATGTAAGGTAGCATATCGCTAAATTGGCCTAATGAGCACAACTTAGAGAAAACTAGGCAAGAATGTGAATGAGATTAGGGATTAGTTATATAAGACTAGGGATGGATATTAAGGCATGGGTTAATTATTAAATAAATATCCATCTTATCCCATTTGTTTTCAATTGTTTATGATTCCTATACCTATGCGAAAATTTGTCATCAAACTAGTCTATTTATCATAATGGAGTCTGTGTAGAGTGACATAGTGACATTGGTCTATAAGACCAATATTGATACATAACCATGATATATATCTTCCCATATATATTATAACGATTATAATTTAAAAAAAAAATACATTTTAAGATCACATAATTTTCCCTATAGGTGTTCTATAAGTTGATTCATTGATTGTGTTTTTGGTCCTATAGGCAACTTTTTTATATATGTTAAAAGGATGTTCCTGAGTCAATTTTCACTAAGATGAATGATCCAAAGTTATTAAAGATGTTATAAAGGTATAATATGATAATTTTAATTTATTTTTTCTCATTTAAATTCCATGAACAATATTGAAAATTTAAATGATTTTGACTATGTATTGATAGCGTTTAGTGTTTTTGAGTAAGTCATCTACAAGAGTGTTCTTGAGGCCCTTTGGCCTGTGTGGTGGTGACAAAATATTTTTTGGAAGTTTTTAAATTCATGATTATCCTATTAATATTATTTTATTAATGGTTTATGTGATAAACATTTGTAATTTTTTCAAATTTTCAAGATAGACTTACAAGCAATGAGAAGGCCTATTGGCGAGGATACCTAATTGGTAGGTCCAAGTAGTGAAATGGGCCAAATGGAGTTGGGGACCCAATTTGAACTTATCAAAGGTATATTGAGGTATGTATGAAATTTTCATCCATTGGATAATATAATAAGTGTTCCTAAGGTTCATAATGGTAATGTGTGGATAGGACATACCTAATTTCATTAGGTCTCCATTAGGCCTAATGGAGGTTTTTATCCTTATGGACTATGACTAAATTGTGAAATGTTTGTTTCACCTTTGAAATGTGTATGTTATATATTCCAAAGTAATTTTTAAAAGTTCTTAGCTGACTAAGATGGGTGAGAGCAAGGGTTAAGTACTTAAGAAGGCTTAATATGCCTAAATTGAATAGTTGAGATATTGAGCTATTGAGTGAAGGAAATATTGTTTTTGAGAATAGGTTAAAATATTTAATATAATAATGAAGATAAAAAACATTCCATGAGTATCTAACTATTTTTCTATAGTTATTAAGGAATGTCATTTGACCTATTTATGCAAAAGAGAGGGTTATTTGAGTGAGAAGGCATGAGAGGCTATTTGAGTGATATTGAAGGGTAAAGAATGAAAATAGAGGAGGTCATCATTATTTTAATATTAATAATTTTTTTTATTAAGTTTATAAAAAAAAATGGGACTTGGTTGGTGCTAAGTTACCTAGAGGGTTGGATCCTCCTTGTAATATAGAGCTTGCGAAAGACTAGTTGAGTGGGTGCTCAACTATGTAGGGGTTGAAACTCCTTGTGAAGTTCACAATTCACTAATTTTTAGATCTTCAAATTATAGGATTTTATTCCATGTGCATGCTTATATGGGTTATATTCCCCAAGAGGGTTTCCCACATATATTTCATGTTTTCTCATGATATGCTTGTGTGGTTGTCTACTTATGTATTGGTCTTATATGTAAAATTAATGATTCATGGAATTATGGATTGATTTTAATAATATATTTTTAATAAAATAATTTACCCCCACTCTTAGTGTCTACTTCTAATAATTAGTATCAAATATTGGACCCTTGAATAGACCTAATGGTCTAAGGGAGCTATGGAACATAGAAATGGGTCTTAGCAATGAAAGTAATTTTTATGATTGCAATGAGAAATTACCAAAAGTTAGTGTAACAATTTGTAAGTTTTTTTCAAAATAAAAGGTTCACATGGAAGAATAAACTTAGTTGAGAATGAAATTAAAATCCTTAGAGACACAAGTTAAGAAATTTGCTATCAAGATGAGGACTTATCAAAGGTATGAAAAAAGTGATGGAAAAATTAATAGTACTTGGATAGTCAATAATCATTTTATGACATGAGAGGTCTTGTATTCAAATATGAAAAAAAGGAAATCAATAAATTCTAGGTTCCAATAGATACTAATCAATCAAGGAATGATGAAATTTGTAGAATCAAGACCTATACAGAAGCTACCAAACTTGAAGTTAAGCATTATCAAGTCAAAGATATCCTTGCTCCATCAAGTGACATAAAAGGTAACAATGTTTCATCTTATATTCATCAACATACAAACAAGGTCAAACAACCACAGTATGTGGACACCTTCAGTGTTCACTATTTCTCTTGTGGTAGATTTGGACATAAAGCTATTCATTGTAGATTGAAAATTAAAATTCTTTATTATAGTTACAACAAAGAGGACACATTTTAAGAGTGTAAGATAAATTTTATTAGGAAAACTAGTCATGTTGAGAGGTTATGGAGTCATGACACTAAAATATGTATCAAGAAAGCAAACCCTATAGAAAAGAAGTAGAAAGATAGAGGAGAAGAATCTATGATAGGCCAAACTAATTTTCACACTCAAAATGAAGATTTGAGATTGTATATAGATAGTGGTTGTTTAAGTCACATGAAAAGAGATAAAATCAAGTTCATTACCTTAAATAAGAATCCCATTGGGTCAGTAAGGTTTGGGGGTAACATATTTGCTGACATAGTTGGGAAAGGTGTTTTGAGCTTGGATAGTGGAAGACAAAAAAAATGTGTTATATTTAGATGGTTTGAAACATAAATTTATAAGTGTAATCCAAATGTGCACCCAATGATATACTCTAACATTTCATGAAAGTGGATGTGTGATAAAGAAATCAAAATTAGGAAGATTAGTGGCCAAAGCTAAGAGAACTAAGAATAATCTATATGTACTAAATTAGATCACAAAATAGAAATTCTTCATAAGCAATATCGATTAAAGTTGGTTGTGGCATATGAGGTTAGGTCATATGAAATTTGATTACTTGTTAAGATAATTTCCAAGGGATCTATGAAAAATATGACCAAAATATCTAAACCTTTAGATGCTCTTTGTAAGGCATGTCAACATGGTAATAAAACCAAGAGAAGATTCAAATCCAAAGAATATTCCAATACTAGACCTCTAGAACTAATCCATATTGATCTATATGGACATACAAGGATTCAATATATTCAAGGAAATAACTACGTCATGTTACGTATAGATGATTTCACAAGAATGACTTGGGTAGAAGTCTTAAAATAGAAGTTATAATCTCTAGGAAAATTCAAGAATTTCAAATCTTTGGTTGAAAATGAAGTGAATGTGAATATCTAGTGTCTTAAGTTTGACAAAGGAGGAGAGTTCTAGTCAAATGAATCTGATGAATTTTGTGAGGTCAATGGAATAAGAAGATAGTTCTCAGCTACTAGAACACCTCAATAAAATGGGGTGGTTGAGAGAAATAATACAGTAGTCCAAGAGATGGCAAGGGCAATGTTGAATGAGTCCAAGTTGTCAGATGGTTAATGGAGAGAATCTATGAGTACTATAGTTTACACTTTAAATAGAGGTAAGATCAGGATCAATGGTGACAGGACTCCTTATGAATTATGGAATGGTAGACCTAAAAATGTTGAACATTTCAAAGTTTTTGGGAGAAAATTAGATATTAAGAGAGATGATGAGGACTTAGGAAAATTTGACTCAAGATTTTATGAATGTTTCTTCTTAGGATATTCATCATTAAGTGTTACATACAAGTGTCATAACAAAAGGTTGCAAAATATAGTGGAGAGAACTAATGTAAATGTTGATGAGACAAAGAATCCATATTCTTAGTCAAAGAATGATGAAGGAGAAATAGATGTAGATGAGGATGAATAAGAGACTGAGGAAATAAAGGACTCAAAAGGAAATTCTAATAAAATTCAAGGGGATCATCTTGAATCTTAGTTCATTGGAAATAAAAGTGCAGGTATACAAACAAGGATAAGAATGATAAGTGATACTAATAAATAAAATACTACCTTATTGTCATAAATTGAACCTAAAAACTATATAGGAGCAAGTGAAAATTGTTTTTGGTTAGAGGCAATGAATGAGGAGCTAAATCAAATTGATAATAATGAAACTTGGGAGTTAGTACCTAGACCTAAATACAAAAACATCATTGGTACCAAATGGGTGTTAAGGAACAAGTAGAATGAGATTGGAGAGGTTACTAGAAATAAAGCTAGACTTGTGTACAAAGGATATACTTAGGTATAAGAAGTGGACTTTAAATAAACGTTTTCTCCTATAGAAAGGTTAAAATCCATTAGGATGTTTATTTCCTATGCATGTTTCAAAGGATTCAAGATATATCAAATGGATGTTAAGTCAACCTTCCTAAATAAAAACATAGAAGAAGAGGTATACATTAAACACCTGAGGGTTTCCTATTGACTGATGGTAAGGATTATGTTTTTATATTGAGTAAGGCCCTCTGTGTTTTAAATCAATCCCCTAGTTCTTGGTATTCTAGACTTGATAAGTACCTTTTGGACCAAGGGTTAAATAGAGGAGTTGCAGATAACAACCTATATGTCAAAACTAAAAATGATCCTCAATTTATAGTTTTAGTTTATGTGGATGATATTATTTTTAGTGGATCCAATGAAAACATGACCAAGTATTTTTTAGAGGTAATTAAGTTTAAATTTGAGATGTTTATGCTTGGAGAACTATCATTCTTTCTTGGAGTTCAAATTAGTCAAAATTAAAAATGTATGTTCATTTCAAAAATTAATTATATAAAATATATGTTAAAGAAGTTTGAAATGGAAGATTATAAGGTTGTAAGTAAACCTATGGTTACAAGATGCAAATTAAGTAAGGCAGATGAATCCTCTAGGGTTAATTAGATAAAATATAGATCCATGATTAGAAGTTTGTTGCATACTCTTGCATCTAGGATAGATGTCATGCAAGTAGTAGGTCTTGTAGGAAGATTCCAAGAAAACCCTAAGGAAATAAACCTAAAAGTGGTAAAAAAGATACTTAGGTATCTCAAAGGGACTTTGGAATATGGTTATGGTACCCAAGGAGTAATAAGTTTGATCTAAAAGACTATACATATTCATATTGGGTTGGGAATCTAGATGACTAGAAAAATCACAAGTGGAGGAGTTCTCTTCTTAGGTAAGTGTCTAGTCTCATGGTTAATAAAGAAACAACCTTTAGTAGATTTGTCTAATTGTGACACTGAGTATATTGTAGCAGCCTAATGTTGTACTCAAGTATAATGGATGAAATAAACTCTGAGAGACTACGAGGTGGAGTTTGGTGTCCCTATTACTATTATCTATGAAAATATTAGTTCCATAAGTGTTTCAAATAATCATATCTTAAATTTAAGGACCAAACATATTCTTATCAAATATCATTTCTTAAGAGAAAAGGTGAGTGAACAAAACATTAAACTTTAATTTGTGTCTACCAAGGATTCTATTGTAGATATCTTTACTAAGCCTCTTCCAAAGTCTATTTTTAAGAATTTGAGACAAGAATTAGGAGTGATTCATGTTCCTAGCAGCCACTGAGCAAAATCAAGTACTTAGGGGGAGCTAATGAGGATTTTTTAATCTCCAAGAATAAAAAATAAATGCATAATATGTGAGGTCAAAAGAGGAGTCATGTCAATATCTCAAGAATAAGACATCTAAGATATTCATATGAAAGGGGGAGTTTTATAATATAATTTTTATCTTGAATTTATACTATAGGTAAGTGCTTTGTCTTTAATTTTAAAGGGGGAAATTGATCTACTTTAATAAGATGTTTCCTAGTAAGAGAAGTCTCTCTGAGTATATTACATCAATGAGTTTTTTCCATCAATGATAAATGGGGAGATTTTTTGGAATATGTTATAATGTATGCATGAAGTTTGATGTCATGAAAGTGTCATTGATGTCCTTCTGTGTTGACACTGTTGTTCTTGATGTTGATCTCCTGAAGACTTAATTGAGGAACCTAGTAAAATGGCATAAACATGGTAGCATGGTGAGTTGAGCCATTATAGACCTCTATGAGAAAGGGTGGTTGTGTGATAGCATGTTATGATGTTATCTAACATGATGGTATAGTGTTGAAGATAATACAATAGGTTTCAACTTGTGTTCATAGTCTAGATAGGACTAGTAGTATAAGACCTAAGTGTGTAAAGTGACCTATAGTGGCCTAATGACGGGTCAAGATATTTTACAAGGATGACATAGATCTTGATAAAATTTTAAAATGTTTGAGAGGTCATTTTAATCATGTTAAATAAGTTTGAATTCAAAACCTAAAGATGAAATCAAAAAAATTGATGGTAAGGTTGATTATGTGCACAAAAAAGGGTGTTGCAAACTTGAGAAGTTGTTTCTCATGATCATTGGAATGTGTAACCTTTTCATTAGAGTATAATAACTTAATGGTAGTTGGGTAAGGTCCCTATATTTAATTTCTTGGCATTAATTTTTGAATAAAGTGGCAATCCTTTATGAATGATTGTTAAGAAGGTAATGTAGTCAAAACCCTCCTAAAACCCTTAAAAATACCTGATAATAAAGGTAAAATTGGTTATGGATAAAAATTTTCCATTTTGCCTATTTTTGTGTTTCAAACATGTAGATGAATCTTCAATGTTTCCTCAGGTGGGTTTTTTCCCTGACAATGAGTAGAAGATACAATAAAACCCTTATTTTTAGGGTTTTTGATGCTATAGGTAGGGTTGACTAGGTCAAATCATGAAACTAGATGTAAGATGATGTGAAATAATTATATTTTATTCTCATTAAATTTTCTAATTAGGGTTATAATAAAAAATGTACAAAACTGATCATGGAAAGCAGCTTATCACTAAACTGGCCTAATGGGCAGAATAATGAAAAAAATAGGAGAGAATGATAATGAGATTAGGTATTGGTTGCATAAGACTAGGGATGGATATTAAGGCATGGGGTAATTATTTAGAAACTATCAGTCCTATCCCCTTGGTCTATAAGTGTTGATGATGCCACACCTATGCAAAACATTGTGATCAATCTGGTCTGTCTGGCATAGTGGAGTCTGTGTAGAGTGCCATAGTGAGATTAGTATATAAGACCAATGTTGATACATAAACATGAAATATATATTTACATATATATGTTTTAATGACGTTAAAGGTTCACAAAAATCTATTTTAAGATCACAGAAGTGTCCCCATAGGTGTTTTATAAGTTGATTTTCTTGACTATGTTTTTGGTCCAATAGGCAACTTCTTTGTGTGTATGAAAAGGATGTCCTTGAATAAATTTTCACTGAGATATATAATAAAATTTATTAAAGTTGTTATAAATGACTAATATGATAATTTTAAATCATTTTTTCTCATTGAAATCCCCTAATCAAGCTTGGAAAGTCAAATGATTTTGACTATGTATTGACAGTGTTTAGTGTTTCAGAGTAAGTCATCTATAGGAGTATTCGTGAGGCCCTCTAAGCTATGTGGTGGAGACAAAATATTTATGGGAATTTTTTAAATTCATTATTGTCCTATTAATATTATTTTATTCATGTTTTATGTGATAAATTTTTGTATTTGGTTCAACTTTACAAGATAGACTTACAAGTAGTGAGAAGGCCTATTGGCGAGGAGACCTAATTGGTAGGTCTAAGTAGTGAAATGGGGAAAATGGAATTTGGGAATAGATGTGAAAATATTAATGGTATATTTGAGGAATTTATGAAGTTTTAAATCCATTATCTAAGACAATAAATGTTCCTAAGGGTCAAAATGGTAACGTGTGGATAGGATAGACCTAATTGCATTAGGTCTCCATTCAGCCTAAGGGAGGTTTTGGTACTTATGGACTATGAAAAACTTTTGAAATGTTTGTTTCACCTTTTAAATGTGTATTTAAATATATTCTAAAATAATTTCACGTATCTAAAGTTTCTTGGACAACTAATATGGGTGAGATCAAGGGTCAAGTACTTAAGAAGGCTTAATAGGCCTAAATTAATTAGTTGTGATGTTAAGCTATAGAGCGAAGGAAAGTATTTTTGAGAATAGGTTAAGATATTTATGATCATTATGAAAAAAATAAAAACATTCCATGTGTATATAATTCTTTTTATATAGTTATTAAGGAAGGTTATTTGACCTATTTTTGCCAAATAGAGGGCTATTTGAGAGAGAAGGCTTGAGAGGTTGTTTGAGTGAGATTGTAGGGTAAAAAGTGAAAATAGAGGAGGTCATCATTAGTTGAATATATATATATTTTTTTAATAAGGTGATTTTATATCATATGTGACTTTTTTGGTTCTAAGTTACCTAGGGGGTTGGAACCTCCTTTCAATATAGAGCTTACAAAAGACTAGTTGAGTGGGTGTTTAACTAGGTAGAGGTTGAATCTCCTTGTGAAGTTGGTGCTTCACTAATTTTTGGATATTTAAATTATAGTAATATATTCCATGTACATGGTTAAGTATTTTTTAATCCCTAGGATGATTTCCCACATATCTTTTGTGTTCTCTCATTATATGCTTGTGTAGTTATTTGCTTATGTATTGATCTTATATGTTAAATGAATGCTTCATGGAATGATGAATTGAATTAAATTGAATAAGATATTGTTAAGAAACTGATTCACCCCCCTCTCATTAGCTACTTATAGTAACCTTAAATTTACTCATGAATGAATATCCTAGTGTATACCTCGAGGATGAACATGCTTAGTATTATTCAGATGTATAAGGGAGTTAATGAGTAAATAGGTGTTTAAATCAAAGAAGGTAGTCATCAACACATTTATTGTTATGTATAAGGTATCCTTAGTGGGTTATTATAAAAAATGTTGTTGATATTAAGGGCCCACTTAGTGGTTATTTTCCTTGAAAGTATATTTGCTAGGAATTAAAAACTTTTAAATCAGATTTAATATAACCATAAGTCAGATCTAACTTATGCAATAGCATGCATCATGATAACATTCCTCAAATCATAGATATAATGAAATCATTAAAATTGAGAGAACAAGAATAAATCACACAACACATATCTAATGTGGTTCACCCAATGTGAGCTACATCCACCAAGAAAGTTCTTAATATAAATTGTAATCAAAACACATGACTACAATAAACTCTCATAGAGATAGAAAAATATTCTATAGAAAATGTTGCACTTTCACATGCACCTGCAAAATTTTGTATCTCACAAGCTAATAAACTAAGTCCTACAATAAATAATTGCATTTTATAAAATCATCTACACTTTGACTTTGATCCTCAAAGACACACCCTACAAATAAACCATCTGTGTAAAGAAACACATCAACCTCTAAAGTCTACACCAC
The DNA here is from genome assembly GCA_037957365.1 of Torreya grandis. Lineage (NCBI taxonomy): Eukaryota > Viridiplantae > Streptophyta > Pinopsida > Cupressales > Taxaceae > Torreya > Torreya grandis. The sequence goes on from JARHVA010003668.1 coordinate 182,860, forward strand.
ACCCTATATATATATATATATATATATATATATATATATATATATATAATGAAGGAAAATCCAAAAAAGGAGGAGAAATTTCACCATGACTATCCAATATAAGCATCATCCACTAAAGACAACTCAATTATATCTCATCAAGATCATTCAAATTCTCTCCCAGGAAGGAACACACCAAAGATTGACTCTCCACCCTTTAAGGCACATTTTTCAATAATTATGTGATCACTACCAACTCCTTGAAACATGAAAGGCATCCCCTTTTCCAAAAAAACAACTAGCTCCCTAAGATTAGGGAAGTCAACACGGGAAAAGATATCTAACAACTAACTCCACAAAATCTAGAAACATAGAAATTAGAAAATATAAGGAATATTCAACTCACATATGGAGCAAGGTTCCACAAAATGTGGATTATGGAAAAATATGCTCCCTACATCCTTGAGCTCTTTAGACCCCAAAATACACTCCTAAAGTCATGTGATATCACCAATGGGCTCCACACTCAATAATATCCCACTTGGAGACCATTTCTCTTGAACAAAATCTATCATTGCTCCATGACCACTAAGGCCAATCAAATCTGAACATAGTCTCAACTTGTCTAATTTGACCACCTTGGTCATCATATTCATAGGATTATAGCTAGTATGAATCTTCTCCAGCTTCACCAAATTATCCTCTAAATCTATCTTGATGAAGTGATAATGTAACTAAATATATTTTATCCTTGAGTGGAAATCAGAGTTCTTTGCCAAATGAATAACACTTTGACTATCACTGTGTAGTCTCCCAACTTCTTTCTCATGTCCCAACTCTCAAAATAACTACTATAACCAAATCATCTACTTGCTATCCTCTATGGTATTAAGATACTCTACCTATGTGGTTGACAAAATGATAACCTTATATATCCTAGAAATCCAACTAACCACTATATCTCCAATAGTAAATATATATCTTGTCATACTTCTATTATCAATATCCCCTACCATATTCTAATCCACATAATCACACAGATTGGTATTTGATCCACCATAACATAATGCAAAATCCATGGTTGCTCTCAAATACTGAAGAATCTATTTCACTTCCTACCAATTCTCATAACCTAAATCACTCATATACCTTCTCATAACTCCAACTGCTTGGGAAATATCTATCCTAGTGCAAACCATGGCATACATCAATATACCAACTATTGATGAGTAAGGTACCTTGGACATCTTAATATTTTCAAATTCCATCTTGGGACACTACACCTTTGATAATATAAAGTGGCTTGCCAAAAGAGTACGAACAAATTTAACATCCAACATGTTAAACCTTTCCAATATTTTTTCACATACTCTGATTGGGATAAAACTAGCTTCCTCTCCTTGTCACAAGTAATCTTCATACCAAAGATTTTCTTTGCAGCACTCAAATCCTTCATAGAAAAGGAGTCACGAAGCTATTTATTTAGGATATGAATATATTGTATGCTCTTTCCTAAAACTAACATGTCATCAACATACAAGCATAATATAATAAATAAGCCATCATCAAAATGTTTTATGTACATGCAATGGTCAGAATGACACATTTGATATTCTTGTTCCAACATAAAATAATCAAATTTTTTAAACCATTACTATGGATCATATCTCAGGCCATGTAAGCTCTTCTTTAGTCTGCACACATAGTTCTCCTTCCCTTTGATCTCATATCCCTTTGGCTACTTCATATACAACTCTTCATCTAAATCACTATGAAGAAAATTAGTTTTCACATCTAACTATTCTAAGTGCAAATACTTAACTACAACTAAATCAAGAACAATCCTAATAGATGTCATTTTTACAACAAGAGAGAAAATCTCATCAAAATCAATACTTGAGTTTTGTGCAAACCCCTTGACCACCATCATGGCCTTATACCTTTTTCTCCCTTCATCCTCTTCTTTTATCCTAAAGATCCACTTGTTTGGCAATGCACTCTTGCCCTTGGATAACCTTACCAGATCCCAAGTTTGGTCATCTATGAGAGATCTATGGTCCTCATCCATGGCTTGATCCCACTTCAACTTGACATCTACGTGCATTTCTTCCTCAGAACACTCTGGTTCTCCTTTGTTAGTGAGTAAAAAATAATTTAAAGAAGGAGAAAAATGTTTAGGTGTTCTTCTTACCCTAGAATACCTTCTTACCATATGAGTTTTGGTTCCTTGTGTAGAAGGTTCCTAAACTGAATCATTGGATACTTTGTCATCCATAATGTCATCCAAAACTATGTACTCTTTATGTTCTTGTTCTTGTTCCTACAACTGATCCTTATAAATGACTTTTTCATTAAATACTACATATCTAGACCAAAATATTTTCTTATCTTTAATGCTCCATAAATGGAAACCAAAGTCATCCTTAACATAACCAACAAATGTGCATTTATCGAATTTAGTCTCTAGCTTGGTACTATTCTCTTTCTTAATAAGAGCAAAATACTCACATATAAAGACTCTAAGAAAATAATAATCAACATTCTTACCAGACTAAGATTTTCAAGAATACCTCCATTCAAAGGCATATAAGGTCCTTTGTTAATTAGATATATTGTCGTACTAATTGATTCTATCCAAAACTATAAAGGCAACCCTACATGTAACCTTATGATCCTAACATGTTCCATTATTATTTTGTTAATCCTTTTAGATACCCCATTATTATATGGATTTCATAGAACCATACTTTGCCTATGGATTCCATTATTAGAACAATAATCAAACAAAGCATTACTACAATAGTCACATCAGATTTATTTTTAATGCAATAAACTCAAAATTTCCTAGTTGCATCATCAATAAAAGTAACACAATAATTGGATCTACCAATAGAAGATACCTAAGTTGATCCCCATACATCTGAGTGTACCAGATCTAACTTATGCTCTTTCTTTGTAGGTATAACCTTTAGGATCTTAACCCACTTCTATTTATGATACACATAATTCTCACAAAATTCTAGATCTAGATATTTTAATCTAGGCAACTTATCTTTTAAGATATACATGCCCTTATGGCTCATATGACCGAGCTTGTAGTACCACATAGTTGCATATCCATCTGTATCAACTAAATAAATAAAATCAACACTACTAGTCAAATATAAAGTACCAACTTTCTTACCTATCAAGATCATAAGAGCACCTTTGGTAGTTTTCCAAGAATCTATAGTAAATAATACTGAACATCCCTCATTACCCCACTGAAACCAAATTTTGTCTCAACATAGGCACATGTCTAACATCCTTAAGGATCGATGTGTTCCCATTCTACATTTCAACTTGAACACAACCTTTCCCTACTATCTAACATGGTTCATCATCATCAAGATAAGCATGCCTTAGATTTTCTTGAACATAATCAATAAAATATTGCCTATGTGGGGTGGCATGAGAAGAAGCCCCTGAATCTAAAACCCAAGACTCAAAAAAACTATCCATAGAAAGAATTAAGGCATCCTGACATGATTTCCCTAATTTCACATTTACCTCATTCTTTTCCTCCTTGTTGTCATTCTTATCCCGAAGTGACCAACAATCCTTCTTTGAGTGTCCGTTCTTCCCACAATGCAACATATCATCTTGGATCTAGATCTGGACTTAGATCTACCTTTTGACTTTCCATGATTACCTTTGATTTTATCCATTTTCCTCCATATAGTATCAATAGATAAAAAATTACTAGAAGATGATTCACCAACGCTTTTCCTTCACATCTCCTCACTAAGAATCACACCTATAACATCCTTAAAATTCAATCTTCCCTTGGTAGGGATTGCATTACTCATAGCCATAACCAAACTATCCCAACTATCAGGCAAAGAACATAAGATTAGAAAAGCTATAATTTTATCATCAAACTTGATTCCAACTAAATTTATCATACTTATAACCATATTAAAATCATTTAGATGATTAGCTATTGAACCATTCTTAGACATTTTCATGTTAAATAGTCTTTTCATATGAAAACTTTTATTAAAAGCATATGGTTTCTCATATAACTTTCCAAGTTTATCCATGATATCTTTTGTGGTTTTCTCATTAGAAATATTAAATGCAATAGAAGATGCAAGGCATACCTGAATGGCTTCCAATGCCTTCTGATCAATTAATGACCAATCCACATCACTCATACTTACATGTTGTTCTCCTTTCCCCTTCAGGGGGAGATGAATCTCCTTTTGATATAGGTAATCTTCCATCTACATTTTTCACAAACTAGAATTCTTACCATCAAAATTTTCAACCCTAAATCTAATCTCTTCTCCCATAGCTCTCACTCAAGCGAACAGCCTTCGTGTGATTAACCACTTCATCAAAACACACAACCAATGGCTCTAGTACAAGTTGTTAGGAATAAAAAACCTTTAACTTAGATTTAATATATTCATAAATAAGATATAACTTATGTAATTTTATGTAGCATGGAAACATTCCCCAAATCATAGATATAATAAAAACATTAAAATGGAGAGAATAAGAATCAATCACACAACATATATTACTGTGATTCACCCAATGTGGGCTAAATCCACCAAGAAAGTTCTCAATATAAAGCATAATCAAAACACAAGACTAAAATAAAATTTCATAGAGATAGAAAAATATCCTATAGAAAATACTACACAAATAAATGCTAGACTTTCACTTGTACCTGTACAATGCTATAACACACAAGCTTCTAAACCATACCCTATAATAAACACCTACACTTTGAAAAAACATTTGTACTTTGACTCTAATCCTCAAAGCCACACCCTTTAAATAAACCATATGTGTAAATCAACACATCAACCTCTAAAGGCCACACCACATGCTGTTTATATAGAAAATAATGGAAAATTGACAAAATGAAGAGAAATTGCACCATGCTTATCTAAGATAAGCATAATCCATTAAGTAAAACTCAATTATAGGTCATCAAAAAAAGCTCTCCCAAGAAGGAACACACCAAATATTTAATCTCCACCTTTTAAGGCACATTTTATAATAATTATGTGATCACCACTAACTCCTTGAAATAAAGAAGGCATCCCCTTTTCCAAAAAACAACTAGCTCCTTAAGATCAAGGAAGTCAACATGGAAAAAGGCATATAATAGATAACTCCACAAAATATGGAAACATATAAATTAGAAAATATAACTAATATTCCACTCACATGTGGAGCAAGGTTCCACAAAAAGTGGAGCAAGGAAAACTATGCTCCCCACATGCTTGGAGCTCTCTAGGCCCCCAAAATACAATGTTAAGGCCATGTGATATCCCCAAAGGGATCCATACTCAAAAATATTGTCTATAAAATTGAAGTCATTAACATACTCAACCCATGTTAATTCCCATGAAATCAAGCCACCAAGTTGGTTTCCATTGAGATTAAGGAGATTAATATATGTGCAATCAGCGAGATGGTTAGGAATGGATCCTATGAACTGGTTATTAGAAAGATATAATTTCACAAGAAAGGGAATCCATTTTCTAATATCCTTTAGGATTTGCCTTGAAAGAGTATTACCAGAGACATCTAAGTAAGACATAATACTACAGTTCTTGAAGCTACTAGGTAAACCTCCTAGAGTCATTACAGGGAGCTTAATGCACAACACTTTCCTATTGTCATTGTGTCAACACTGAATTCCCACAAAGTTGTAGATGAATCAAGTCTATGCTTCTATTCACAAATAACCACTTGAAGAGTGATTAGTTTGTGTCTTTCAATTATTTTTAAATCTCATTGAGGCATTTTATGTACAACTATTACAAACTATGGGATGGGGGTGGTGCAACAACAAAAAATTGACTACACCAAAAATACCTCAAATAACACCAAACTTAGCATGCCTATGTTGCCTATGGCTTGGCTTGGTTTGGATTCATTTAGGTTGGCTTGGCTTGCTAGAAGAGGACATCAACAGGATATAGTGGCTTCAAATACAAGGCCAATAGAAAAGGTATTTACTTATTCCTTGTATTAGACTCCAATCTTCCCTTGAAAAATTTCATGTCTTTTTTCACCAATAGTATATGAATGATTATTATCATTAAGATGTGAGGTTTCATAATTGTACCTTATTATCTCAGTAAACCCCTTTGTGTATTCCTTTGTAGGCCAAATCCATGCACTTACTGATTTATTTTTGACAAACATGTAGAAAAATAATAGAGGTGAAGAGTGAAGACTCTTATGCTATGCACATGAGGATGTAAAACATTGGGATAACATGCATAGACACTGGTAAGATAAACATTAGAGCATGTATTTTAGGTCCTCCTATGCACATGCAGTTTCCACCTAAAATTAGTTTAATAATTTTCCTTTTTATGTGGTAGTAATTAATTTTATTTCAATATAAAAAAAGTTAGAAAATTTTGAAAGCAATGTCATAAGAATGCAACCCCAGGATGGACCTTGGTGATAGTACCAACTATTACAAAAGAGGTATGACTAAAATATGACTACAATCACTTGTACCCTCAAGCATGTTTAAGGACACATTTTAAACCCATTTGTGCATCTCTTCTACCTACCTAGTTGACATGGCATTCAAACCATTCTCATTCCAATCCTTGACATGAAATCTCCTAACGAGAAACATCCTAGAGTGAAACTTTTCAATGCAAATAATCTAAGAGAGTTGAATAAGTTAGATCACCTATGCTTCATTTTATATGGAATGAGGTTTTGTTAATAATTTTAGATTTGAATAATTATAGTATTGTACGAGTGATATTTTCCTTTACCATGAAGGTCCTTATAATATCTTCAAGATAACTCCTAGGAGATACCTTTAAGTTACTTGTGAAGGTATTACAAGGCCCTCAAAGGAATCTCCTATTGGATACCTTGAGGTTAAACTTGCCTAGTTGTTAGGAACTTGTGCGACCCCTTCTATTTACTTTTTTACTATATTAGTTACTATGGATGCATATGCTTTGTAAGTCATCCCGCGATCTTTTTTTTATCCCACATTCATGAGAAGTAGTAGTTTCTTAGATTAGACTTAGTATATAAGTAAGTTTTGAAGCCAATAGAGGCATACACAAATTTATTGTATTGAGTTTTATCAAAGGAGGTTTCCCCTTCGAAGTAGCCTATGATAAATATACTAATTTTGGTGCTTTTTTTAATTATATAAATCTATTATTTCATGCATTGTTATTTATTTTTTGCAGGAGGATCCTCTCATCTGGTATCAGAGTGATTTCCAAGGCCAATTCTTTTTCCTTTAGAAATTCTTAACTTTGTTCTACTACATAATCCATTTAATTAATTTTTTATAAAGTCTTAACTTTATTTTGCTGCATAATTAATTTAAATAATTGTCTATATCACAATAATCTATTTTTGATCAGGGTAAAAATATGACCACATAATTGTGGGAAGTTCTTGGGTGAAATCCCTAAAACTCATTATGAGGAGTACCACATTAACCTAAAGTAGTTGGCCCATTGGGAGGAACTACTAGTGAAATAGGCAATGACCCCTTCCCAATTGAGTAGTTCCCATTTGTGAGGAAAATTAAGAGTTATTACTGAGAGGTATATACATGGCCAAACAATTTCAAGAGAGTGATACTCACTTAGACAACATTGGTGGGTAGAATGATACATTTAAACCCTTAGACAACCATTGAAACTTGGGGCCCATTTATAATAGTTTTAGAATATTACTAGTAGAGTATTAGAAAACTACCATATCATATCTTTAGTAGAGTATCAATAGACTTTTGATACTCATTTTAGCATATTACCAATAGAGTATCAAAAAACTACCATATTAGATCTATAGACTTGTCATATCATTTTAAACATATTCCTAGTAGACTTGTCTTATAGAACATAGTAACTAGAAAGAGTAAAATGTTTTTTATTTTTTTACTATATCTATCCATCTGTAGCCCCGTTGATCTTCAAACTTTATCTAGACACTTGAAATTCCATTCCCCACATTTTCTTCCTTGAGATCCCATATTTTGATTCCACTCCTAATTTCCACAAATCTCAATTTACCCATTTTTCAAGTTTTGTCAACTTATATTTTTGTCTATTTGCCTACAAAAATCTCCATAGTGTTCACCTCTTCGTTCTACTCCTTTGACCCTCTTTGATAAATTTTTAAGTTTTTCCATTTTCACTCCTAAAATGTCCTCACCTTCATCAATCATACTCACACTATGCAAAAAATTAGTAAAAGTACCTTTATTCATTCCATTTTCACCCAAATTAAAAAATTTCCTTACTAAACGTGTTTTAACTCTAGTTTTCCTACCCATTCCAAAAACAAAAATCTTATTCTGGTCATGGTAGTAACCTGAACAGGAGAAAAAAAATGGAGGATGAAATTACTACCCTCAAGAACCCCATCAAAGATCTTGATGAAAAACTTCTTGTCATTAGTATTCAACATACCACCATGAATAATAGATGACATCTAGAGTCCTCTTCAAATATCGGGTTTTCTTCTTCCAACAATTTTCATGGGCCAAATCTTAATTTTATTTGATTTAATGGTGTAGATGTGACTAGATGGATCTATTAGGTAGAATAATATTTTAGTCTGCATAATACTTTTGATGCCAACAATGTCCCCCTTGCATCCTTTCACTTGAAACATGAAGCCCTTCAATGATATCATTGGTATACCAAGTCTCATGATGAGCTTGTATGGACCAATTTTTGCACCGTCATTTTTTAATAGTTTGGCCCTAGTGATTTTTATGACTTCATTGGAACACTCACTAAACTTCACCAAACAAGAACCATGAGAGAATATCAAATAGAATTAGAAAAACTAGCCAATCACATATGGGAATTATCTAATGAATTCTTTAGGAGTTGCTTTGTTAGTGGACTGAAGGATGCAATTCACTCAGAGGTCAAAATGTTCCAACCCAACACAATGATAAAATACCTATGGTTGGATAATTTGGTAGAGGACAAGATCATAGCTCAGTAGTGATTCAAATCTAATTTTTATTTATTTAGAAATACAACTCCATAAATACTAAATAATTCCATCCCCTAAAATCACTCCTATCAAGCATTTGACTAAAGCAAAGATGAGAGCTATTAGAGAAAAATGACTATGTTATAATTATAATGATAAATATACTCAAGGACATCAATGTGAAGAGAAAAATATCTACCTACTAGATGAGGATTCTCTACCCAAAACTAAATTTTTCTAAGATACTCAGGATAAGTAGATAGTCCAAAAGAAGCTCCACCAATTGTGGAACCTACTTCTTAGGAATACAACCCAGAGATCTCTCTCCATACCTTATCAAGAGTCATCACCCAAAAAATCTTGTAAGTTAAGGGTTACTTTAAGAATCTCCCTCTCACAATACTCATTAATTTAGGTAGTACCCATAACTTCATTGACCCTTAGATCGCCAAACAAGCTGATTGTTTTATCCATCCTTGCTCCAACTTTGAAGTCATGATTACCAATAGGTGCAGATTACCTTGTAAAGGGAGGTGTCACAATGTGTGTATATCTAGTGGAGATTATCACGTTCACTCTAACATGTTTTCCTTACCCTGAGGTGGTTATGATTTTGTTTTATGAGCCCAGTGGTTATGCACACTTGGACCCATCTTATGGTATTTTTTTTAATTTTGGATGTAGTTTTTAGACTATGGGAAAAAACACACATTAAAAGTCTTACAACTAGGGTCTCTCAGTATCATAAGTTCACATCACATGGAAAATCTTATTAAGAATAATTCACATGGAATCATTGCCTAGATCCATTCCATCTAAATGTAACCATCAACAATATCCACTATTCTTTTTGATCTACAAACCATTGTATAGAGTTATGTAGGTGTCTTTATCGAACTAGTGGGATTGCCACCTTCACGTCTATAAGACCATCATATTTAGATCCTTATTAGAAGCATTCCTCCCAACATCAGGCCTTACCACTAACCATTTCATCAAAATATCGAGATCAAGATGCTCATTCGAGACTTATGAAAGAAAGGAATTATTCACCCCAGTACCAATCCATATTCTTCCCTAGTTCTTCTTGTCTAGAAAAAAAGATGGGCCATGGTACCTCTACATTGACTCCAATGCACTTAATAATATCAAAATCAAGGATAATTTATTGATCCCTATTATTAATGAGATTCATGGCACTCATTGTTTCTCCATGTTAGATCTCCACTCTAGATATCACCAGATTTGACTTCATGAGGATGATATCCCTAAGATAGTTTTTTGCATGCATGATGGCCACTATGAGCTTTTGGTCATGGCCTTTGTCCTCACTAATTTTACTTCAATATTTTAGGCATTGATGAATAAAATATTCCAGCCCTACCTATGAAAATTCATTCTAGTCTTCTTCGATGATATCCTCATCTATAGTAAAACATGATCTAAACATCTCCAACATCTAGAGCTTACACTACAACTTATTTTGGATGATCATATCTATATAAAACAATCCAAATGTTCTTTTGGATTGGATGAATTGGAGTATCTTTGGCATATTATTTCATCTTAAGGGGTTTGGGTGGATCCTAAAAAAATAGCTACCATGACAAATTGGCCTCATCTTCAGATATTCAAGAGCCTCCATGGTTTTTTGGGGCTGACTAGATACTATCATATGTTTGTCAAGGATTATGGGAAGATTAAGACTCTATTGATAGCTATGTTAAAAAAAGATGATTTTATATGGACACATGCTACTAGGTGTTTATTTGAAGAATTATAATAAGCTATGTGTATTACCCCTATTCTCACTATGTCAAATTTTACCAAGACCTTCACTATCAAGAGTGATTCTTGTGGCAATGGACTTGGTGATGTTCTCCTCCAATAAGGACACCCCGTTATGTTCACCCTAAAATCCCTTTCTGGTAAAAATTGATTATTCTCTACTTATGATAAGGAAGTGATGGTCATTTTGCATGCAGCATAGATCTGGTAGCCATACCTATTAGGGAATCATTTTTGCATCAAAATGAATCACCAAAGTCTAATATATTCCTTGAAATAACAAATATTTACCCCATTAGAATAGAAATGGGTTAGAAAAATCATGGGTTATGATGATGAGATAACTTATAATAAGGATAAGGATAATATTATGGTTGATTCTCTATCTCACACATTTATGGACCAAACTTCCCTTTTAGCTATTTCCATGGCTATTTCAAATTGGTTGGGATTTATACAACAAGGGTATGTTAATGACTCCTCATTATCTAAAATAATTCAATAGTTAGACACTAACCCATTTATAGTACCATATTATTCTTGGGATGGTGCTTCTCTATGATACAAGGGGTTTTTGGTGTTTCTTTAGAGCACAAATCTTCAACAAGTTGTATTCTATGAACTCCATGCTTCTCCATCCGTAGGGAACTTAGGGTTTCTAAAAACTTATGAGTGAACACATTGTAACTTCTTTTGTAATGGAATTTTAAATGTACTTCAATAGATGGTGGTTGAATGTGATACCTACAAATGCAAGAAGGGTGAAACCACACTCATTCCTAGGTTGCTCAAACCCTTACCCATCCCTACTAAGATTTGGATAGATATTTCTATCAATTTCATTGAGGGGCTCCATAAATCTATAGGGAAAATAGTGATTTTTGTTTTGGTTGATCACCTTTCCAAATATAGTCATTTTGGTGCCCTCAACCATCCCTATACCACCTCCACAATCACACAAATTTTCTTGGACCTAATTTTCCATCTTCATGGCATTATTTCTTCCATCATCTTAGATCATGATGTAACCTTCACTAGCCATTTTTGGATATAACTATTTTGATGCACAGACACCCAATTGAAGATTAGTTTTGGGTATCATCCACAAACAGATGGCCAGATTAAAATTTTCAATAAATGCTTGGAAGATTTCATTTGTTACTTTACCTTAGAACAACACTACTATTGGGAAAAGTGGCTTCCTCTCGCCAAATGGTGGTACAATAAATCCTACCACACTTTAACTAAAATGACTCCATATGAAGTAGTCTATAGTCAAACAACACTGGTACTCTTTCTGTACACCATTAGTAGTTCACTAGTTCTAGCGATCAACGTACTTTTATGAACCTAGTATCAACTCCTTAGCATCATATGAGATAATATTTATATGGCACAAAATAGAATAAAATAATAAGTTGATCAACACCATTCTGAGTGCACCTTTCAAGTAGGTGATATGGTTTTTCTTCACCTATAGCTATACAAGTAATCCTCCTTAAAAATGAAAGGGCATCATAGGCTAGCTCCCATGTTCTATGGTCCATATAAGGTTCTCTATAAAATTGGATTAGTTGCTTATAATTTGGATCTCCTACCTTCTTCTTGAGTTCATCAAGTATTTAATGTCTATTTTCTAAAGAAATTTCTTGGTACAAAATTAGAGTGTAGACTATTTTACCATAACTTGATAATGAAGGATCCATCTTTCTTGAGTCAGAGGTAATATTGGATAGGTGCATATGCCAACTTCACTCCTACTCCATCATAGATGTATTAATTTATTAGCATGGAATGCAACCCAAGGATGTAACTTGGGAACCCCTCTTTCAGATTTAGAACCAATTCCCACATTTGAAGCTTTGATGACAAAGCTTTTTTGAAGAGGGAGGGGATGTTAAGAACCTGTGCAACCCCTTCTCTTTACTTTATTAGTATATTAGTTTAAATGGATGCATATGATTTATAAGTTATCCCATGAGAATTTTTTTTATCCCACATTTATGGGAAGTACTAGTTTCTTAGATTAGACTTAGTATATAAGTAAGTGTTGAGGCCAATATAGGCATCCATGAATTTATTATATTGAGCTTGCTCCCTCGAAGTGGCCTAAAATCAATATAATAATTTTGGTTCTTTTGTTAATTAATTTAAATATGTTATTTCATGTATTATCATTAATTTATTATAGGATGATCCTATCACTAGTGTTATTTAGGTTTTTAATATATTCAAGATATCTCATAGGAGATACCTTCAAGTTACCCTTAAAGGAATCAACTAGTGGATACCTCAAGGTTGAACTTGCCTAGTGTTATTGAGGTGTATAAGGGATTGAATGAGTAAATAAATGTTTCGATAAAATATGGTAGTTATCAACACATTGATTATTGTGTATAAGGTCTCCTTAATGGGTTATTCTAAAAAAGGTCTATGTTATTAAAGGCCCACTTAGTGGGAATTTTACCTATAATCAGATTGTCTACAAAATTGAAGTCGTTAAGGCACTTGAGCCATGTTAATTCCCATGGAATTAGGCCACTAATTTGGTTTCCATTGAGATGAAGGAGATTAGTATAAGTGTAATTAGTGAGTTAGTTGGGAATGGATCTTATGAAATCATTGTTAGAAATATCTAAGTGCAAAAGAAAGGGAATCCATTTGAAAATTTACTTTGGGATTTGCCCTGAAAGACTATTAATAGAGAAATAAAAGTAATACATGCTACCATAATTCTTGAAGCCACTAGGGAAACCTCCTTCCAAAGTCATTTCAGGGAGCTTAATTCTTAACACTTTCTCATTACCATTGTGCCAACACTAAATTACCACAAATTTGTAGATGAATCAAGTTTGTGCTATTATTCCCAAAACACCATGTGAAGAGGGATTGGTTTGGGTATTTCAATTATTTTTTAGTTTCACTGAGTCATTTGATGTAAAACTATTAAAAATTCTAGGATGGGGGTGGTGTAGTGACACAAAATTGACTACACTAGAAATAACTCATATAACACCAAACTCAACAGGCCTATGTTTCACATGGCTTGGATTGGTTTGTCTTGGTTTAGGTTAGTTTCGATTGTTATAGGAGGACATCAACAAGCTAAAGTGGCTTCAAATACAAGGCCAATAGAAAAGGTATTTACTTATTCCCTGCATCAAACTCCACTTCTCCCATGCAATTTTACATGACTTTTCTCACCAAAATTAGATGAATGATTATTATCAGTAAGATGTAAGGGTTCAAAAATGTACCTTATTATCTTAGTATACCCCTTTATGTGTTCCTTCATAGTCCAAATCCATGCACTTTCTGATTTATTTTTGATGAACATGTAGAAAAACAAGAGAGGTGAAGACTAAAGACTCTTATGCTATGTACATGAGGAAATAAAACATTAGGAGAGTCTGCATTGATGAGGATAATATAAACATAAGAGTGTACATTTTAGGTCCTCTTTCACACATGCACTTTCCACCTCAAATTAGTTTAACAATTTTTTCTATTATGTGACATTAATTAATTTACTTGCATTCTAAAAATTTTTATAAATTTTTGAAATCACTATCATAAAGATGCAACCCTAGGTTGGGCCTCGATAGCAGTACTAACTGATTCAAGGGTGTTACCACTGTAATCACCTTCACCCTTAAGCAAGCTTAGGGATGCATTTTGAATGCATTTGCATAGTTATTTTGCCTCCCTAGGCAACATGACATTTAGACCATTCTCATTCCCATTCCTAATGTGAAATCTCCCTATGGGAAAGTTCCCAAAGTGAAAATTTATAATGTAGACAATATAAGAGATTTGAATAAGGTAGATCACTCATGATTTTTTTTATGTAATGAGGTTATTTTAATAGTTTTAGATCTAGATAATTAAATTGTTGTGTGAATAGAATTTTCCTTTACCTTGAAGGTCCTTGTAGTATCTTCAAGGTATCTCTTAAGAGATACCTTCATGTTACCCATGAAGGTATTACAAGGCCCTTGAAGGAATCTCCTATTGGATACCTCAAGGTTAAATTTGCCTAGTATTATTGAGGTTTGTAATATCTTTAAGGTATCTCTTAGGAGATACCTTTTAGTTACCCATGAAGGAAACTCTAAGTGGATATCTCAAGGTTGAAATTGCCTAGTGTTATTCATGTGTATAAGGGATTCAATGAGAAAATAAGTGTTTTAATAAAATAAGGTAGTTATCAACACATTGATTATTGTGAATAAGGTCTCTTTAGTGGGTTATTCTTAAAAAGGTTAGTTTTATTAAAGGCCCACTTAGTGGGTATTTTCCCTATAGGTAGATTATATAAAAAATTTAAGTCATTAAGGCACTCAATCCATGTTAATCCCTTGGCATTAGGCCTTGTATTTTGTTACCATTGATATGAAGGAGAATAAGATAGGTGCAATTAGTGATTTCTTTGGGAATGGGTCGTATGAACTTATTGTTAGAAAGATCTAATTACATAAGAAATGGAAACCATTTACAAAGATCCTTTGGGATTTTCCCTAAAAGACTATTACAAGAGACATTCAAGTAAGACATGATACCATAGTTCCTAAAGCCACTAGGGAAACCTCCTTCTATATTCACTCTAGGTAGGTTAATGCTCAATACTTTCCCATTATCATTATGCAAGCACTGAATTCCCATAAAGTTATAGATGAAGCAATCTTGTGATGTTTTTATTAAACTACCACTTAAATAGGGACTATTTTAGGTATTTTAATTCTTTTTTAGTATCACTAAGGTATCTGATGTACAAATATTGTGAACTTGGGGATGGGGGTGACACAACGACATAAAATTGACCACACCAAAAATACCTCAAATAATAAAAAACTTAGCATGCCTAGTATTACAATGGCTTGGATTGGTTTAGCTTGGTGTAGGTTGGATTTAATTATTACAAGAGGACATCAATAGGATATAGTGGATTCAAATACAAAGAAAATAGAAAAGGGATTTACTTATTCCCTGCATCAAACTCTGCTCCTCCCCTATAATTTTCCATGGATTTTCTCACCAATAAAAGATGAATGATTATTATCAGTGAGATGTAAGGGTTAAAAAATGTACCTTATTATCTTAGTAGACCCTTTCATTCACTCCTTTTTAGGACAAATCCATGTGCTTGTTGATTTCTTTTTCTAATGAACATGTCAAAAAAAAGAGAGGTAAAGACTTAAGATTCTTATGTTGTGCACATGAGGATGTAAAATATTAGGAGATCATGCATTGATGCTAACAAGATAAGCAATAGAATGTGTATTTTAGGTCTTCCTATGCACATGAACTTTCCACCTCAAATAAATTTAACAATTTTCCATGTTATGTGGAAATAATTAATTTACTTTCACTATAAAAAAGTTAGTAATTTTTAAAAGTGTTGTCATAAAGATGCAACCTTGGGTTGGGCCTCAATAGGAGTACTAAATATTGTGAGGGAAGTATGGTTGAAATCACATATGCCCTAAATCACACTCAAGGATTAATTTTTAATTAATTTTCATAGCACTTATACCTCCCTAGTCAACATGACATCTAGACCATTCTCATTCCCATTCTCAACATGAAAGTTCTCGACAAGAAACTTTTTGGAGTGAAACTTTTTGATGTAGATAATATAAGAGAGTTGAGTAGGTTAGATCACCCATGATTTATTTTATATGGAATGAATTTTTTTAATATTTTTAGATTCAAATAATTACTTTATTATATGAGTAGAATTTTCCATTACCATGAAGGAATTTTTAATCTTGAAGTTACCCATGAAGGTATTATAAATCCCTCAAAGTAATCTCCTAATGGATACATCATGTTTAAAATTGCCTAGTGTTATTAAGGTTTGTAATATCTTTAAGGTATCTCATAAGAGATACCTTCAAGTTACCCATGAAGGAATATCACAGTGGATACCTCAAGGTTGAATCGTCCTAGTGTTATTAAGGTGTATAAGGGATTCGATGAGTAAATAGGTGTTTCAATTAAATAAGGTAATTATCAACACATTTATTATTATTTATAAGGTCTCCTTAATAGGTTATTCTAAAAAAGGTTGGTTTTTTTGAACTCCCACTTAGTGGGTATTTGACCTATTATTAGATTATCTACAAAATTAAAGTCATTAAGGCACTCAAGTTATGTTAATTCCAATGGAATTAGGCCACTAAGTTGGTTGCGATTGAGATGGAGATTAATATATACGCAATTATCAAGCTAGTTAGGAATGGGTCCTGTGAATTGGTTATTATAAATGTCTAATTACATAATAAAGGGAAGCCATTTGTAAAGATACTTTGGTATTTTCCCTAAAAGACTATTACTAGAGACATACAAGTAAGACATGCTATCATAGTTCTTGAATTCACTAGGGAATCCTCCTTCTAGGTTCATTCTAGGGAGCTTAATGCTTAGCACTTTCTCATTGCCTTTATGCCAACACTAAATTTCCATAAAGTTGCAGATGAAGCAAATTTGTGATGTTGTTCATAAACCACCAAGTGAAGAGGGATTGGTTTGGGTTTTTCAATTCTTTTTTAGTGTCATTGAGGCATCCAATGTACAACTATTACAAACATTGGGATGGGGGAGGCATAGTGGTATGCAATTGATCACACCAAAAAGACTTGAAAAAACACCAAAATCAGCATGCCTATGTTGCCCATGGCTGGGCTTGGTTTGGCTTGGTTTACGTTAGCTTCACTTATTATAAGAGGATATCAATAGGATATAGTGGCTTCAAATACAAGCATAATAGAAAAGGGATTTACTTATTTCTTGCTTTAGATTCCACTCCTCTCATGCAATGTTCCACATCTTTTCTCACCAATAGAAGATGAATGATTATTATTAGTGAGATGTGAGGGTTTATAAATGTACCTTATTATGTTAGTGGACCCCTTCATTTGATCCTTCACAAACCAAATCTGTACACTTGCTAATTTTGTTTAAATGAACATTTTTAAAATAAGAGAGGTGAATATTGAAGAATCTTAATATGTGCACATGAGGATGTAAAACATTGGGAGAGTATACATTAATGATAAAAAAATGAACATTTGAGTGCTCATTTTAGGTCTTCAAATAGATTGTGTCACTATTGAGTTCCTGATATCCCTACTGCAAGGTCTACTTGTAAGCTAAAATATATATTATTTTAATGTCATGTTTTAATTCCCCTCAATATATTATAAAATATTACCCTATTTGAATAGGGAATATTTTTTAGTTTTTAGAACATGAGGTGCTTTTTCCACCAATAGATGTCATGTATTTGGTTCTCTTACAGCCAATGTAACTATTTTAGGCATGAAAAAGGCCTATATATAGGGGTTTTCCCCCTTAATTATACTCAGAACAAAACTTTTGTGAAATTGATGCAAATAGAGAGGAAAATTCCCATAATTTGTTCAATGTTTAATTAATTTCATATTTTTTTATTTTTCAAGCTTTGTGAATGACATATAATTTCATTTTTCTAATGGTTAAGTCTAATAGTAATGTCTTTAAAGTATCCTATTAGTTTGTGCTTCTTATTATGCTAACAAAGTCTATCTATGTATGCTCTATTTCCTTCTACCCTAAAAATAAATGTGTTTAAAATAAATTTATTGTAGTTATCTATTTTTAATAATACTTTGTAGATATATGCATTATATTTACACTAGAATATTTATTGCATTTATGATATTTTGATTCTAGCACTAAGTTATCATGAATGTTAGCTTTGTTTTCACTATTATTAAGAACTAAAGGAAATTTATTAGTCCTTTTCTATTGCAAGGCAAACCTTCTTTTCTACTCTACCATGCTTCCCTTTTTGAAAATTTTTTAACACAAATAATTTTAGATTAATGCTCACTATAAATACTCATTTATTTAGAGTTTGTGAAGTAAATTGGCAAAATACAAAGAAATTTACATCATAATAATGAAGAAATTTTAGATATATTGTGTTGCTACTGAGTTCCTAATGACCCTACAGCAGGGTTTGCTTGAATACTAAAGGCGGTAGCCACACAAAAATTCTAGTAAAACTAAATTAATTTACATTTAAAGGATTCACTATCTCCTCTTCGCATTCAAAGGATTTGTTATTTCCCACGTGTATAAGGAATTAAATAAAGGGACTGATCATATGGTGAACATAAGGGTTAGTGGTGATTCACATAAACATTGGATGAGTGGTATGGATCTCCTGAAAGGGGTCACTCTTATTATACAAAATGAAAAACCCCTCTCACAAGTGTGATATGACTAATTTATAATTCTCAAAATCCATGCCACGAGGGACAATCTTGATGCTAGGTGTTATTTAAAGATTCACTAATTTTATACTCTCCTCCTCACATGAAAAGGATTCATTATTTCCCACATGTACAGGGAAGGAAATAAAGGTTCTTATCACATGGAAAACATAGGGGTTAGGGGTGATTCACATAAACATTGGATGAGTGATGTAAATATCCCAAAAGGTCACACATGTGATATAAATAATGTATAATGATCAAAATCCTTGCCATGGTGGACTAGAGTGGGGTCCCATGCTGGGGTCTAGCTAAATATTTTTAAGGGGCAACTACTAAGAAATTATAAAAGTCTTTTTTCTTATTAGTGTTATGTAATACATGTTTTTGAGGGAAATTAGGATAATTTTACAACAAATATTTTGTTTGAATTTTGTTTTTTCATTGGATGTAAATGATATTTGGAAACAAAAAAAGGAGCATCCATACAAATCTTCAGCCCCTTGGTACTTCCTACCCCTCAAAAACTTCTCCTTAAACAATATTTGCTCTTATTTTTAAGGTGCAAATATTTTATAAGTAGTTTTTAAATATATAATGATGCATGAAACCCCTCTACCTAAGAATATAGAAGCATGAGAGAAAATTTTTCCACCCCAAATAATAATGCTAGGTATTATCCAATTATCCACTCATTAAATTTTATGATGTGACATGAGGGAAAATATTACCACCCCAAGTAATAATAATTTGAAATAGGCCAAAAAATGACTTTTCACTCAGTCTAAAATGGAAAAAATTCATAGTATCCTGAACAAAGCCAACAAATGAATGATACAAAGAGATAGAGAAAAGGTGAAACCATTAAAACCCTCTTGCATCATAACACTTGTTTACTATGATTATTTTATTACAATTAATAATTTTTTTTGACTTTCCCCTCACATTCACCATTTGGTCCCTATTGAATACAAGTAAGCACTAAACAATCATAATCTCCACCATTTTATTATCTCAGCCATATCTTAACAAAAATCTAGGTCTATCTAAATCTTTGTAATTTCATAAATTAAATAGGTAAACAATGAATAAAAGGGCCATGTCAAGCCAAACAATTCACATATTTTAGATATAGTAAAATAATACATTAAATAGATTAAATACTTGAGAAAAAAGACCTACAAAAATGATAGTGAAAAATGGGGTCAACGCTTCCACCACTAACACCAAAATTAACCAAACAGTCAATAAAAGAATATTTTCTATCCTTTTAAAAGGAGAGAAAAAATTGAAACAAAAAATAATGGAAAGAGAAAAAGATAAACTTAACCCTATTTTTGAAGTATGTGGGAATTTTTAATTCTATAATAATTTAAAGTTTATATAAAAATTTGTAACATATAAAATTGTTTTAAAAAAATATTTATATATTTAAACATATTAAACATTTAAACATACATTATTTAATAAAAATATTTAAACATAAATAAAAATAAATAATAAACTTAGATTGTTTTTTAATATAAAAATATTTACAAATTTGATCATTTATTATAATTATTCTTATTTAAAAAGTTTATATATATTTTTTAGGTAAATTACATGATTAAATTGTCTAATAGGGATTTGAATCCTTAATTTTTATCACCCATTAAATACCTTTGAGATAATTTAATTCACCAATTCAAATACCTGTGAGAGTGAGTCACCTTTCTTGAATTTACAAACTAATATTTAGAGATGAATTCGACCCCAAAATGGGAATTAAAATAAGTGACACAAAATCATACCTAGTAACTCAAAAACCTCTTGAGAAACGATTTTTTTGGGTTATCTAAATTATGGTTATGTGATGGTATAAGTAGTCTACACCATACCAATATATAGAAATTAAATTTTCATTCATGACAACAAGGTGTGATATCTCAATGTAGAGTTAGGGTTAAATATTTTGTCTAACAAACAAGTAATTCAACTTTGAAGCCTAATATTGGGGTTTAAAATACATGGCCAAATCACATCCATGTAAATTGAATTAAATTTAAATATTAATCTATAAGCTAAACAACTTTACTCTTAAAAAAAATTCAATACAATAATCACAAAAACTTCATTTATCAAGATTATAAAAATTATATTATTGATGAAACACAATATTTAATTATATCTCTTGGGAAGTTTTTCAAGGGAATTTTTATAATTAACTGGTACATCCCAAGATGATCAACACCATTTTCACATACCTCATAACACTCTATATAGTAATTCTATATATAGAATTTCCATTTATAGCTTGTATCTAAATGTAGATTTGTATACTTTAGGGAATTTAATTCCAATAAAATAAAAACATACTCATTTGTGAAGCTTTCTAAGGGAATTTTGATGATTAATTGGTACATCCCAAGATGATCAATTCTATTTTCAGCTATGGACTCATTTGAAAAGCATTTCTAAGGCATTCTAATGACTAGTTGGTCTATTCTATGATTACCAATATCATTTCCAACTACCATAAGAACACTTTATATTTATATAGTATATCTATAAATAGATTTACATATATTATTATATATACTTTCCTTTTATAGATGTATTTATATATAGACTTTAAGTTGAGATAAAATCTTGTAAATCAAAGTTAAAGAACCAAGGTGGGGGTTTTTCACAATCCTCATTACAAATGATTAGAGTATTGGAGGAAAACAATTATATCATTAATAAGAACACCTAAAAGTCATCTAAATTGTGTGATTGATTCACAATATGTCTTGCATAACCCTCATGTATTAGAGGTATCATTTCATCCCTTACCACCACACTTTGTGGCATTGAAATTTCCTACTTATGAGAAACAACTAGGTGACCCTGAACATGACCAAGAAATTAAACTTATTGAATTAAAAAACCTAAAGTTTGGGGACACTATATTGGCCTCATCCAATACATGAAAATTTCAGATCAAGCCATATTAAAAAATTAATCCAGATGAACCAAAATGTGATACCAATCAAATAATGAACATGGAAGTGCCACAACAAGCTATATTACAAAATGCATCATGTAAAAAATAATAATAGATTCACAAAGCCTCCAGTGCTTATTATTATGGATCTCATTAAGTGTTAACTCATATCTCTCCTTACACCTGTAAGAAACCCTTGAGCATATTTGTTTAACCCCCAACTTATACGAGTCCCAAAAAATTAAGCTTGATGTGTATCTTACCATGGGTTTTGGATCACATCTAGAGGATCATCAGAATTAAATATGTTTATTAATCCAATACAAGACATATAATGAAAATTATATAATTTTAATAATGGAAATACAAGTAAAATTATCATCATGGAACTTTGGAACTGATGGTAATGATTTAGAAATAATAGGCTCTTCCATAATAAGTGAAGTTTAATCCACATTTTTTGAAGATGTAACATAAGTAAATTTTCTAATAGGGATTTGAATCCTTAATTTTTATCCACCTAGAATACCTTTGAGATAATTTAATTCACCAACTCAAGTACCTGTGAGGGTGAGTTTGTTTTCTTGAATTTACAAACTAATATTTGGAGATGAATTCAACCCCAAAATGGTAACTAAAATAAGCAACACAAAATTGTACCTAGTAACTCAAAGATCTCTTGGAAAAAGATTTTGTGTGTTTATCTGAATTATGGTTATATGAGGGCATAAATAGTCTACACCATACAAATATATAAACCTTAACTTTTCATTCATGAAACAAGGTGTGATATCTCAATGCAGAGTCAGGGTTAAACATTTCAGCTAAAAAATAAGTAATTCAACTTCCAAGCCCAATAATGAGGTCTAAAATATGTGGCCAAATCACATATATGTAAAATCAATTAAATTTAAATAGGAAAGTAACCCAAGTAACTTTAATTCTCTTGAAAAAAATATTTCAATACAAGAATCACAAAAACTTCATTTATCAAGATTATAAAAATTATAGATGAAACACAAGATTTAATTATATCTCTTGGGAAAATTTTCAAGAGATTTTTGATAATTTATTGGTACATCCCAAGATGATCAAAACCAATTTTAGCTACCTCAGAACACTCACTATATATATATATATATATATATATATATATATATATATATATACATACATCAGTGTAATTTATTTGCATGATGAGTTTTTTTCTATTTTATTAGAATGAAATTCCCTAATTATACAAATCTACATTTAGATACAATCTAAAAATGAAGAGTGTATACTCTCTCTCTCTCTCTCTCTCTCTCTCTCTCTCTCTCTCTCTCTCTCTCTCTCTCTCTCTCTCTCTCTCTCTCTCTCTCTCTCTCTCTCTCTCTCTCTCTCTCTCTCTCTCTCTCTCGATTTTTAGATTGTATCTAAATGTAGATTTGTATAATTAGGGAATTTCATTCTAATAAAATAGAAAAAAACTCATAATGCAAATAAATTACACTGATGGGTTTCCTACCATGGGTTTTGGATCACATCCATGGGATCATCAGAATTAGAAAATGTTTAATAATCCACTACAAGACCTTACAATAAAAATTATATAATTTAAAATATGTAAATAAAAGTAAAATTATCATCATGGAACTTTGGAACTGATTCTAATGATTTATAAATAATAGGCTCTTGCATAATAAATGGATTTTCATCCACATTTTTTGAAGATGTAACCTTATTAATAATATATTTAGGAGAAATAAGTGTTGGTGGTATAATAGTAGGTATATACATTGAAATAAATGGTATCTTTTAAATATATATGTCCACTTCAAAAATTTATCATTTTTCTAAACCCAAAATTCTTCTTGGTTGCTTCAAATTTTTTAGCACCATTGTAATCACCAAGACAAAACCTAATCACCCACAACTAAGATCTTTATCTAGAAAATATAGATGCCCCCTGATCAAAACCAAATGAGTTGTATTTTTGATGTAGAGATTTTGCTAAAAGGCTATCTCTTCTCACAAATAATACAAGCCATCATAGAATAAATCATTGCATGGTGATTCAGATCCTGATAGGTTTGCACCCACAATTACTTTAGATGAACTTATTTTGACATTGTCATGGGTTTGGACTAACTATTAAGTTTAATTATCGATTGACACTCTTTTGTTTCACATAACCCCTCTTACCAACACACACACATGCATACAAATTATATTAGTTATTATTACAATATTGACATATAATATATATCATAATATTTTTATATATTACACTGATTAATTATATATTAATATTATATATGGATTATATATATTTTAAAATATATTTTCATATTAATAAATATTATTACATCATATAATATATATATATATATATAGGTTATAAATCAATATTACAACTTATATATTTTAGTATAATATATTTCAATACATCTATATATTGTTAATAGTATAGAAATAATATTAATTTTTTAACAAAATTATATTAATTTTTATGTGTTTAATAAATTATATAATGCCACATAACATGAAAATGGGTTGATTTTCTTCTTCATTTAAAATTCATGTGCGGGACGGGGTCAAAAATGCATTCACATGTATAGATTTAAAAATTTGTGGTGCTTCACCATCTGCATAACATATGAGGTTGATTACTTTGAAGACTAAATCTATCAAATATTAATGTTTTATAGGCATTAAATTAAAATTTTCAATCATGTATCATGAAGTTAAAATCACATATCATGAAGCATTAAATTTGGTGTTACAAATGACACTTAGCATAGGACAGTGGGTAGTAAAACAGATGGACAATCAAATTTCAAGTAATGCAAATGATTAATTTTTTATCCCTTAGAACTTAGTTATAAAAAGTATATGAACTATTACATTACATAAAAATTATACAAATGAATCTCTTTTCTACTTTACAAAATAAAAATCAAATTTTAGTTAACCATGAGGTATTTAAAGCTGCAATTTGAGCTAGTCATACACAATTTTTCTATTGAGCTGATTAAAATCAAGGTAAAAATTATTTAGTGCCAATGAATATCTATACTATTTATTAATAATGAATTTATTTCTCCACTCAAATCCTTTGGTTTATTTGGAAACAAAAGAATTTGGAAGTTTTCTAGTTTAATACTAGAATGATTGCTTACTAACTTTAATTTTGAAGTCTAACTATGAGATGTGTTTTTTAGTAGATCTTTTTGTAGATGAAGGTGCCAAAAAGTGAGATAGAGAATGGTTCATAATTTTTAATGGACAAGACTGGTTCTTTTTTGACTCATGTATACTGTGGCCTCATTGGTGGTTTTTTGTAATGCATAGTAAGATGCATGTATTCATGCACCTACATTTAGTTGAACTTTTTTCTTATATATGATAGGAATACTTTATTTCATAGTCTCAATTAATTATTTTAGTATGGGATGAACATCTAATTTTAATATTAGGGAAATTTGTTTTATTTCTTTGTTGTTCACTTATTTTTAAGTAGAAATAATATTTTATTTTATTTTCCTGAACAACTTAGTTTCATCCAAGAATTCCTAAAAGTGTAGATCTCTAACTATTACTTGTAAATATTAGTTATTTCATTTGATTAAGACTCAAAATAGAAACAACTATAAGATGGTTATGTAGCATTGACTAAAATATAGAATAAAATGTGGGAAGTGAAGATGAAGATACAAAATCATAAAATATTTTAACCCTCATACAATTCCATAAGAACCCCCATGAAATCAAGAGGATTTGGTCTCACATATAATATAAAAAATAGATATTGAGGAATTAATCTAGTCAATGAGGGATCCTTGTTCAGCTAACCCCTACCATACTTTTTTAGAAGATACATTAGAGTCATTATTGTAGGTGAATTTGATTAAATGGTAACATATCAAATTGATGGATGGGAATATTAAAGAGAGAGATGTAATTCCTACTATTATAACAAATTATTAGTAGTTAGTTGAGAGATAAAAAAGAAAACAAGAAAAAAAATTTCATTATTCACTAATCCAAAAACCAATGTGCCACTTTTAATATAATTCAAAAAAAATTCAATCCACTAATATGCACATAAATCGATGAGAAAGAACTTTTGGGACTAATGGTGGATAGTTTATGATGTCTTGCCTTCTAACAAAAATGAGGTTCCTTCATATTTTTTGAGGAAATTTTATTTCAATTTTAATATCTTGAATGAAATTCTTTATTAATTTTATTATTAAGAGTTTTAGGGCCAATAAAAAAACTTTCGATAGGATAGGTTGAGTGCATATCATGTGCCTAATCAACCTGTGAGAGTATCTATCAAATAACCACTTTAGATTGATACAATCCCATCTATAGTGAAGTATGTTTTAGATATTGATAATATACATGCAATTAACGACCTTAATGACACCCCCGTGTAACATACAAGCCAATTTTCCCATACTGATGCTTAAGAGAGTGGACATGTAGATGGTCCAACTAACACTACTACTTGACCACACTAATGCAAATTAATTGGTGTTATATGCAATGGAACTTAAATTAGATGAGGAGAAGGATTTGATGTAAACTAATTATGGCGGTGTTTCTAATTGGATATATGATATGGTTTTGATTGATGATTTTTTGAAACATACATTTGGTTTGGAAATCTCGCCTACACCTTTGCACATATATTTTAAATTTAACATGTATTTTTGTTGTTGGAAATGTTAAATTATAAATATTGTTTAAAATCTAATATTTATTCTACATATAAATTATTATAACATATGTAATTATTTAAGTTTTAATAGGAGGCAATACCATGTTTTTCCTAGCTAGATTGTAAACAGTTTTGTAGCTCATATATTGCTACAACTACTTGGTTGATGTTTATATATACAAAGGTAACTTTTAATGTTATAAGTTATCATATATATATATATATATATATATATATATATATATATATATACATATATATATATACACACATATATATATATACATATATATATACACACACATATATATATATATACATATATATATATACATACATACATATATATATATATACATATATAAATACATACATATATATATATATATATATACATATATATATATATATACATATATACAGATATATATATATATACATATATATATATATATATATATACATATATATATACATATATATATATATTCTCAATTAATGATGATATTTTGTTTGTTTCATTATTGACCTCATTTGAGACTCCTCCATCTATACGAGTAGAAGCGGACATAGTCATTGCTAATATGATTTCATTTGTGCAACAACCTACTAAAGTGTGAGTGAAACTTGTAAATTATTTTTAACTGTAAATATGGATTTTTTTTTTTAATAAATTTATTGACATAATTACCCCCATATTCACATTTTATATTCCTTTAAGAATTATATACACACATCAATACATTTGACCTTGTTGTAATTATTTTTTACATATTATTATTTGAATTTCATTATTTTATTGAAACTCTGCACATAGATATAATCACAGCCTCAAATTATTTTATCATAAGGCACATGTCATCAAAATAATCTGATCACATCCTTCAATATTTATATCTCACTATGTCACTAATCATATATAATATGGTTGGTCTGTAGTTGATTATGGATAATTTTTATGTGTCACATATGTCCACCATATCTTCTTGAGAAAGTATTATGTAGCTATAGTAATATTTTCAATTCCCAACTAATGGATTCCTATCATAATTTTAAATAACTAATTATTTTGTATTTCATATACATAAAGGTTTGTTAATTTATTGTATTCAAATTTATAGAAAGGCATGGAAATTGGATGGATGTACCATGGAGTGACATTTTGATAATTATATTATGTGATGTATTAGTTCATTGTATTATAATATGCATATGGATGAGATTTACTAAAAAAATAATTAGTCAATTCTACATAACTATTTGGTAGTTGTTATTTCAAGTCTTAGTCAAATAAAACAACTCATATTTACAAGTCATAGTTAGAGATATACACTTTCAGGAATTCTTGGATGAAAACTAGATAAATACCATTGTTAATAGTTTGTGGTTGTTTAATTCAATATCAGGGGTAGATGAGGTAGTTAAAATTATATTAAGTATGAAATATGTTTCTAAACATTTGAATGCAGTTCAAGTGGAATATATAAATAACTCTAAACATGCATGCCAAGTCATTAAAATTGATTTAGAGGTAGACTTGTATATAAAAATTGGCATGGTTCATTTTGGTAAATGGTAGAGAGATTATTGTTATTCCTATGGTTTGAGAATATAACCTTATCTAGATTCAGAGAGATTTAGACTTGTAGAAAATAGTCAAGATATTTACAATGGAATTGTGATAGTGTTTAAATATTTTCATTGTTATGGATTTACTTATTATATTTATCACCACTTTAATATGAAGAAGAAATTTAATAAAATAACATTCCATTCAAAAATGTTTTAATTTATGAGGAGGCAAAAACTAACCACTCTGAAAAAATATTTAAACTTAAATTATTTATTAAAAATATTTAAAGATTTTAACATGATAAATAGTTAGTTTTTATTAGGAATACAAAACATAGAAAAATATTAATGAAATAAAGACATAATTAAAATTCAAAAACTACAATACAAGATAGACACAAATTTAATGTGGTTCACCCAATATGGGCTACATCCACATAGAACCAACTAGCTTTTCTTTTTTTTTAGTCCAACAAAATGAAGGGATAAAACCTACAATACATTTATTGTAATCTCCTCTTCACTCACATAAAATATTCCACCATAATTAGAATTACCTCATATCAAAATTAGGGTTACATATAGGGCAAAAATGCACAAACATAATTTATACCATTAGATATTCAACCTAATAATGAACAATCCAGATTTACAATGAAATTACAATATTTTACAATGCATTTTTAACTAAATTTTGATCTATATATAAACCATAGTGACCATGGTGGGGGGACATTTCCCCCCACACCCCTCATATGGATAACCAAGCATTATAATAAGATCAAACTCCACCATCCAATAATCTCCCACTTAGAGATTGATTGTTGTAACTCCACTGCTACAACTCTTCCTTAGAATTTTCTTTGAAATTTCACCCTAACATGTTCCTCATCTTCCTTGTTATCCTTGAATACCTATTTAAGTTTATCAACTCTCCAACTTCTCATTTGTGACTTCTTTTATTAGTATATCTATACGATTCTAAATTTTATGGATATTTTATAACTTTATTTGACCATCTTCCAAAACTAAATGAATGAAGTGATACCTAAGTTATATATATTTGGTTCTTGAGTGGAATGATGATTTATTTGATAAATGAATCACACTCTGGCTATCATTGTATAACCCAAAATATTTCTACTTATGCCTTAACTCTTTCATGAATTGTTGCATCCATATCATCTCCTTGCTATCTTCTGTAGCTGAAACATAATCTACCTTTGTAGTTGACAAAGCAATTATCTTATATAATTTTTAAATCCATCTAACTCTTTTATCACCAACAATGAAAATATAACCTATGGTGCTCCTCATACTATCTAAATCTCTACCCATGTCTACATCAACATATCCTTATAAGGTAACATATGAACCTTCATAGCATAATCATCTATTAGTGGTCCCTCTCAAGTACCTAAGAATCCACTTGACTACATCTAAATGCTCTTTTCGTATATTATTCATAAACCTATTGACAAGTCCCATAACATGAGTAATATTTGGTCTTGTTTACACCATAACATACATTAAAATTTCAACTATTGAAGCATATGGAACTTTAAACATGTAATTGATTTCTTCTTATGTTTTAGGACATTATTCCTTGTTTAATTTTAAGTACCCTCCCAAAGGTGTAATTATATGTTTTTCATCTTGCATATTTAACCTGACTAATACCTTTTTGATGTACTCTTCTTGATACAATGTCAATTTTTTAATTGTCCTATCTCTTGTTATTCTTATACTAAGGATTTACTTTGGAGCACACAAATCCTTCATTGCAAATGAATTTGATAAATTTT
The DNA here is from genome assembly GCA_037957365.1 of Torreya grandis. Taxonomy (NCBI): domain Eukaryota; kingdom Viridiplantae; phylum Streptophyta; class Pinopsida; order Cupressales; family Taxaceae; genus Torreya; species Torreya grandis. Next base: position 212,944 of record JARHVA010003668.1, read on the forward strand.
TTTTATATAATTTATATCCTATTTGTTAGACCCTACATGCATGTCATCTACATACAATAAAAAGATAATATAGATTTCATTATCTAATCTTTTAAAATAAACATAGTGGTTATAGTGACATCTACTATAACCTTGTTTTATCATACACATGTCAAATTTCAAATACCACTACCTTGGAGCTTGCTTTAGACCATACAAAATTTTCTTCAACTTACCATTTTCTCCTTACATTTTAATTTGTATCCCTATGGATGCTCCATATATATTTCCTTCTCCAAATCACCATGAAAGAAATTAGTCTTCACATATAACTATTCAAGGTGTAAATATTCTACTACTATCAAAATTAAAGTAGTTCTTATGAAGTCATTTTTACAATTGGAGAAAATATTTTTTCAAAATCAATACCTTTATTTTGTGTAAACCCCTTTACAATAATTCTATCCTTTTACCTATTTTTGCCTCTATCTTCTTCCTTTAACCTATAACCCATTTATTCTACAATGCCTTTTACCTATATGTAACTGAACCAAATCCAATGTTTAGTTATGTACCAAGGATTACATCTCCTCTTTCATGAATTTCTCTCACTTATTTATGGTTTCTACCTGCATTTCTTCTTCATAGATTTTTGGGTCACCACCATCATATAATAATAAATAATAAAGTGAAGGAGAGTATCGTTTAAGGAGTTGACTTACTCTGGTAGACCTTCTAACTACACTTTTAGGAGTTTGAGGCACTTGTTGTTGTTGTAGTTGTTGCACATTCTAATTTTATGGCACTTTTGGAATTTCATTTCCTATGATTTCATCAAGTAATGCATATTTTGTATTTGGATTTTATTATTTCTTTTCTTGCAACTGATCTTTGTATATGACCTTCTCATTAAAGATCACATCTTTACTCCTAATGATTTTGTGATTTTTGAAATCCCATAAGTGGAAAGAAAAATCATTAACTCCATATCTAATAAAATTACATTTATTGAATTTTTATTCAATATTGATCCTATTTTATTTATCAATATATACAAATGCTTCACAAAAAAAAGTCTGTAAAAAGGAATAATATACCTTTTTACCTATCCATGCTTCTTTTGCAATGCCACCATCCAAAGGACTTGAAAACCCCCTATTTATTAATTAAACATTAGTATCCATAGAATCTACCTAAAACTATAAGGGTAACCATGCATGCAAACTCATGCTCTTTGCATGTTCCATGATTGTCTTGTCCATCCTTTTAGACACACCATTTTGTTGTGGTATTCTTGGAACCATCTTCTCTAACCTAATCTCATGGGATTAATATTAATTATCAAAATCCTTACTACAGTATCTAACTCCATTTTTTGATCTGACACACTTCAACTTATTTCTTATCTCATTCTCAATCAAAGCTTTATATTTCTTAAAATTATCAAAAACATCATATTTTTTTGTATGTAATAAACCCAAGTTTTTCTAGTTGCATCATAAATATATGTAAAATTATAAGAAGACCCACCAAGGGATGATACCTAAGCCAGTCCCCATACATCTATATGTACAAGCTCTAACTTTTCATCCTTTTTGTCTTCTCAACTCTGATAAATTTAAATCTCTTCTATTTTCCATACACAATTCTCATAAAATTTCAAATCCACCTTCTTCAAATCTGGAAATAAGTTCTTTGAGTTGAGAAATTACATCCCCTTCTCACTCATGTTCCCAAGTCTATGATTCCATAATTTTGTATCTACTTATGTTGAGGCTAAAGAAATAGAAGAGTCAACATTACCAGTAGATAAATATAATGTACCTACCTTCTCTCCCTTTTGTATTACCAATGATCTTTTAGTGACCTTCCACAAATTTTATACAAATGTAACTATGCAACACTTCCCAAATGCCCTACTAGAATTAGATTTGCTCTCAACTCAAGAACATGCCTCACCTCTTTCAACAACCATTTATTTCCATTAAGTAATTTTATATGTATCTTACCCTTTCCAAAAATTTTACAAGGTTCACCATCACCTAAATAAACCTGTCAAAAATCACTTTGGACATAATCTTGAAAATATTTCTTATGGGGTGTAGCATGAAATGAAGCTCATGAATATAACACTCAATAATTATTAATATTATATGATGAAAGGATTAAATCATCTTACAACACATCACTCACTACATTTGCTTCCTAATTTTTATCTTGATGTCCATCTCCTTGTTTTCCTTTTTGAAACCAACAATCTCTCTTCAGGTGTCCTTTCTTCTTTCAAATATAACACACTAATGTTCCTTTATATTTAGATCTACCCTTATTAGAATTCTCACAATTCTTTGGGCCCTTTCCTATATCCTTTTATCTTCCCATATTATCCATAGTCAAAGCATTACCTTATGTCTCACCTATGCTTTTTCATCACATTTACTCACTAATAATAACACCAATAACATCATCAAACTTTAAAGTGTTTGAACTAGAGACAAAATTTCTCACTACCATGACCAAGCCATTTTAGCTTTCTAGCAATGAACATATAATCAAAATAGCCCTAACCTCATGATCAAAGCTTACTCCTACAGAGATTAACTAATTAATGATTGTGTTAAATTCAATTAAATGATCAACAATTGACCCACCTTCTGACATCTCCATATTAAATAAATGTTTCATAATAAATAACTTGTTAGAGGCTGAAGGTTTTCATACACTCTATATAATACCCTTATCACATCCATTGTTGTATTTTTTTTTAAAATATTGAAATCCACAAATGTTACTAGGCACAACTGTATTACTCCTACTTCCTTTCTATCAAGAACCTCCCATTCTTCATCCTTCATAATCATTGGCTTCTTTGTTATTCCACCCAATGGTAGGAAATATACTTCTAAAATAGAGAATCCTCCATTTTCATCTCCATATCAAGTAGTTTTGGTCACTAAACTTTTTGACCTCAAAATTTCATTCTTATACAATTACTCCCTCTCGAACTAGGAACCCTCTTTTCTTATGAGTTTATCTATGAAATAAAACTTCAGTTATGATACCAGTTTCTAGGAATAGAAAAAATAAATTAATATTAATGAAATAAATATATAATTAAAATGAAAAAAATATAATACAAGATATAAACACATTTAACATGGTTCACCCAATATGGGCTACATCCACACAAAAATAGCCAATTTTTATTTTTATTTAATCCTAAAAAATGAATGGATAAAACCTGTAATACATCCACTATAATATCCTCTTCACTCACATATAGTGTGATTCCATAATTACAATATCCTCATATCAAAAAGAGGGTTACATATAGGGAAAAAATGAACAAACATAATTTCTACCATTAGATCTATAATCTAATAGTGAATGGTCCAGATTTTCTACAAAATTAAAATATCTTACAATGAATTTTTAACTATATTTTGCTCTATATGTAACCCATGGTGACCATAGTGTAGGGGCATTTCCCTCCATACACCCCTATTGAGAACCAAGCATTATAATAAGATCAGGCTCTACCATCTAATAGTTTTTATTTTTTTTGTTGTTCAGCTATGGTTTTTCCTATTACTCTTTTTGTATAATACTTTCATGATTCCTAGATCCCTATAAAACTAGGTATTTTACCCAATCATATATATATATATATATATATATTTATATATATATATATATATGTATATATATATATATATATATATATATATATATATATATATATGTATATATATATATATGTATATATATATATATATATGTATATATATATATATGTATATATATATATATGTATGTATATATATGTATATATATATATATATATATATATATATATATATATATATATATATATAGTTTTTAAATATAAAAATAATTACAATTTTTTTTATCACTTATTATAATAATTCTTATGAAAAAACTTATTTATATTTGTTAATTTACCTTATTAAATTATCTAATAGGGATTTAACTCAATTTTTAGCCCCTCTAGATTACCTTTGAGATAAAATTCATCAATTTCAATACCTATGATAGTGAGTAACCTTTCTTGGATTTACACTTATGACTCTCAGTTAATTTAAATACGTATAACATAATAGACATCAGACATAGTCAAATATCAAATATGATAGAGAACAATACAAAGGACATTCTTCTTTTAAGTCCATTAATCACATCAAACATCAAGTGTACATAGAGTGGGAACATGTATTCCTCCCTGTTGATGTCATCTTCAATGAATACTTTGAACCCAGGTGGGGATTTTTTCACAATCCTCATTACAAATGATTCAAGCATTTGAGGAAAAAAATTCTCATTGAGACGAATGCCTAAAAGGCATCCAAATATGGCACACTTTATTCACAATATGTCTTTCATAACCCTATAACACTATAGGTATTATTTCAACCCTTGACACCACACATTATGGCACTAAAATTTTCTACTTATGAGAAACATGAAGTGTGACCCAGAGCATGATCGAGAAATGAAACTCCTTGCATTAAAAAATATAAAGTATGGGACCACTACATTGGCCTCATCCAATATAAAATTTAATATCAAGCCATCTTACAAATTTAATCTGAATGAACCAAAATTTGATACCAATCAAATAATGAACATGGCAGTGCCACATCAAGTTATATTACAGAATGCACCATGCAAAAAAAAATTACTAGATTCATAATATGCCTACCATATCTTCTTATAGTATTATTTATTAGCTAAAGTAATATTTTCAATGCCCAACTAAAGGCTTCCTATCATAATTTTAAATAACTAGTGATGTTGTACTTCATATACAAAAAGGTGTGTTAATTTTTTGTATTTGGATTTATAGAGAGGCATGGAAATTAGATGGATAGACCATGGAGTAAAAAAATGATAATTATATTATGTGATATATTAGTTCATCATATTATAATATGAATATGGATGAGATTTACTAAAAAAAATCATTTGTCAATGTTACACAACCATCTAGTAGTTATTGATATTTTGAGTCTTAGTCAAATGAAACAACTCATATATACAAGCCATAGTTAGAGATCTACACTTTCAGGAATTCTTAGATGAAAATTATATAACTACCATTATCAATAGTTTGTGGGTGTTTAATTTAATATCAAGGGCACATGAAGTAGCCAAAATTATATTAAGTGTGAAATGTGTTTTTGAACATTTTATTGTAGTTTAAGTGGAATATATAAATAACTCTTAACATGCATGTCATGTCATTAAAAAAATTTTAGAGGTGAAATTTTATACAAAAAATGACTTGGTTCATTTTGGTAAATGGCAGAGGGATTCTTGTTATTCTTATGGTTGGAGGATAGAGCCTTATCTAGATTCAAAGAGATTTAGACTTGTAGAAAATAATCAATATATTTGCAATGGAATTGTGAGAGTATTTAAATATTTTTATCACTATGGATTTAATTCTTATATTTATCACCACCTGAATATGAACAAAGAATTTAGTAAAATAACATTCCATTCAAAAATATTTTATTTTATGAGGAGGCAAAAACTAACCACTCTAGAAAACCATTTAAACATAAATTATTTTGTAAAAATATTTAAACATTTAAACATTATAAATAAAAATAAATAATAAACATAGTTTTTAAATATAAAAATAATAACAAATTTTTATTGTTTATTATAATTATTATTATTAAATAAGTTTATTTATATTTGTAACTTTAAATTATTAAATTATCTAATAGGAATTTGACTTATTAATTTTTAGCCTCCCTATAATACCTTTGAGATAAAATTCACCAATTTAAATATATGTGAAAATGAGTCACCTTTTTTGAATTTACACTTATGACTCTATCAGTTAAATTAAACAATTATAAAACAATAGATATCTGAGATGGTCAAATATCAAATATGATAAAGACCAATACAGAGGATGTTCCTCTTTCAAGTCCATTAATTACATCAAACATTGAACATACATCGAGTGAGAATACATATTCATCCCCATTGATGTTAACTTAAATTAATACTTTTAACCAAGGTAGGATTTTTCATAATCCTCATTACAAATGATTAAAGAATTAGAGGAAAAAAAAATTCTCATTGAGAAAAACACCTAAAAGGCATCCAAATATGTGTTTGATTCATAATATGTCTTCTATAACCCTCTTGCATTAAAGGTATCATAACAACCGTTGCCACCACACTTTGTGGAAATAAAATTTCCTACTTATGAGAAACATGAAGGGTGACCTTGAGAATGATCGAGAAATAAAAAACCTTACAATAAATAAGCTATAAAGTATGGGGCCACTATATTGGCCACATCCAATACAAAATTTAAGATCAAACCTTATTCCAAAGTTAATCCGAATGAACCAAAATGTGATACCAATCAAACAATGAACATGGTAGTGCTGCATCAAGCTATATTATAGAATGCACCATGTAAAAAAATACTAGATTCACAAATCCTCTAGTGCTTCTTATTAAGAAGCTGGCCAAGTGTCAACTTATATCTTTCCCTATATAAGTATATAGGTTGATATGAGTAAACCTCTTCCATGGGGATATGATAAGATTACATATTGTAATTTCCACCAAGTCCATATGCATTCTACTAAAAGATGCTTCTATTTGTGATATAATCTTTAGGAGTTATATGGGTCCCAATAAATTACACTTGATGGGTCTTCTACCATGGGTTTTGGATCACATCTAGGGGATTAGAAAATTAGAAAATGTTTAATAATCTGCTACAAGAATATACAATGAAAATAATAGAAGTTTAATTATGGAAATAGAAGTAAAATTATCATCATAGAACTTTGGAATTGAGTGCAATGATTTAAAAATAGGTTCTTGATTAATATTAAATAGAGTTTCATCCACATTTTTAAAAAATGTAATATTAATATTATCTTTAGGAGAAACAAGTGGTGGTGGTATACTTGAGAATGCATCATCACTAAGAATAGTAGGCATACATGAAATAGATGGTGTCTTTGAAACATATATGTCCACTTCAAATTTTTATCTAATTTCTAAAACTAAAATTCCTCTTGGTTATTTTTAATTTTTTTAGTGCCATTGTAACAAAAGCAATTTATCCATTATAATCACCAAGAAAAAATGTGATCAACCATATTGAGTTCCTTATCTAGTGAATATAGATGCATCCTAATTTAAACTAAAGGAATTACAATTTTGATATAGAGATTACATGCTAAGAGGCTATATCTTTACATGAAGAATACAATCCATCATAGAATAAATCATTACATGGTGATTTAGATCTTGATCGATCTATGCCCATAATTACCTTAGATGAACTTATTTTGACATTATCAAGAGTCTAGAATTACTAGGTTTAACTATCAATTATTTACACTCTTTTGTTTTACATAACCCCTCGTACCAATACATATATACATACAATATATGTCATGATATGTGTGTGTGAATGTGTATATATATAATATGTGTGTGTATTAAACTCAATAATATTATATATAAATTATATATTTTATATGATATAAATATAAGTATATTATAATGAAATATATAATTATAATTTGATCTATAAACTATATTAACTTATATATTATATAATAGTAATATTACAATGTATTATATAATATATAATATTGTAATATTCTATTAAATTATATAATATATATTTTTAGCATATATTTTAAATAACTATTATATATTTTAATATAATATATATATATATATAATTTTAATATATTAAATATATTACTTGCCTTCAATTGAACTTGACTACTCTCGAGGTACATTTGCATTCAAGAATAGGCGAGAGTCCCCAATGAATTTAAAATTCAAATTTACTTTGAAAAATGGGGTTCATATAATTTTAACATATTTTTAAGAGGAAATTTTTTTGTCAAACATGTCTACTAGATATATTCTTATTCCTAAATATTTCTAGTTTTTATTGAACATACACTATAGAGCATTGACAGATCGAAACAGAGCAGGTTGTAGAGTGTTTAAAGCATTGACCATACTTTTTACTATCATTTCTTTAGATATTTATTTTTAGGTATTTAATCTTAATAGTGTTTAATATTATTTTTTACTCTATCTAAAATTTGTGATTTATTTATGTTGACTTGGCCCTTTTATTCATTGTTTAACACTTTATGTTATAAAATTGCTAAGATTCAGATAGTCTACCTAGATTATTGTTATGAAATGGCTAAAATAATGAAACGGTAGAGATTAAGGTTGTTTAACGCTTACTTATATTGATTATTATTTATTTCCTTATGTGTGGAAAACCAATAGGGACTCAAATGATGAATGTTAGGGTGATTCATGCTGACATTTTAAAATAACTATAATCAAATAATCTTAGTAACTAATATATTTAATAGTTTCAAATTTAAAAAATTACATATAATCACCCAAACCAACCAAAAGGACTAGCTTATAACTTGATAAGGATCCATTGATGTCTAAATGATCTTTTCATTTGGAATATGATGAGATTAAGGACCAGATAATTTAAATAATGTAATTATAGTGTTGATTAGTAATTAAATATATATGTTTAATGTGTGATATTAAATTAGATATGGTGAGACTTGCTTGACATAATTTACATGTTCATATAAATTAATACTTTAGGATAATTAATATAGTTTATGTTCCCATTAGATGTCAAAATCCTATTTGAGTATATTAATTTGTCAAAAAAAATCCCCACTCGTCACATCATAAGAAATAAATATTTGTTTAAGTACTTTCTGAGCATGTTAAATTAATTTAAGATAAATATGGTGATATTTGAGTAATTAATCTTGTGCTAAGGTGTCAATGTTGAATATCAAGATCATGTTAAATAAATGTGATAGAGATTAAAATGATGGCATTCGAATGAGTCATATTGTGCCAAGGTGTCAATGACTATATGCTTTAGAATTTAATAAAGAGTTCATTCTTGACTAGAATGTCATCATTCAAGAATGACATTCTTACCTTTTTTTTACATATAAATAGAATAAATATTTTTTGACATGTTTTGACATTAGTTTTATTAGCCAATTGTAAAGGTCAAAACATCAAATAAAATGATAATTGAATTTGAATTAAATATGGCTTATTGGGGTATCGATATCAAAATACATCTGAAGATCATCCTACCATAATAGTAGGGTTATTTTGGCTGGAATGAACCTGCACTCCAAGGGGTTAATGGTGATTTTATTCTTTCAAAGGATGTATTTTATATTCAGTAATTAGTCTTTTAGGAAGTATATTTTTTCACATATGAAAGGGTCTTAATTTTAAGGAAATTATGATAATAATCATGACATCATTATGGAGCAAGAGATTATGCTATTATAAAATTGGATGGTAAATATTTTGATGATGAAATTAAAAATTTAAAGTAAAACATGGAAAATTTGAAGCCTATCTTGTAAAATTTGAAGCCCAAAATGGAAAATTTGAATAATGGAAAATGAAAATTCTATTATTGTGAGTCTTGTGAATAGTTGTAGCTATAAAAGTTTGATATTGTAAATTTATATGATAAAAATTTTGATGATTAAAATCATATTTTAAGTCCCAACATGGAAAATTTTAAGCCCAACATGGAAAATTTGAAGCTTGGAAATTGGAAATTCTGCTATTATGAGTCTTTTGAACAACTGTAGTTGTATAATTATATACATTGTAAATAAGTTTTAATATTATTTTAGGTGAATTTAATATATTAAAATTATATGTTTCATTTCTTTAACTCTACCCTTCCATATTTTATCTCTTCTTGCATGTTTATTTAGATAATTTATAGCACTATTATTTGGTCTAGACTATCCCCATACTCTTAGACTTTTGTATTACTTGGTCTTATTGGTTGTTTCCCACCTAGCTTGCACATTATATTATTTCTAATGTAAGATAAATTATATTTGGGAGTTATTTGACCTTCCAAAATGAAAATAGGTCAAATGAGTCAAGTGGGTGTATAAGACAAAAATAGGTAGACTCTACCAGTTGTAATTCAATATGGGTAGATTCCTTATTTGGTTTAAATTATATATAAAATAGTCACACAATAATTACTTTGCACATTTTTTCATCATCTTCATCATATGTTGAAAATTAACCAATTATGTATATTTATCCAATAAACCATGTAGTTCAAATGTCATTCCTTCTAAATGAATGAACATGAATAGTTACTCAAAATTTATCTTAATTATGCATAAATTGGTGAGCCATTACAATCCCAAAAAAATGTTATCCCCATCCATGATAATATGAAACATAAAATAATATAATATTTAGTCTCTCATAGCTTTATACTATAGAATTTACTAGAACAATTGACTATACCCCCACCGGTAATTAGGATTTGAAATTCAGGACTAGGGTAAATGAAATAGTTTAATTAAGTAGCCAACTTACTATTGATTAATTTGTGTTTAATTATAGAGTAAATAGATATAGTCAACTTATACTTCTTGAGGAAACCCACCACATTGATATTTGGAGGAGTACTAATACATAAAATTGCATGATAAGAAATAGTAGGTTGAGAATATTCAGATTCATCCTCAAGTCCTTTCAGACTATTGATGCGTGCTTGTGTCAAGGATGTAATGGGAATAAAAGAATAAAATTTCTCAGGTTATAGTGTAGGTCTTGGAAAATTATAGGGCTTCACTCAGTTTTTTTGGATAGATTATGTGGTTACCACCTTCTAGTCTACAATCAGACCCTACTATAGGGACAATAGGAATATGGTAGTGACATAATCTACCTAAAGTTTTTATGATGTAAATTGATTTGTATTTACCAATATAAGCCAAAAATATGAAACAAATAAAATGATATACATAATGATAATTAATCTAAAATGATTCATGTCAAAAAAATTCAAAAGGAGGGAGTAAGGTAGGGTAGAAAAGAAAGTTCCCTTACAACAACAAAGACCAATATATCTCATTTGATTTCCTCTGACAATAATGCAAATGAAACTAAAAACTATGAAATTATAATTATTAGACCCATAATATCATAAGTTTAGTGAGGATTATAAGGTGAATATAATGCACATATCTGAAAAGAATGCTTTAAAATTCTACTTATAGTAGATTTCATTAAACACATTCACTACTAGAGTAGGATAAAAATAGAGTATACATAATAGACTTTGTTAGTCTATCTAAAATAACAAACCAACAAGTTGTAATAAAAACACTAATACCATATTTTAAACATTAAATAAATGAGATAATATATTATTAGCAAAGGTTTAGAAACATGAATACATGAAAATAATGAGTTAATTACGAGAATTTACTTTCTCTTTATATTAATTCACAAAATTCTATCTCTGGTTTACAATAAAGGGGAGAACCCCTATATATAGGTCATTTGAGAGCCTTAGTTAGTTACAAAAGGAACTAGGTAACATGATACCTATCAAAAGATAAGGTCTCCTATGTCCTAAAGTTAAAGAATATTCCATGATCAAAATATGAAATATTTTACAATGTAATTATAGGGACCATGAGACATGTTTCCTATTTAGAAGGAACCCAATAGGTGGATATTTTGAGATACCACTGGTATTATTGATGATGAAGTTCCTACTATAGAAAAAGATGGAGTGTTAGAACTGGTTGAGGAAGAAGACATTATAGGAGGTGTTGATGAGGTGGTGGCTCCTAAGGTGGAAGTTTCTTTTTGGGCATTAACCTGCCCTTTCCATACTTATGATTATTTCTTGTACTCAATATTGATTAATCTTAGATCAATGATAGGATCCCTCACCAACATGGTTGTGAGCCTTGCTATTGCATCATGCATGTATAAAAGAGGTCCCACATCTTCATTGATAACCTCAACATTCTCTATTCTTTGGTTGGTAGAGGATGTTAAATCCACCATCTCTTGTACAAAGGTCACCCCTCTGGGCATGTCTTGCTTTCAAAAGTTTACCATGAAGTTATCTAGTTGAGCCCTAAAGGTATCCCTAATAATGATGGAACCATATTTGTTATCCAAGTGCATAATTTTGACATCATTCAGTAAGGTGATAACTTTTTCACCTTGTTGTGTAAGGGATTTCCCTAGGGACCTCATATCTTAAATCGATTGATTTAAGTTGTTTCTCTTACCAATTACATAGAAATGAATAATTATCAAGTCCTCCAAGAGAATTAGGTTTAGGTCATCAAATTTATTCATTCTAATCAACCTCATCATGTTGATTATGTTGTTGTCATATCCTCCATACACAATTTCTACTTTGAGGACTTTATTATATATTTCATCTCCCTTTACATTGTACTAAGACAAGGTATTTATCATATAAAATATTTCTTCCATGGCCCATTCCACTCTTATTATGGTATGATTTGGTAAGGTGGCCTTGTGTTGGTACTCTAAATCAACCATTTTTATTGTACTCCCTTAACCATTATGGTAGCCACATCCATAATTTCTTGGAGAGCTAAGAGGGGGTCCTCCTTGTATTTTTATTGTTGGTCCTTCTTAGCCTTCTTTATCTTTATCATCTCAAATAAGGTTTCTTATGATTCATACAAGATTATTTGGTTAGGGTGGGTAACCTTCCTCTTGGTCACCCTCTTCATTATCCTAGAATCCTTGTCAAATTTTATTACAACCTAGGGAGGGTCCATTATGACCCAGTCTAGGTTCTCCCTAATGGTTAGCTACATCTGCTTAATCCATGATTTATCTAAAGATCCACTTGGGGGCTCTGATGAGGGAGGTAATGGTTAAACTAGAGTCATACCTTAGAAGGCATACATATGGGAGTATCATTGGTTGTCACCAATGTGAATGTAGAGCTAGGGGATGAAGAAGAACTAGTGGAGAATATGGGAACTTATAGAAGGATGACATTAGGATTCTTCTTAGGCAATTGTAGGTCAAGTCTAGGAATAGGCCTAGTCATGACTAGGGGTAAATTGGAATTTAATGAGACCCTAAAAGTGGATGATATGGTGAAAGGGGTGATGATGGGTAATGACATGGTTACAAGCTCAATTATGGGTCTAGTAAGGGTCCTATAAGGTTAGAGGTGGACATGACCCAAAGTTAGGAGGGTTCAAATATGCTCAGGGGCTACTTATAGAAGAAAGAGGGGGTAAGGTAGTACATTTTTGACCTAAAACACTTGGTCCTTCTATTGTAAGAGGAAAGGGAGGCAATGTTGATGTTGAATTTTCCAAAATAGGAGCTACTACTATTCCTATTAAAGGTAGCCTATGTTGTAGTAGAATTTTATAGTTGGGATATGCTACTAGATGAGACCCCTGAGGTGGTAGCCTGTCTAACTTGTTTCCTGGCACTATTCCCTCCTTTATCTAAAGTAGGAGATAATTCTTGGAGTATTATTTGATTGAGTTGAGGGTTAGTTGGCCATTTTTATTCAACATTAAGATTATGGATAGGATATGTCAATGTTCCTACTTGAGTATCCTGGTGCTCGAATACCTAAAAAACCTAGCACCATCTAGTCTTCCTTTCACCTAATTTATCTCAAAAACCTTTAGCCTTTACCTAACTCCATTATTATTTGTATTAAGGTAGAACCAATCTCCATTCTTAGGCTCACAATGATATGTGATACTGAGAACTACCCTATATTTGATGTAATCATCAAATGTCAAGTGTATAGGGTCCCATTCCCTATTAGTATCTTTCTCTATATTCAAATTAGACCTATGTTTGGCATCATCTATGATTGAGTTCAAACTTTAAATATTAAATCAGCTGATGTTGACCAATTGGGGGTGGACCAACCCCCTTTTCTTGCTTTTACATAGTCCATCTACACTTGTATGTAGTTGGAAGGAAACCTCCTACTCAGCTAGTTTGTCTAACATTGTGGTGGGTAATCTAAATGAGGCTATCTTTATTCCATCAACTCTAATTATGGTGTAGTTTGGGTAGTACTAGTAGGCTCCCAATGTGCTAAGGACTACCTTGATCTCAGTTGATAGCCTAAGCATAGTTATTTTGTGGATGGATTTGTATACAGTTGGGTAGAACTACTTAGCAACAACTCATATCTCCTACCTATATTTATAAATTATATCCTTTATAAAGATATGAAGGATGATCCATCTCATGGTTGGGTCTAAATTTTTAAATTGGGGGAAATTGAGAGTGGCATAGATGGCATAAACCAAATAGGACATCATATATAAATGATTTCCCTGGTTGGCCATGATCTTGATTTTGGAAGCCAAATTTTACGAGATGATCTCCCTAAGGGGAGGGGTCTAGAGTCATCTATAATCATAGATAGTAATGGAACCCACTTCTCATCCAGGTGGCTAGTGTCTTTTACTCCATGCAACTTGATCATCATGGACATCCTTATTTTTCCCCTTTTTTTGAATTGGGTGATGGGAATCTGATTTATTTTAGATTTGCAGATGAACCTCCCCAAGTTATCTACCCAACTTCTCAAGACTTCTCTGATATTGTGTGAATCGAGACATTGGGTCATGGTGTCTTGATTGTAAATAATTTCAATCTTGTGTAAGTCATAGTAGGATTGAAATTCCAATCCATATATATAAGCAATATCATTACCAAAGTTGAAATATCTGATCATGTGATCCACACACCTAGACTGAATGAAAATTTAGTGGACTACGTCCACACAAGGGAACACTTATGGATTAGATGTAGCTTTGTGTAATCCTATAGAATTAAGCACTAAGATGTTATAAATTTCCTTTACAACACTAGGAGCTTCCCCATCATCACTACCTTGGTCTACCATCCTCTTCACATGGTATAATAAATCATTATAGTGTTTGTAATCTATGGCTAATGCAATTGTATGGAAGATAGTGTTTTAGAAGACTATGTTTATTTCATAGAAATATAAGAATGAGATTTGTTATATTTTGGTAGCTATAAATACTCCTTATTTGACCATGACTTATAAATTTCTATTCATTAGCCTAAAAATTACCTAGATGATGAATGAATGTATAAATGTTTCTTAGAAAATGATATAGAGTAATTCAAAGTTTTCAACAAATAACAATGATGAATGATAATCTTCAAGATAATAAGATTTAAACCCTAAATTTTTTTAAGAATTTATAATTACATGATATAGGTCATAAATGGTAAGTATCTTTCAATTTCCTTGATATAAATCCTGATTGGCTCTTTGGTTTTGTTTTGATGGATTAAAAAATTCACTTTTGGGAATTGGCTAATCATCACTCTTGGTTTGTCCATTTCTCTTATCATCATAGGATTGCATTTTTATTGAGGTTACATGTATTTATAACCACCAAAATGAGTCTCTATCAACATTTAATTCATACCAAAAATTGATGCATGTGGATAATATTATGTCATTCAGGTGTAATATTTGACACATACTTGACACTTGGTGTATCTTCATTCATTCCAATATTTTAATTTGGATATTGTGATATTTAGGTGGGAGGAATGATATTTTGGCATGTGGCCTCTTTATATTAGATCATGCCTCCCTTTAATTTTTCCTAGCTTGACCTATTTTATTTTGGGCTGATGTGGTCTTAGGACCCCTACTAGCTTTTCAAGTGGAAGGCTTTTATTAGCTCAGATTGTCACAAAGTTGTATTATATGAAACTCTTGTTATACTCATCTATTGTGACACCTTACCATGTATTTCCATTTCATTGGATCACTCATCTTCAATTGTTTCATGAATTAAACTCAATCATCCTTAGATTGATGTGGCCTTAAAACTTTTACTAGGTTTACAAGTGGCAAGTTATTATTGGCTCTTAGTATCATGTGGATTTGTTATATAAAATTTTAATGGACCCAAAGGCCATGCCACTTCACCAAGTATCATCTTTTAATTTGATCTCATAGTCAATGGGTTTCATGGCTTCCTTTTATTTTATTATTTCCATGAGATATGGGTCCACATTTCTTCAACCCATTGCTCCCAAATGTCATGTGGATTCCATGTCACATCTAACTAGATAAGATTAAGAAAATCACTACCAAATGCCATCTTATCATGCAATATTTGTATTATGAAAATGAAATATTGCATCTTGATTGTGGGGCATGAATAAATTCAAATTGGCATACTGCAATAATATTGTATTATAATGAGAATTAGAAAATAATATAAGCCCTAGAAGGTGGTGATTAGATGCTACATGGAGTGTTTTAATTGAGTCATAGGGTCACAAAATTTATAAATTCTTTGTAATATGGAATGACATGATTAGGTCACAAGTGGAAAAATTCCATTGGATCATGTTTTTGTTCCATATTTTAAAGGCAAAAAGAGATGTGACAAAATACAGAACATACATGATTGAGTCACCAATACATGTAACATTGTTGTGTGTCATTTAAAGCTAACCTAACATCAGGGTTCTTTCCAAATAAAAAGGTGCCATAGTTATATCAAATCCCTTTCAAGGACCTTTTTAATGAACATGGAAGGTATTACAAGGCCCTTCGAGCTATCTCCTAAGAGATAACTGAAATAAAAATTCTAATTATGTGCATGTTCAATGTATTTCCTAAGAGATACATCAAAAGGAAATTCCAATCATGTACATGTTCAATATATCTCCTAGAAGATACCTCAAAGTAAAAATTCTAATCATGTACATGTTCAAGGTGTCTTAAGAGGTACCTTGAAAGAAAATTCTAATTGTGTGCATGTTCAAAGTATCTATGAGGAGCCCCTTTGAAATTACTACAAGGCACTTCAAGGTAATCCCCTAGGACATACTTTGTAAGAAAATTTCAATCATGTTCATGTTTATGGTATCTACTAGGAGAACCCTTTAAGGTAATACAATACCCTTCAAGGTATTTCCTAAAATATACCTTGAAGGGCATTATAGTACCTTCAAGGCTACCTTGAAGGTATCTCTTAAGAGATACCTTTAAAATATGCATAAGGGTACCCTTGAAGGTATTGCAAGGCCCTCCCATGTATCTCATAAGAGATATATTGAAATACAATGCCAATCATGGTCATTTTCAATGTATCTACTAGGAGACCCATTGAAGGTACAACAAGCTCTTTTAAGGTATATCTTAGAAGATACCTTGAAGGACCTTCTAGTACCTTAAATGGTACCATAATGCACATTTAAAAGGTATCTCTTAAGAGATACCTTATACCTTTCAAACATACATTAGGGTACACTCAAAGATACCACAAATCCATTCAAGGTATCTCCTCAGAGTTACCTTGAAATAAAATTCCAATCGTGTGCATGCTTAAGGAATGTTAGCTGAGTTTCTGGGAATTTCTCTAGAACATGATAATTATAGGGATAGCTTTCACAATAGGAAGCATAAAATAATCATAATATCATGAGTTAATTTATATAATCTTAAATTTTATACACAATAATAAATATAAAGATAAATTAACATGGAATTAACAATTCTAGAACATAAACAACATAATACAAGATAGATCAAGATAAAATAAAATAGAGTAAACAATGTGCACTAGGAATACATAAAATAATCTTAGGAAAACCATAACAGAGTTAGTCTATTAATCTCTATCACACATCGGAACCATATTCCATTATATCAGAGCATTATATATAAATTGTTACATAGCTCTATCTCTTCACATTACATCTTTATGGCATACAAAAATAAAGACTCTTGGCATTCTTATATCTATGCACATGTGTCTATAAATCATACACTTGTGATTTTATGAGGCCTTGTTCCATGTCCAAAACTTTCCCAGACTTAAAACATTATTTCATCTTGAGACAAAATCCAAACTCTAATCTTGACTAAAGTTGGAAAAGATTAGCCTTTCACAAAAGTGGTAGTAATCATTCTAGGTGTTGTTTACCATTTTAAACCCTTTGTGAACTACTTAGCTACCCTTTTGGGTTTGTAAGTAACTATCATACTTTCCTACTACCTTTTTCATTTTTTCATAGATTATCTTAACCAAATGGTCATCCTAGTTAGGGGTTTTCAACCAACCTAGCCCCACTCCTAATGCTTATGACTATGTTACAAAGATTTTTTTTCTTAAACTATAAAACTTGAACTATAAATTTACCTACTACATAGGTGGTGCCAAAGTTTTGTTCGGTGGCTATGTAGGTTGTGGTTGCTCAAACCATACCTTTGTATCTAGCTTTATCTTCTACAAAAGTGCCTGGAGATCCTATGGTGAAATTAACTTAGGTTCATCTATGATATGTGTAATAGTTGGTTCAACCTATGATAGTTCATTCTTGAGCATTTTCCAATTATCAATTACTTCCCATACTATGGTAATCAAAACACATAGTGGAATCTAAATGACCATAAAATTTTACACATCTTCTTCTTATAAAATGATAAATAAGTCTCTATAATTTGATATCTTAAGCTATATATATAACATAATATAATCCAATCCATCTACATTATTTTGGGTTTAAATATCCACAAATGTGTTGCGCATTATCTCATTCTCTCAAACCTAGAACTTATTCATCATAGTATCCCTAACATCTAACAACTATTGAAATGCATTAGTCCATGTTTCTCTAGTAGCCATTTGATCACTCATTATAGATTCAACTTTATATACCATTGAAAAATTTGGTTTTGTAAGACAAGGATTTGTCAAGGTGTTACTTCCAATCAAGAATTTATTACATTATTTACTTAGCTTGATACATAATAATATCCAAGAAATGTATATAATCCTCTAGTATTTCACAAATTCCTTCCTTTTCAATATGGATAGCCTACCCTTTGGTACATAGTTTCTATGCACTCACCCAATACTTTGTTAGCTGAGTCAGCAATGCACTGAGTTTTTTTCCTCAGACATTACTTATTCACCAAGGACTTGCATAACTAGAGTAGGAAAAGTAACAGTGATGGTATGCATAACCATAGCAATTTAATTTTGTACTTCCAATTTATCCTCACACAATTGAAAAAAAATATGTTTCAAGTCTAAAGTCTTTTATGCAATGGATTTTTGGAATGCATCTGCTCCTTCAACTTGTTTGGCTAATGGGTAGCTACAAAACATCCAAATATGTCTCCATGGAAGTAGAAGAAAACATGGTCGATGTGTCTTCAATTGTGGTAAGATATGGTGTAAATTGAGCCAAGAAAGTGTTGTAATGAGATGATGCATTAGGGACATCCAAAAACCATTGGATAGAGGGGAGATACTTTGATAGTGAGGTCTCCTCTGGTACACCTAATTGGGTTTCATCCTTTTGGGATGTTGCATGTTCTACTTATGACTTTTTCTTAGATTTATTTTCTTTTGTAGTTTTTTTCTCATCTTTAGCTTGATCCTTGATTGTGGCCTCAATGTGAATTTGGGATACCTCCTTGGCCTTGGCTTTGGCCAAAATTTTGGCCTTGTTATCTACCTCAGCCTTAGCTTTGGTGTTAGCCTCAACATTAGCTTTGGCATCAACCTCAACTTTTTCCTTGGTAGCTTGTGCCTCTACCTCACACTTGGATTGCTCCTCATTCTAACTCTATTCTATAGAACATTTATCTCACTCTACTTGTTATGTTTGATTTTGTCTCTACATAGCTTGCACCTCTTCATCCTTGCATACTACCTCTTCATACTCCCTTCTCTTCCTTTTGACTTCTGCTTCCTGGGCTTTTTTTAATCTCAGCCTGAGCTTCTTTGACCTTATTTTTCCTAAACTCATACTATTTAGAATTTTTTTTCCTCCTTAGTGCAATATTTTTCTTGTTCTTGAGGTGCATGTTAGACTTCATATTCAACAACTTATTTTGTGGCCTCTTTCTTATTTTTGTTATTATTTATTTGTTTAATTTTTCTTCTCTTATTTATTCATAGCCTCCTCCTCATAATTTGGGGTATCCATGAATCTACTTGTTTTATGGCCTATTTATTCTTTTTGTTCTTCTCTACTTTTCTCTTTTTCCTCTCTTCTTTTTTATAGCCTCCTCATCAGGATATAGGGTGTCCTATATAGAATTCATTTCTTCTATTAGATCCAACACAATGGTATTTGGAGGTCCCTATATTACATATAGATCATATATTTCCATTACAATTTATGATTTCTTTGAATATTTAGATTCCATAACCACACCTCTATGCATGAAAATCTTTCTTGACTTGGTTAGATAGACAAGTGTATCCTTGTGACTCCTCATGCCTTAAACTTTACCTGATGGGCATTACTTGTTATGGTTGTATTTTCAAAAGATACCATATGTTTTTTATGATGGTTGAGGGCTTGACCCAATGATTTGTATGTTGTTTTCAAAATAGTGGCCATAATAAGCTCCCTTCCTTTGGTAGATCTACAATCCATAGATGATGAACTAGTTGTTGGATCTTTTAGGAAAATTTATGCCTCAATTTTGTGTTGAGATTCTTCTTGACCTATAATATCCATAATAATAGAGGTAGGGGGTTATGTGATGTCAAAAAAAGGTAAATGATTACCTTGTTCCACACTTTTCAAGTGTGGACTACTTTCTAGAAAAAGAATTCCTTCTCCTCTTCCTTATCGTAGACCTCTTAGCCGTTGTCTTTGATCATGCATTAAAGGACTTCCTATTCATCGAACCCCAACTTTGTGAGATCACACTCACAAGATATCCTTAGCACATGTGGGTTGTCTAACCAAAACTTGGTTTGCCTTGATCTTTTTCTAGATAGTGGTGGTGAGGCTCTCTATGCAAGTACCTTATATTTACCTCTTTATTAATATGGGGGAGTTATAGACTATTATGGTGAGTCTTTTGGTTGTGTAGCTCACTACGATTGTTCCTGATCTTTCCTAGGTTATTTTACACCTTGAGGGATGGTTTGAATATGTTACACTAACATCATGACTAGGGATCTCTACCTCCATACTTTGGCTTGTGCTTCAACCATTGTGATGAAAAAGGGTATTGGAGTTGTGATTAGTGTGGTGAACTCATGCACATTGATTTGAATACCATTGTACAACATAGTTACTAATGCATGTTTCACCAAATATTACATGACATCTTATGGAATTTAAGGGTGAGACCTGATTAAATCTAGAGCCTCAAGTGACCATGTGTTAAACTACCCCTAGTTTCTCATAATATTACCTTGTCTTAGTCCAAGTGATGCCTACAAGGATAATGGAGGGCCAAAAGCCTATAGTAATATTAACTTGGCCTAGTAGTGACTTCTATTTGGTGAAGCATAATAATAAAACCATAAATTCATATTGGAAATTTTGTGAAATACCTGAAAGTACCTTATTGATATTAGTAGTAATATCAGATGTGAGAAACCTAGGCTAATCAAATTTCTCATTCAGGTGTATCATGTGATACATAATATTAATTAATCCTTTTATTGCCTACTTGGCTTGATTCATTGTCTGCTAGAACCTCTTTGTTATACACTCTACCAAATTGTGAATTACAATGTCCTTAATGGAGTTAAGTGGGTTCCTCTACCTACCCTAGTGGGAAACTTATCAAAAATAAATGAATTAATTATCGATATAGTGGACTTGTATGGTAATAAGGATTTTCCATGATTTGGGAAGCTTGTGGCTCTCACCATGGTTTGTGCATTGATCCAGATGGTGATATGTTAGGATAAATGAAATCCCCTTGGTTGTATCTACTTAGAAAGTTATGCATGACCTCATCTAGTTACCCATATGTAGGTAACTTTATTAGCCTCTCTACATCAAAACACCAATGTGGATGTTGAAGTGCAAGAGCTCTTGCTTGTGCACCTGGTTGTGTTGATGGGGAAAAGAGAGTAACTTTGATAGTTTCCACAAAGTCAAAGGGATCTAAATTATTAAATTTGGTTTGTCAAAAACCTAGCCCAATCCCCATTTTCTCCTTCTATGCATCTATGAGTGGGATCAACAAATTACTCCTATCCATGAGTATACCTATAATTTATGCTATTTGATTGATTTTTTCTACCAAAATTTTGGTCTTGATTTTTACACATAAGAGTATATCAAGAGTAGATAGTATAATAATCTTATTCACTGAAGTCTATAATATTTTTTCATTGTTCATCCCCTTAGTTTTATGGCTCGAAATATATAATTTGCTCTTGTTAACCTCTTTAAATGCACTAACTACTTACACATGAGTGCTCTTCCTCATCTTTAATATTTTGGCTTTGATATTGACCTTTTTATCCCCCAAATCTTTAATTTACCCCATAGCATATGTTTGATGTGACCCTATGTCACTTTGTGTAGCCACTTTGTTTAATGAATCGACCTATTATATCCCAATTTGATCTACCTTGAACAAGATATAATATTTTGAAATGTCATGTCATTAATGGTCTTGCATGACCATTGGTGTCTTTTTTCCATACTTGTCTTTTCTCCACCACTTTCCTAGACATAATATGAGCTTAATGTAGTTGCATTTAGCTATCCTTAATGATCTATCACCGGAATGTGAATGCACTTATGATCATAACATCTTTTTGGATGTTGCAATGTGAGAATAAAGGTGGTAAGTTTTAATCCTAGAGTACAATGGTACCATATTATGAGACTTATTGAATAATGTAGGATCCTTTCAATCTAGTGTGTATCTTCCCTAGAAATTCTTTGAACCTATTATCATATAATAACACTACCTATTTTGGATTAAACTCTTTAGATCACAAGTTGAGATCATGACATGCCTTGTGAATCAGTGTTCAAATAAGTCTTAAAATAATCAATTCTCCATTAATGAATACAATATGCATTTACACTTCAGAATATGTTTTACTTATTATTTTTGACTATATCTACACATTCACTCATATAGCCATAACACAACTATCCCCCGTATGCTAAGATTATATCAAATCCCTTGTAATAACCTTTGAAATCAACATTGAGGGTATTATAAGGCCCTTAAAGGTGTCCCATAGGACATACCTTGAAATAAAATTTCAATCATGTGCATGTTTAAGGTATCTACTAGGAGAAACCTTCAAGGTAATACAAGACCCTTCAAGGTATCTCTTAGAAGATACCTTAAAGGGAATTGTATTACCTTCAAGGGTACATTGAAATTATCTCCTAGGAGATACATTTTAAACATGCTTAAGGTTACCTTTGAATGTATTACAAGGCTTGTCAAGGTATCTCCTAGGAGATACTTTGAAAGAAAATTCCAATCATGTACATGTTCAAGGTAACTACTAGGAGACCCCTTGAAGGTAATACAAGGCCCTTTAAGGTATCTCCTATGAGATACCTTGAAAGAAAATGCCAATCATATGCATGTTTAATGTATCTACTAATAGAACCCTTGAAGTGTGTTATAGTACCTTCAAGGGTACCTTGAAGGTATCTCCTAGGTGATACCTTTAAAACATGTAGAAGGGTACCCTTAAAGGTATTATAAATCACTTCAAGGTATATCCCAAATCTTAAACTATCTTAACAAGATCTTATTCCATTAAAATTCATTAAGATGTATCAACTAGAAATGCTATGACACATTCTTCATTAACATAGCTTAAGTAACTCACAATAGAACTTTTAAAACTAGTATTGCATATATCAAATAGCTAAGATACCAGATCAGTGATAAGAAATGGAAGAGACCACCATAAAACATAAACTTGTAGAACAACTTAAAGTATTTTTTTGATCTATATTTAATGTCAAAATTTATCCTCTATGATTATATAAGGTGATACACTTTTTATATGATTGGGATAGGGCTAGCCTCATCTCTTAATCAAAGTTTGAAGAAACACTCAACATCTTGTTAGAGATAAAAAAAGTTACAAGAGGAAAGATTCCCAAAAAATTATTGTAGTTACTAGAAGGGATGCCTATTAGGTGGCAGCTATAAATGGTGGCACTTGTGCAATGGTGACTACTGTAGCTATTGTAGTTACAAATGAAATCATTGCCACTATAGCTGAAGTTGTTGTCATAGTGTGGCATGTCATTAAGGGGACCATTGTAATTGGAATATGAGTTGTAATTGGAGAAATGGCTGAAATTACAATTGTCAATGGGGTAACCATGGATACCATGGATTGCATGCTCACCTAAATTTGGAGGTAGAGAGTATGGCTAGCCTAGAAGTTAATTTCCACTGCCTCGAAGTCCAAAAAGGGTCTTTTGAAAAGTTGAGGAATCTTATCCATAAATGTTTTGTGTATCATTAGTGATGCCCTAAGCTATACATAAAAGGTTTATGTACTAAAAACCCTGCTTCTAATCAAAACTCACTAGTTATTATACTTCATCAACTATCGTATAGATAGAGCCCTCAACCTCTACTCTAAAGCTATTAGTAGTTGTGTGGAGAAGGTCTTAAAAAATGAAACCATATACCAAAAAATTATATGGAATGACTAAATTATTAATCCTTATTTCTCAAAAAATATCCATAGCTTACCTCTCTTGACTGATCAACTGCAATATTAAAGACTTCATGTCTTAGTGTAATTCAGGCAAGGCATCTCTCTTAGTAGCTACATAGTTCTATGCCCAGGCAACATCAGGGGCTGATATCAAGTTCAAATCAGCATAATCTTTGTTTATAGATAATTTTCTCAATAAATGTAATTTATCCTCCATTTTATTCATCTTATCTACCTTTGGATATACATCTCCCCATTGGGGTTGTGACTCTCCTTTTATAGCTCTGATTAATTGGATAATACTATATAACTTCTTGGTTTCCCCCTGTACATTGTCAATGATGTCCATAAAGGGTTGTATGATAGTTCCTCCATGTAATTATTTTATGTATTGATCATATCCTTTGATAGTTTCTTTAATCACCCCCTTCAGAATCCATAAAGGTATAGGGGTCCTCCTAGGGTAGAGAGCTCACATTAGAGGGATGTACTTTTATCCTTTTGGATAGAGATAAAATATCTTCCCTTTGTTAAAATTAAAACCTCCTACCATTATGTAATTAGGGTCTTCCTTTTGACCCTCCTCATAGTCTTCATCTCCTTATCAAAATTAAACTAGACCACTAGTTGCTCAATGAATATAAGGTTTCCACCCTCTTCTACTTGTTACAACTTTTGTAGCCATTTTGATATGTTCAAGGTTATTTATTGCTTAGTGGGATTTTTAGGATTTTATGGAGTGGAGGATTGAGGATTTCCCATAGGTAACATGGGCTTAGGGGAAGAGGGTCCTATTTGTGGGAAAGGTGGGATTGCTCACATCTAAATAGTGACCTTTTTAGGGGCATTATATTGAGAACCAACGTGTCATTTTCTAGATCCTTTTGGTTGATTGCCATAGCGTTATAAGTGTGAGTAGGTTAGGTTATTGGCATCCCCATTTGGGTGGATGGTGGATATGGGGAAATATGTGAAGCAAAAATGGAGGCTGAGATTGAGCTCTCAAATGGGACTTATTTCTATGATTGGGGAGGGTCAGTTATGCTGAAGTAGAAGTACAAGGAAGGAGTACTAAGTAAATTCTATAAGTATTCAATGGTTGTGGTAAATGTAAGCCCAATGGTAGTTGGAGTAGGAAAATTATGGAGTGAACTAACCTAAATCTCATTTAAAGAATTTAAATAATGAGAGGAAGTGACAGTATTGGTTTCCATTACAATAGAAATTATAGAAGTTAAGGACAAAGAATAATGGGCTAAGGTGCTTACATGTTGTACAAAAGTAACCAGGGAAACTATTATAGTAGTTGTCATTATTGTCTATGGGGATGAAGGACCTAAAGACACTCTCATTGATTTTCCACTTTTAGAAGTCAAGGGTCTCAAATTTGCTTCATCCTTAGTGTCTCCCTCTTCTAGAAGTATCTTGGTGGAAACTGAACTAGTCACAAAAATCTTTCCACCCTTTGAATGGGCCTCTTCTTCTTCAATCCATTCATCCTCAAGATCACTCTTAGTAATATGATAGATAATGAGAGTGATGTCTCATATTCACCTTCTCATTTTACTTCATTTAAGGGTAATTTCTTGAGTTCCTCATCACTATCTAATACCTCTATGGGTTATTCTATTATATAACCCTTCCTTCCCTTTAAGCATTGCCTTTATCCCTCATTAGGTGCCTCTTATATAGGTGCATGCTATGTTGATATCAGAGGAGTCCTAGGTTTCCTTTTATATACACTAGGCTTCATGGTGGGGGTGGAAGTTTGTGTGAAAAGAAGTGGAGTAGCAACTGATGAAACAAGTGTGATATTAGGTGGATATGAGGGGAGAGTGGATGGATGTAAACTAGTAGATAAGTTGAGGAAGGAAGGAAGAGTAACTTCCTACACTATGGTGAGTGGAGAAAATGGCAACATAGAAAAGGCTCCACTGGTCCCAATAGTGGTGGCTATTGCATGAATTGGAGGTGAAGGTGGGAGAGGAGAATCGACTAAGAGAGGAAAGAAGATGAAATTTTTGAACTATGGTAAGTGAAGGAAAATAATAACATAGGGAAAACTCCACCACTACCCATGGCATTTACGGTACCTTATGCTATAGAGGATGGAGAAAGGATCATTACCACTAAAATAGTTACTATGATGGTAATGGAGGGTGGTGAGGCATGAGGAGATAACTAAGGGGTGCCTACTCTTGTGTTCCCATTTGTGAAAGGGCCCCCTTGAGAGGCTCCAAAACCTAGTTCTCATTTTCAATATTCTTGGCCTACTCTTTGGTGGTTATAGTATTATACTATATGTGCCTGGTCACCACCATTGATATGGTAACTTTCTTCATCCTGACATGGACCTTTGCATCATTGAGGGAATTCATTAACACCTCATCATGCTAAGTGTAGGCATACTCATAGTTAATCTTTACCCTTCCTCTTAGTCTCTTTAGGTTTTTTCCCATGTTCTCCTTGGGGTCCCATTCTCTTTAGGGTGCCCACTTGAAATCATAATGGGTTTGGGTTTTTACCACCAATTAGAAGTGTTCCCGTTTGGTGTATTTGATCCTACCAATACTAATGGGAAATGGGTGCAAATATCCCTAACTCTTATTTCTTAGAAAAACATCCATTGAGTTAGCCAATTAGGTAATAATTTCTATTCTATAACTTTGTCTCAAACCAACTTGGGTAGATACATAGGATAGGCTTTGGTTCCCTCTATCTTGATTATGTTGTAGTTCAGATAGAGCCAATAATACCCCATCTTTCCTATTCTCTTCTAGATTTAATTGAATATCTTGGGCATATCTTTGCCATTGATTGCTTGGTATACCATCAGGTAGAAGGTCTTAGTAATCTTGGTCATGTTCCTTCTAAAATTGTGAATGTGGAGGATGTTGAACCTTTCACATATCCTACTCATAGGGTACTCTTTAGAAGGCTCCCAATGCACATTGAAAGATCTATGGATGGTTTTGGTTATAGCATCCACCACATAGGACATCATATAGAAATTGCAATTTGGGGAATTTTTTAGATTGGTTATTGTATTGATGATGTTGAAATTGATGATTTCCCCTATGGAAATTATCCTTTTGGATATGAGAATAATATAGAGTAGGGGAATCCACGCCTTGTTTACATAAGTCATTCTAGGGAAACTATAGATTCTATTTAATAAGGCCATGTCAATTCAATTCTAAATCTAGGTCAAAAAGTGACTATTGGGATAGTAAAAATAAGGCCTGTGACTACAAAAGTATTAGGGTCATGGGCCAATTGTTATAGCTTGGTGGCTACACTATTTTCATGTATCTAGGTATTCACTAGAGTTTGGTTTCATGCCATCTCAAGGGTAGGTAGCTTGTAGTACCTTTTGAATGCTCTACCACTAAGGTGGGTCACTGGTGTGCTATTTTAGCCAAAGTGCAATATTTTTCCATAAATTTTACCTTTTTTAAATAAATCAAATAATAAGTCAATCCAGGGCATTACCTTGGGTTTAGCAATGATGTTATGCATACCCACTATCTTGATTGCCAACAGGCCATCTTAGTACCTCTATGAGAATGTAGAGAGTTGGTCCTCTAGATTGCAAGGTTTGACCTTATTAAATTCTTCTGAAATAGAAGATAAGTTCTTGAAATCATGTTTGAGGAAGCTTCATAAAACACCATGCCAATATATTCTATTATTCTTGCAATTGAATATTTATATGGAGGAGGTAAACTTTGAGATGAGGAGGCCATGATTATGCAATTATGAAATTTACAGTTCACTAGGGTTCAAACTTGGGTTTGCAATTTATTAGTTTGATGGAAATATGAGTGTAATTAGCTCTACAAATTGCATATATTTCCTTTGGATTCACTGGATTTGCCTAATTGAATGTAAGGTTGTTTAATTCCTATGAATTAATGGTGTCAATGGCTTTGGATCCTTTATTTTAATATTTATATTTGAATTTTACTTGACTCATGGGATGGTGATACTTTGATCACATTGAAATCATGGGATGGTGACACTTTGATTATGTTAGACTCATAGGATGGTGCCACTTTATAGGATCATGTTGAGTTACTTGCTCGTGAGATTTCATATAATGCCTTTCATTGAGTCGGTATCTAGATGATTGAGATGATGACATTTAGCATTATCTCATTTGAATGATTTACCAAGGATTTTATACATAAAGTTTTATCTATAATTCTTTGGGTAAATGAGATGGAGACACTTGGTATAATCATAAAAACTCACTCACCTAATGAACTTGAAATATTTTTTAAGTGTTGAAATGTCATGGGTTTATGGGTTCATGCCACATGTCCTTGACTATTGAAAAATGAATTCTTAATCTTAATGTCATGTGTACCCTTGAAGATATTATAAGGCCCTTCATGGTATCACCTAGTACTACCTTCAAACCTTTAAGGGTACCCATATGCATGTTTGAAAGGTATCTCCTAAGAGATACCTTTAAACATTTAGGTCCATAATAGAAGTTCAAATAACATACATGATCCTAGAATATAAGAAGCTAATTGTTTTCCTTAATTTTGATTAAAACCCACATTTCTCAATATAATTTTGTATACTAATAAAATAAATGGTTTAATATTGACCTAATTAGCTATTTTTCTCTACATGACTATTCCCCTCATATGCATGTTTGAAATGTATCTCCTAGGAGATACCTTCAAAGTAGGATAAAATGAGAATATAAGTATGTAGTATATGATATTAAAATATATATTTTTTAGATTGATATAAATTGTGTCACAAAAAAATGTTATACATTACCTTTTTAAAATTATTAGGTTTTAACATATCTCCATGCTTATGTTATGGTATAAATATAGCTTTATCTCCTACATATAGGTATAAATTAGAATAATTTTATAAATAACCTGATTAATAACTCTTCTCATGTCTTTTGTAAATTTATAAGTTGAAAAATCATATGCCAATAGCTTTCCAATGTCGAGACTATGTTTCTCTCATAAATAATGGTAAGGTCATTGGTGAAGGAAGAATACACAAAGTGGCGGGTCTAGAAGCTGAATCTCTGGAACCCATAAATCTCACTTCCACATGCCATAATAAGGAAATACCTATTGAATGTGTAAGTGTTAATGTGACTAAAGCTTTTGATCCAACTCTACCACTTCTATCTCCTATAGCTTTTATGGATAATTTGGGTGATGCAGTTGATAGTTTTACAATATGGAGCACAAAAATGATGTAACACGTCATAGACAAGTTTTTTATAGATAATGAAATGGAATAAAGATAAAATAATTTCAATTTAGCTCTACATATACAACCATTGCAATAATAAACCCCTTGCTTGGATTAATTTGTTTGATATATCGATGATCCTACCACATTTCAAAGCCTAAGAAAAAAATTTATTGGGAAAAGGGTACATTTGTTGCACAAATGTACAACTCTTGAAAATGATGAAAAAAATTCTTTTGATTATGTTGAATTTGCAAAACCAGGGGATATTTTTGGTTGCATTCATGTCTTAATTTAAAAAAATAAATTAGTAATTTATATAAGGTAAGTTATACAACATTATGAGACTTGAAATATAGAGGTAACATAAACATCTATTGTTATATGGCCTTCCAATAAAAGAGTTGAGACTGAATGTAGAGCAATCAATTTACCATACATGACACCAAAGAATAAAGAAATTGGAAACATTTGGGACATAGTGGATAATGAAGTCACTCCTTACTTGACATTCTCAGTGTGAAGGAATCCAAAAAAATTAACTCATGTCTATAACTACTTGGGCTAAAAAATAATTTAGCCAAACACTTCACTCAATCAAGCGGAGTTTGATGAAAGCATAGATAGTGAGATTTCAATAATGTATGCAGATAAATGTTGTCCCAAAAAAAAAATTAGTTAGGTTTGCCATTTGAGATTCTAAAATCTACAAGGATAAAGTTGCTTTATTCCACCACAATAGATAGGACGTAACATGCCTTGGATGCCCTTTTTGCCAGTTTGTTTTAAAAAAATAAAAACAAAACTACCATTGATTTTTAAGGTACAAAGATATATTTGGAATCTTATCTTAAAATATATGGATTGAAGAGAATTATATTTTTTGACATTCAAAATTATCACAAAAATGGGAAATGAAATGCATTTCATGCAGGAAGATTTTGAAAAAATCCATAAAAGAAGACAATAGTAGCTAAAGATTTGTTAAACCAATTGGTGGATGATTTTATAGATGTTTCTCCATGGATAACATGACAAGTAAATATAGATGGCTCATGAGATCTTCAATCATATTTCACTCAAGAATTTATGAGGTACCACATCAATGCACAACTAGCAGATATGGAATATGAACCAATATCCTAGCCAAAATTTAATAACATGTGGAGAACTAATTTTCATGATGTGACTATTGCCACATATCATGACTTCACTAGGTGTAAAACATGCATCTTGTTGACTCAAAAAAAATTCTCTAGGCCCCTCTCTAGAGAGAAAGAAGATTGTATCAATCAAAAATTTGTGATGTACTTAAACCAAATACTTTTTTCAATATAAATGTATTACACACAAATGAATGTCAGAACAATACCTTGAATAATGCCTCAATTTCATTCATCATAAGGTGGAATGTCAAAAATAATTTGTGTTGAGGAAAATGATAAAAAGTAAAGTAGTTATTGACAAAATAGTAGAGTTGTCAATGGCAGGGATTATAACACATGCTCATGGTGTAGGTAGATATGGGCATTTTTAACCATATGTTCTTAGAGGGTCTAAATTTACTATCACCTCATTAAACAAGTGCTTTAATGATATGAAATTACAATGCCAGATACTTATGGATCTTTAATATATAAACCTAGATCTTCAAACTATCCATTATATGATGCACTTTTATCTAATAGCTGCTACCATGAATGCAAGAAATACAAAGAAGAAAAATCAATTTTTAAGAGCCTTCCTTTTAGGTAATACCTTCAACTATACAATTATTGTGGGGACAATAAGAAAATGTTCTTTTATCCATAATTATATTTAAAAAATGTTGAACCTTATATGGAATTAATATTACAAATAGAAATTTGTAAAATAATGTTTGTTTGTATATGTATGTGTTGCAATATCTATCTCTCCTTGTCTACAAAGTTGTTTTCCTCAATGTCAAGGTCAAATTTCTCCCTACAGAACACACCCATGAAGACATCAATGGCACATTTGAAAACCTATCTAAATGTATACAGAGGAAATATGTATGGAGTGTGTTAGAGATGATGGACAACTATAGGACATGTGAAAATACAAGAAACCTGACTCCATATTTTATTAAAGAGGTAGTGGATTTAAAAGACTATGTTAATAATTACTAGTTGAAGGGAATAAGTGAAATAGTAGGCTTGAGAAAAGGTTAATGCTTTCTTCTATGCATGGATCAAGGTCAGCCCATTATGCATTACAAAAAATATATAAGATATAGAAATTGGTCCCCCCCCCAATTACATTATGGGGAACAAAAAAAAATGGTGAGCCAAATGTTTAATCCAACAAAAATATATTTCAAAGAATTAAAAAATAGAGAAATGCCTCAAGATTCCATTGTTGCAAAAGTCTCAGATAGAAGTAGAAAAAATAGTGAAAAATAAATTAAATATAACTTGATTAAGTATGTACAGTAATTCAATGAATTTGGTTTGAATGGAAATAGTAAGTGGAAGTATATAGAATATTAATTCCAAAACATCCATGACACAATGAAATTGAATGTATAGGGGATTTTTGGCCTAGAACTTTCCATGACATACCCATGTATAGATATCTTCCAAAAATGGTTCATGATAGGACCATTGATTTTAGAGTGGCATCTACAGATCCATATGTTGGTCCAAGAAGCAAAAGAATGAAAATTGCATTTGATCCAACTCAAGATGTGCAAATTGGAGATATGTTATTTGCCAAACCTAATGATTCTACAAGAGTAGACTACATATTATGGGTTGTTAGAGATAAAAGAAATATTGAGATACTAAAAATAGATGGAGATGTAGAATAAAAGGTTAATGTAGCTTGGTTCATCCCAATTCATGCAAGGAAAAAGATACAAAAGATGCAAAAATTTATTCAGGCTGCTTGGATAAGAAGTGGAAGCCAAACCCAATTGGCACATCTTTACCATCCATACTAATATATAGTATCATCTATGCTTGGAAACCAAATAAAATTTGGAAAGGTCATACACTTTTTCTCATTGATTTTTTAATAGGCATTGTAATAGACTATTTGAATGCATCATCCAACTAGGCACTATAAAAATAGTGATAAAAGGATTGGAAAATTTGAAATGATGTTTCCTTAATTTTGAAATGAGAAATATGAATGATTTTTGTCAAAATTTAGTCCATTTTTTGGGAATTTATAATGTTTTATTATTTTATTTATTTATAGTGGCACTTCACATTTTGGGTCTTGGAAAATACACTTCAGCATTTGAGTTTTATGTTTTCTACTATGATAATTCAACATTTTGGTAAATTTTCATCTATTTAATGGAATTTGACTATTGGAACATCCACTTAACATTTTTTAATTTAAAATCATCTTTGGATTTTGTGTATTCCAAATATTCAAATTGCATTTTTTGAATCATGAAAACCTCTTCGAATTTTTGGATTTTCAAATTACACTTTGCATTTTGCATCCTTTAAAATGGTCTTTGATAAAT
This sequence comes from Torreya grandis, assembly GCA_037957365.1. NCBI lineage: Eukaryota > Viridiplantae > Streptophyta > Pinopsida > Cupressales > Taxaceae > Torreya > Torreya grandis. The sequence continues at coordinate 246,055 of JARHVA010003668.1, forward strand.
GGTCTTCACAATTTTCAGATCAAAATTTACACTTTCGATTTTTTGCATTGTAAATTATACTTCGGTATTCCCATGTTTACAAAAAGGTCTTCAAGGTTTATGCCTCGAAATGTCCCACTTGTGTGTCAATAGTTGTTCTTCAGCATTTATGTACCAATAAATGGTATTTATATTTTTAGTTTTTCAAATTACTCTTTGGACAAGCATCTGAGATTGTGTCATATGGAAAAATCTTGATGACTTAGCTATGTAGAAAGATGACCAATCCAAACAAAAGTAATAAATAGTGTGAGCACCTGAGATTGTAACATGCATCACAATCTCCATAACTTGACAATGTGGGATATTCTATTAATAATATAATAATAAAACAACCATTATAAACTTGTGGCATGTAAACAAATAAAATATAAATGTTGATGATCATGGGGATGTCATTTGATTTAGATTAAATAGATATTTCATGATCCAATCAACTACTAACATGTGGCATCCCAATCATCCTGGGTGATTTAAATCACATATCACTTGAGTGCTTAATTGATGTATGAATTATTTTTCTCTAAGAAATAAACTACCCAGGCTTATTATCTATAAATGCATGGTCTGTGAACTAGTTTGAATGATCATATAAATTTGATTGAAGATATTAGAAAGACCACATGCCTTCTAACTATTTTGCACATTTAGATAGATGTGATTTATTTTTAATAAGTTCAACTAATTTTTAATTATTTTAAATAATTTGGACTTATTAAAATTATATCAGATAGATGTGATTTGTTTTTAATAAGTCTAACTAATTCTTGATGAAGTCCAATTTATTTATGATAGTTTTCAACTACTAATTATTTCTTATCATTAAAAATAATTTGGAATTATTACAAATACATTAGATAGATGTGATTTATTTTTAATAAATCCAACTTAATCTTGATATAGTCTAATTTAATCTTGATACAGTCTAATTTATTTATGATAGTTTTAAAAACTTTGAACTATTGATAAGTCCATATTATCTAAAATAGTCCTTGATTGTCCACTCTCCTAACACCTATAAAAACTAGAATATGATCCAGTCTACATACTATAATGTGAATAGATCACATACCAACTTGATTTCTAAGGTAACTAACCCCACCTGCATAATATTCCAAATATCAACTCTAGATAGAAAAGTTCTCATCTGGATCTAATAAGGTAGTGATGTGGGGATCTACTCATTCTCCTGAGATCTTCTCCATCATACATAACCTCCATATACCCACCAAAATATGTTTAAGTTAGTAAAACTTATCAAAAACTCAAAATAATCCACACTATGATAAAATTACTACTACATGTAGGAAGCAGTTATGAAACCACTATAGTGGTTGAAAAACCACTAGTCCTTACATATTGGTGGTTAAATAGTAGTCACAATGATTTCATTACCACCACTATGGAAACACAACTTCCAATATACATAGGCTAGCAGAGTCATGACCACAATAGTGGTTCCATACCAATATGTTTTGTTTACCATCCCACCTTATTATAAAAACATAAAAAATGCAAAATTTACATAAAAACCTAAAATATTTCTACATATATTTGATCCTTCGATGATAAATAATTTTTTTACTACCACTTTGTTGAATTTTATTCACTTTAATAAAATATACAAGAAAATTTCCTAACATAAGGATTAGAGGAAAATTCATTAAAACTATCTAAAAATCACACATTTTCGCTCTTGCTAGTGTTATCACCATCATCTCATGCTCTCTCTGTTGATTGTATTTACTTGTGATTTGGTTACTAGTAGGCTAGAACTCCAAATTTGGTAAGTGGTTAAGTGCAAATGATTTCCAAATTGGGTAAAAAAAAATTTATAGTAAGTTTTAATATAATATTTTATTTCAAATATTAACCATTTTATAAATTATGTCCCATATACTCTATTTTCATATACTTTGAAAATTTTATGAGTTCTACATGAGTAGAGTGACATGGGACAACCTACCTAGGTGGTAAATAATCATTTTTTACACTTTACATGAATTTTTTTGAATTTGTGTTGCTTTCACATTGGTTTTGTTTTCACCATTTTAGGTTGACATATTTTTTCTTGGGATTGATTTTTGCCCCTGATGGGATGGATTAGGTAGTATTATCATCCCTACAGTAATGGTAAGTATTTTTATCTTATGATTCCATTAAGTAGCACATTTTTAGCTCATTTCCATATATTTCATTTGATTCATGTCTTTTAGGTGTAAATGGAGCGGTATCATGAATGGATTCACTATAGTGCACAAGTAAGCAAGGTAATTTATATAACCCTTATTTTCCTTTAAATATGCCACTTCTTTGGAAAACCACCCTACCCAATTTATGGTAATTTATCAAAAATTGACAAAAAATACAAGAAACATGTATGTTAAATATGTATGCAATCAAAAATTTTATGGTGCTACATTTAATAAAAATATAATGATGAAGTGAGGATATCCAAAAACATTAACATTCTCAAACCTAGTTTTATCATCACATTTATTTATTTTTCTTCTAAAGCTTTCACAAGCATCAAAATTTTAAATCACATGCTTTAACTTGTAAAAAAATAATTTTTTTTGTATATTAAAATAATTATGGAAGTTTTCACAATTATCTTAGGTTTTTGTTTAACCAACTTGATGTTTTCATAGTTATTGTGGTATTTTCAACCACCACATACATATATCAACATTTTTGTCACCACTACATGAGTTCTTCAATTTAGTACTTAAAATGGGAATTCCCATGAATTTTACATGTTTGATACTTTGTATTTTATTTTATATCATCTATTTCACTCCTAATCAACTCTCAAAAACTCTTTATTACTCCCAGTCAAAACTAAGTTCACTCCAAATAAAGTTTAGTGAACTCCCAATTGCACTAACTACCCCATTCCTATAAGTAGCAATATTTACTATGAAAATTAGATATGAAAATTTCACTCATATCCTATCATTAAATAATTTTATAAAGATTAAATATAAATTAAACTATTTATTTAGAATATTAGTCAAATCCTTGCAATAACTTTCTAGTCACCATTGAAATTTTGAGAAGAGATCTCATGAATTTTGTAGCCAACACTATGTTGTTTGTGAGGACTAGCTATAATTTAGTTTTTCATTTTCTTCATTTTGTACTTCAAATTTGAATTTTTTCATATTCCTCTTGTTGATAAAATATTTTTGTCTACTTTCAAAAAAATTATGAGTTACAAGCCTAAGCATTTGTTAGTGTCAGCTTCAACAATCCCTCTTTCAAATTGACATTCACCATTGTCAGGTTGGAAGATTTTTATTCTCTTTTGATTTATTGTGGTTTAATTTGATTAAAATATCATCTCATAAATATATTTTTATAATTTTTAAAATAATTAAAAAATAATCCTTTCTTTAAATTTTATGATTAAAATTTGTTTCATTTTATTTTGCTTACATATATTCCAAGGCATCTTCAGAACATGAACATCTAGATTATTTTAATTTATATGTTGAGTATGATTCCAATGTCATAACTTAATTATTAATGATATAATTAGTTTTAATTTTATTTTATTAGTCTAAGAGGTTTATGTAATTTTTTTTTATCCTATATTAATTATTTTGTCAATTATAGTAACTTTTTAAGAACTTCCTAAAAAATAGATAGAAGTGCATGTTAGAGTTCAGTTCACATTCAATGAACTTAACTAAGCTCAAATCATTATCCATTCATCCAAAAGATGTGGGTGAACTTTATAAGGCTTAGTTAACTCAATTTACTATTATTTTATTTAACCTCCAATTTTATAGGGATTTGGAACACCTAGCATGTCTAATGTGCATGTTGTGCTTATATGATGAAGATGCATATTGCAAGATGAACATATCTTATTAGTAAGTAAAAAAAAATTTCAAGTCTATTTTCAATTATCTTAATTTGTTTTAGTATTTCATTTTACTCTTTCACATGTCATGGTTTGTTATTCAAGTTCTTTGTAATCAACTAGATTTAACAAAGTTTGTTAATAAACAATGGTGCAAAAGTGTGGCACCATATTTCATTCTGGAAATAATTTTTAAATATTTTTATTTTTAATTTAATTAGTACATATTAAAAAATAAAAACTAGAAAGCTGAACAATTTTAATTTCAATTTATTCATGCATAGTTTGTCATCAATCACACAACAATACTAGATTAACAACTTGTAATTATATGCAACATTAGATGATCACTAGCTTCATTTTAAAATTAATTTATAGTTAATTTGTACTCCATCCATACTCAAAACTTTCATTTGGTATCATATCCTTGTTCAATAATTTTTGAAAATATTTTTAAGCCATTATTAAGAGAATCATGACTTCTATGAATTCTATTTCTATGAGTATTCTCATTTTTAGAGGTGACAACTTTGAATATTAGACATATCAATTGAAGAGAATACTTATATGGAAGGGATTTTGGGATAATGTTCTCGATAGATACACACAAATTATAGATTGAATACTTTATCTCAAGATCATAATTTAATAAAAAATGAATAATAAAATTATGATGCACAAACTTTAATCTATATTCAAAGCACCTAGACCCAAACATCTATATAAGAATTGTTGAATTAAAAAATTACCATGAGGAATGAGTACCTTAAAAAATTCATATCAAAAGTCTATTAATCTAAGATAAGAAAAAAAATGAAAATCTTAAAATGAATGTTAAAAATTTGAAATTACTGACAATGAAGGAGTTGGAGAATATTTCATAAGGATACATGACATTGCATAAAATGAGGGTTTATGGAGAAACCATAGAAGATAGGATCATAGTTAGGAAAATTTTGAGATATTTGACTCAAAACTATTTGCATATTGTTAAATCAATCTTAAGTATTTTAAGGACATGAGCATTATTATTTTTTATGATTGAGTATGTTCTTTCTTATCCCATGAGGATAAGATCACACTATATGTAGGAGATCTAGAACATGATCTAAAACATGCACTTGAAACCAATGTAGAAATTTCAAAGCCCAAAGAGAAAAATGAAAATAGTAATAAAGGGAGTTAAATTAAATCAATTTAAAAGGGTAAATATCAAGATAACTTCATATGTAAAATCAAGATATACCTTACTTGTCAATATTAAAAAAACTAGGGCACTTTATAAAACATTGTAGGATAATGATAACTAAGAATCAAGCTAATAAAGAGGATAATGAGAAGGCAATCTAATCTGAATACAATGAGAAGAAATAGAACTAATATTATTATCTCACATCTATTTTTGGAATAGAGGATGGAAATAATTTGTTGTCTCTTGATTTATGTTTACTTAAATCATATAACAAGTCAAAAAAATGGTTTCAACAAGTTAGATGCTTCCTTTAAAAGGCAAGTGCAATTGGGAGATGGAAAGTCCATCGAAGTTGTAGTATATGATAACTTGTAAATCACCACAAGTCAAAGGTAAAGTTTAAAAAACTTATGTTATTTTTCTCCAAATTTGGATCCTATGAGTATTGATCACAATTTCACAGGACATAATAAATAAATCAAAGTATACAAGTTTTATAATCCTACAAGTAAATCCATAATTGTTTCTAGGGATTGTATTTTTTTTTATTATACTGAGATTTGTGATTATTATGATAAGATATATAAATATTTAATAATTTAAGGGTGAATCATATTTAATTTTATTTTGATGGCTTACAAATTCCTACACAAGTTTTTAGTTTAACTAGAAACAATACTAACTCTTCCCAAGAGACTAGACATCCATCTTCAACAACTCTACGAGAGTACAAGTGTTTTTTATCCACATATATCCAATCATTATATAAAAAATATTATAGGATAAGCTTAAAAATCATGAAGGTTTTTTTTAAAATGATATTTATGAGGAAATTCATCGTCATCTATGGCTAGTGAATGCAAAAGTGATGCAAAATCTAATCAAAGGAAAGAATGGGCTGATGCTATGAAAATTGAGATGGAATAAATTGATATGAATTATAAATCAACTATATTAATCCTACATGTGATAAATATGACATTATAACCAAGTATTAATATAAGACCAATGTCAAGAGTGATGGTACAATTGACAAGTTGAAAGCTAGAGTAGTTGAAAAAGGGTTTGGACAAATATATAGGGTTGACTATGATGAAAATTATGCACTCATGACATGTAAATATAGTTTAATTATATTAAATATTTTAGTTTCTCATAAAATATTTAAAATACATTAAGTGGATGTATAAATTTTCCTAAATCGAGTGATTGAAGAAGAAGTATATGTGGGGAAGCCACAAGGTATTTGAGGTAAAGGGTTAAGAGATTTGGATATATAAGTTGAAGAAGGATATTTAAGGGATGAATAAATATCCAAGATATTATTAATCAATAATATATAATTGGTTATTGGATCAATGCTTTGTAAAAAATTGAACCAATTATTCACATACAAGCATTTGGTTCTAATGTATTATATGTTTGTCTCTATGTAGATGACTTGATATTTAAAGGTAGCTCTATGGAGATGTTGAATAAATTAAAATAAGTTATGAAATCATAATTTGATATGAATAATCTTGGACTTATGAAGTTTTTTATTCCATCAAAAGAAAGAGGAAGTATTTATTTGTCAATATAAACATTTCCAAAACATGTTAAATAAGTACAATTTTAAATATTCTAAGCCCATGAAATTCCAATTGCAAGTGAAGAAAATATAATGAGAGAGGATGTGATTCATTCAATCTATGAAAATAATTTTAGGATCATGGAGGTAGGATTTATGTATCTAACTGTGATAAGACACACACAAAATAATAATAATAAAAGAACACAAAAAATAGTAATTATTTATTTGCATTTTTAGCACTATGAATAATTTAATTAGTTATTCTTAGCTACACTTTCCATCTATAAAAGCATCATTTTTTTTTGCATTTACAATGAACCTTTAGTTTCACATATGAACTTATCAAATTATAAAAAATTAATAATTTTAATTATTAATTATATTTTTAAGTTATTTTTATTTACATAACATTTTGACAAAACACAAAATAATTTAATTTTTTTTCATTCTAATAAATCATTTGACTCAATAATTACAAACATAAAATTATAAAAATAAAAAATACATCTTCATCTATATAGTCTTTATTTTATTTTCATATTTCCATTTCATAAAATATAAAAAATTTAGTTTAGTTCAATTTTTAGAATTTTATTTCTTATTAATTAAATTACGCATGTGTAAAAAATTAGTTTAGAAAACTCACAAAAATTTAGAGAAATCAAACACATTGTATAAAAAAAAAATTCATTAAAAAACATTTAAATAAAAATCACAGTTAGTCTTGAGATGGATGAAACATTCAAACAAACCTCTATTCCAAATTCCTTTGATGATGCTCTCAAAATAAGTCCATTCACATAGGGAAAGACATTTCCTACTAGTTTCCACTCTAGATCTGGTGGATAACATTCAAAGAAATGTAGAACCAAACTTTGGATGGAGGTATAACATTCCACACTTTTGTCAAACTTAATCATTAGCCAACTATAAGATTTAAAAGAACAATAAAGATTGTATGAATTACAAAATCCACCAATTAGCTTGCCTAGTAATAAAACTTAGTATCTAATCCATTTCCTACCCTGAGATCTAACCTCATATAATCTCACTTCCCTTTGTCTGTGACATTGATAAGATGAGAACAAAATCCGTGGAATGGTTAAGTACCATGAATTATCTAACCCAAACTCAACCCATTTAGAGAAAGTAGCATAGACCCATAACTACAATACTTTTTCCTCTTTAAATTATTTACTATGTAGATCTGATCACCCCATATGTATCTTCCCTCAGTGAAGACTTTAAGGAATAAAAAGTTTAATGGCATAGGAACAACCAATTAAATTATTCATATCATCCTATTCCACAAGCTCGAAATAATTAACCACATCAATAATCTATTCTTATTCCATGAGTTCAACCATAGTGGAAAACCCATATAGATCAATAGTTTGTATCGATACAACATTCCTTTTTGGCCATCTCAATCTAATCTCAGGAGGTCGATGCATAAGGGAATCTCATCACTTTATATGCATACATGTACCCATAGTATCAGTCATCATATCTATAATTAACAAATGAAATAATTCAAATATTAATAAATTAAGTAAACATATTATGATAAACATAATAATCCTTTATACACATTAAACATTTATAATTAATTATCAATGCGAATGTCTATGGTGGAGTAGATAAGTCCTACATATCTAGGTGTGTAGTGTCCCAAGGTGTTAAAGAAACAAAAAATGACATATATTGTTATGGGGTGACCTATAAATATGTGTGTATAGTCTTTATGATTTCACATAATAACTTTCTTGATGTTTCTAATGGATCTACTTATGTAATACCTTTATGTTTAACCTGGATAGGTGGTCTAGTAAAATTAATCCAACATGATGTACAATGATGTATGGAAATCATAGGGTGACTGATAGTTATGCCACCTTATGAAGCATCAAAAATATAAATCCACTACTATATGTGATACCACCCATAGTCATAATATTTGAATAACTTGGGGTGATTATTTATGCATCCCATGGTCAATCATTACCAATGGGAGACTGTTAACTACCTCAAGAGTTTCCATATATTTACTATGATGCATGATTCTTGGGATGGAAAAATATGTTATTTAAATTTTAATTATCTAGGGTGGATTTGGTAGGTTTAGTCCCACTTAAAAATAGGTCTATCAAATGAGAACCAACCTATCATACCTTGATATGACCTCATGTCAAAATAATTTGGGATTTCTTTTAAATAAAACTCATAAAACAAATTTCTCAAAAAAATAGTGTAACCTCATTCTATTACATGTCACCCTATTAAAAAATATTTACCACTGATCCCAAAAGTTTTTTTAATCTCTACATGCATACACCAATTAATGATAATGTTTCTATGATTCATTAGTGATGGTTTGGTGGATCTAGGCATATGAAACAAAACACATAGTTCTTCATTTATTTATGCTTTTCTTTTTAATCCTCTTATGATGACTAATAATAATAATAATAATTATTATTATTATTATTATTATTATTATTATTATTATTATTATTATTATTATTATTATTATTATTATTTAACACCTCCATTTGGTGGTTCATTGCATAAATTTGGGAAGTGTAATTTCCCACTTCATGCCTCCAATGTATTAGTAAGTGAATTACTTGTAATGTTTTCTAATGATTCATGTCAACTATTAATGACATTTTGTAATTTTTTCCACTTTGAATTATATCAATGATATAATTTTTTTTGTTCTTATAATATTGGGTGTTTTCGTCATGATGTTGTTACAGGTATTCTTTAAGAAATGTATCCATCATATAAATAATATGAAATTATAAACATAAACATGTATATTAGATATTTGAAATCTTTCATGATAAAAATTTAATCATATTCTTATTTTTGTGGATTTTTTACTCATTTGTGTTTAAGTCATGTCATGATTACCTTCATGAGTATTCTTTAACCTAATTAAATTTGTTTCCTCGTGTAATTTTTGTAATTATCATAAGGAAAGGGAGATTTTATTAGTAGGAGATAATAATGGTGAATTTAATAAATCACTTTGGGCTTCTCACCCTCTAGCCTATTTCCCCATTAGCAAAGCTTTTATTGAGTGTAATGATTTATAAGCTTCATCCTTGTCTCACAGTTAAAGTACCAATGTGGGATTAACCTAATTACAATCCAATTATGCATTTTTATTATGTATTTAAATATTTTCAAGAGATAATTTAAATTATATATTATTATTTTTGTGGCATTTTTGAGCTAGCATGTGTTTAATTCATCTTAAGATGAATCCATGAGTAGTCATTAATATAATGACACTCATTACCTCATTTTATTTTTATAATAAATGACTTGTGATTAATACCAAAAATAAATGAGGTAATAAATGTCATTAATTTAATGACCACTCATGGATGTCATCTTTAGATGACTTAAACACACATGAGTAAAAATAAAAAAATATATTTAAAATCATTTCATGAAAAATTTCAACTACCTAATACAAATATGTGATTGGGTTGTAATTAGGTTAATCCTGCATTGGTACATCGATTTTGAGACAAGGATGAAGTTCATAAGGTACTACACCAGCTAGAAGATTTTCCAATGGGGAAAGTGGATATAATGATAAGACCAAAATGGTGTATTAAATTAACCATTCCTCTCCCTTCTAAAAAATGTCCCTTTTCCTTGTGATTATTATAAAAAATACATGAGAAAAGAAATATCATCAAATTAATGAAAACTCATGGAGGTAATTTATGAGGCCAATAAATGGTCCTCATCCTATCATTTATTCTATCTTAGGATACTTCCCCTTTCATGTTGAATCCACTATATAAACTCATAATATGTTTGTAGGCACATACACACATATGCGAGTTGATTTTGGTTTGATTATGTTTTTCTAGATTAATTGATATAATTTAATGGTTTTGAATGCTTTTAATATTTATAACATTGAAGAAGATGTAGAGGTGTTTTTTCACATGTTTTTCAATTATAGTAACCATGTCAGTATTTTTTGTAGCTATTTATTTGATAAAAATCATTCACTATGAAAACATTAACAACACACAGTAATTTACTATGACCACCCATAACAATGCTTGTAGGGTACTTTAACTAAGTTTTAAAAAATTAAGGTGAACTATCCACCTATAACCACCCTAATTGTATTTAGTAAATTTGAAAGAATAGTTTTCTAAGATGGAGGCTATTAAAAATTCATCCATAAGTTTCATTATTATTAGATTGAATTTTTTGTCTCCATTCTACATATGATTATTTTTTTCTTCATCATCATTGGTATTATTTGCATTTCATATTATTCCATCTTAGTTTAGTTTTAGAGTTGTAATTCCTATGAATTAGAATTATAAACTAGTACCTTTCCTACTTTATATAAAGATAAATTTTTAGGTTGAAGTTAGTACAAATTAAGATTGAAATCATAGATAATATTAAAAAATAAAATCTTTAAATTAATTAGTAACTAGATTATTATAGATGCTATTTTATTAATTCCTTTGTTGATATAAACTAACATCAATCACCTATTAATTTAGTCCTATCTTAGCAATGAATGAATTTGAGATCCAACCAAATTGAGACAAAGCCAACATGAAAGTATTTTATGGTAATGACTCTCATTTTTTTGTTAGTTTATTTTTATTATGTTTGTACTTTCATTTAATTTCATTATTTCAAGTGTGTTTATTTTCCTTTAATTTCCTTATTACAAGTGTGTTATATTTAATTTCATTCCTTTATATAAATTTAATTTCATGTGTTTTCACTTCAATTACATGTGCATACATTTACATTCCATTAAGTGGGAAGCTTCCAACCAAGATTAAAAATTATTTTCCTATTATTTACTTTCTACAAAGAGTGTTTACTTTCAAAGAAAAAGTGCTTAATTTATACAAAGAATATTTATTTTGGAGAATGTGTGTTTAGTTTATGTAAGTTTCTTTCATTCAATGCCAAAGAGTGCACATTTAATTCATATATTTATTATATAAAAATTGGATTAGTATCTCTCAACTATTCAAAGTAGTTTAGTGTCATAAGTACAATGTATAATCCTTGCATAGTATATGTCACTTGATTGATAATTAAATGTATTATATAACCCTATATTTTTGGTTTTGTCTCCAAGGAATGTTTTAAAATTAAAAAATTATTGAAAGACTAAGATAATTTTTTCTAAGATAGTTCCCTTTCCTAAATCATATTTAGAAGTTGGAAATTATAAAATATCCTTCCTTACTAACCTTGTAGCATGTAGGATAGGGGGAAGAAATGAAAAATAAGATTGGTTGGTTTTATTTATCATGAGAGAGATCACTTGGGTAGATTTATTCCTAGGAAATTTATATTTTTATTGAATAATATTCTAGGTACCACTTGTAGCCACTATAAGCATCAAGAAGATACTTGTAGCTAGTCCACACCAGTCCCCTAAGAATTTATCAGAAGATAATGTAGTTGAGAAATTTTTGGTAGAAATAATAGATAAATATGATGTTGGGAATGAGAATATACTTACATTCATAATAAATATATTATTTTACCTTTACAAAGAGTGCCAATTTGGCCACATACTTCGATAAGTGGATTGAAAAGGTCAATGGCACACAAGTAGTTGGAATCATAATGGGATATTTTCAATCAAAGAAGTTTGTCAATAAACCTAGAAATTTTCAATTTTCAATTGACACCACATAAAATGTTTCACCTATGAATAACATCCCTCCATATTCCCTACCTAACTTCAAAAGGATTACAAGTGAGGTTCCTTATAATTTTATTTTTGTGTTTGATGTATCATGTCGTAGTTATGACTAAAATTAGGATGCTCAATTAATAAAACTATTTATAGCCACTCTTATAGATACAACCATCAATTTGTTAATTAGAGTGGGGAAGGGTAAATTTCTAATTGGAAGGACACATGAAATATTCTTTTCTAATTACCAATATTTGTAGAGGAAAATTCCCTTAGGGAGATCACATTTTCAAAATGGTACAAAACAAATATGAGCCACTAGAAGATGACCTAAAAGTATTTAATTTTATCCTAAAAAGGTATAAATAAAGAAATATAGATAAGGAATTTATTAATATGGTATTTTTTATAGGTATAACTGAATAATGCCTGGAATCTTTGGATAGTATGTGCGGAGATGTGTCCCAAAAAAATTATTTAAAAACATTATCTATACATGGAAAAACTACTCAAGATATATGATAAAGAGGAATACTTGAAATAGAGACTTACCATCATAATCCAAATATATTAATGGAGTCTCATGTGTTTAAGTTATCAACTTGTTTCATTTCACAAGGAAAAAATTATCAAACATATGACTACATAGATAGATAAACTACACACATGGAAAAATAATGAAGAGATGGAATAATATTTAAAAAATTATTTACCTAATTATTATGGGAATAAATATGAATGTAGATGTCAAGTTATTCCTACAAAGGAATAAATTAAAAAGAATGAGAATCTAACAAAATTAAATTTGTGTAATTGGAAGAGACTGGGACTAAGAACTTTTTGTGGCATGACAAAAACAATAATCACAAAGATAATAAAACATAAGTATGCAATATGATCCTTCATTTTTAAATGCATAACTTATAAATAAATATTATACTCCTTCTAAACATTGGTTTATACCAACTTATTTGGAACCCAATGCCTCAAATTCCACCTCAAAATTAAAAAAATTCCACAAGAATACCATTATCCTCAAGCCAATTGATAGTAGTACCAAGGCTAGACATGGTATCCATAACCCCAAAAAATTAAATGGACATAACCTCCCAACCCATGGCAATAGTCATGGAGGGAAATTCAGCCATAATCTAACAAAAGACTAGATTATTATAGCAACCACAAAAAAAAACCAAGATTCATCACCTAACAATCCTAACGAACCACCTCCTCATTCACCACAATAATCCACAAAACCTTTACCTAATCCCAACAATAAAATATCTTAGATGGTATATAATAATTTAGTGGTGACATATCCTACATAAAAAAAGTTTTGAATGATGCTTAACTTCATTCATGAAAGGTTGTCCATAACCCCACCACTCCCATAATAACAAAATCCCCTAAGATGGTTTTTTAGAACATAACTGATATGTCACCACCATATTTAATTAACCTAAACTTTAACCTATGATCATAGGAATTTGACATAGAGTGGAGGTTAGTATTGTGTTAGAACATAAAATAATGAAATGAACACACTAACATGCTAACATCTCTATCCTACATCATAGGGGGAGCATAATGAACAAAACCAATGGAAAATGCAACTAAAATGCAAAGAATACCAAATTCCTTACCTTAAATGCTCCAAAATATTTATTGTGGGGCTTGCTCGGATTGTGCTTAAAGAGTCTTTGGAAATGGAGCTTGGCTATCTACTTCTCTCCTTGGCACCATGGATTATGGCTTGATGTTGGCTTTGGCTTGTGATTTTGGAATTATAACACTATTGCTTTTAATATTACTATAAAACCGACATTATAACTTTACTCTATCCAAGCTATCCAAATGAAGAGGTAAATGCTTGTATTTATAGGTTTAGAAACTAACCCCAACTCAAAGTGAGTTAGAGTGTAGTTTAAACATGGAATGGGATCAAACCTAGCCTTAGTGAGTTAATTAACCACATTAGAGCTATAAGGTGTCAAAATATCATGATATACAATGAATAGCCATGGGTGAGATATTTTTAGATATTTGTAAATGCTTGACAACTCACAGAAGGTAATTATGAATTCCTATGATATTATTATTTTTGAATTTATTTTTTATAATTTCATTAATTGATCATGGATAATTCAAATAGGATTTTAATTTTATTTATCATTTTAATTTGAGTCTACAATTTAAATACATTATTTGAAATGAAGGTGAGTGGGAATGGGAGTTTGGGACAGGGTGTGAACTAGGGTATAGGGGAAGATGACATGGACAACGAGGAAGATGGAGACAATGTGAAAGGCATGGTATCATTGATAGAAATAGTAATAGATGATTTTCAAGGAAGGGAATTCATGGTGATGGTAGCATAAGTCATGAAAGGAAGGCCTTTAAAACCTACATGTTTTATGTCCTTATGTTAGTGTTTCAGAGTGTCAATTTTGTAGCTACTAAATGAAGAGAAAGTAGTTGTAGATAACCCATTCCCTAAAATATAGAGCAAGAGATGAAGAGGGTTTGACCCTTAGTAAATATTTTCTAAAATGTCATGGAGGAGAAAGATAGGAGTTATTTTGGGCTCACACGATCTTGGGTTTTTTTAGGACACCAAGGATTTATTCCTCTACTCAAATCCTTGGCATTTATGTGAGTGGGGTGTGGGTGATAATGGTCACCTTTGGAATTTTTGGAATATTGGAAGGGAAGGAGAATAATCAAAATAGGGGAGTCCATTTGTCTTCCTCTCATTTCTCTATCACCCATAACTTGGTTTATCTCAATTAGAATTTTTACAAGATACATGTTGGGGGATTTTACCCCCTAAAAACATATTGGGCTATGATGGGTATTATAGGAACTCATCCCCTTAGTATTACTAATGGCCTAGATATTAGAGAAGTCCTAGCCATAATTCCTTTTGGATGCTTGACAAATGGATAAATCCATTCATTTCACATAAGGCCTGTAAGCACAAAGTCTGATCCTAAGGTGATTTTTGAAGGTAGTTAGCTCTTGAGCCTATGGGATTTCACTTTGTTAAAGACACTCTTTGATATAATAGAGTGGATGTTAAAGGAGTCTACTCTTGCCTACTACAAGCCTTGGGAAGGATCTCCTTCAAGAAATGTGGAGGAAGGGTGATTTTGAAGTTTTCATATCCTTTTCATGTGGATGATAGAGGAATCCACCTTATAGATTATAGTAGGAGGCAATGCCTACTTGTTACTTCTTAGCTACATGAAAGTTGGTTCTATAAAGTAAGCCTCTAGTATGTCCCATTGAATGATATTTAGTTCTCTAAGTTTCATTTTTTTGTTACACCCTTGTTTGATCTAAGGTTTTGGGTACCTTTACTATGTTATATTAAAGTCATGAATCTTAGTGGGGGGAAATCCAAGTCACTATGTTTTGGCTATACAAGGGTTGGATGGAAGACTCAAGTGGTAGAAGACTTTCTTTTGTAGATGGAATTTTGGCTAGTAGTGTCCCTAATAAATACATGACAAAGGGTGTTAGCCATTTTAGATTAACTATTATATATCACTTTTATGTACTCAAGGTTTTGGGATCCTTAAAACCCCCAGTTGTGGGTACCTTAAAACCCTCATGTTTTTTATTCAGTCATGTTTGGAAATGTGAAGGTTGGGTGGAAGAACCAGGTGGTAGAAGCCCTTCTCTAAATGGTCTTCTATCTAGTAGTGTCCTCAATAATGACATGACAAAGGGGGTCTACCATTTGAGATTCACTATGTTCTATAGTTTGTTTCTTGTTATGTTTCACCAAGTTACAGGAGCCTCAAAACTCCCTTATTTTTCCAAGGTTGTGAGTACCTTTACTTTTCTTAAAAATGGTTATGGAAGCCTCAAAAATATTTTTTATTCTTTGAACATATTATGAATCTTAGTGGGAAGATAAACCCACTCATTGTTACTTCTTTGTATGAAGATTGTACAAAAGACCCTAGTGGTAGAATGCCTCCTTCTCTAGTGGATCTTCTGGTTTGTAGTACCCTCAGAGAAGTCACAATGAAGGGATTTAACATTTTGAGATTCACTATTAATCATAATATTTATGTATTCTAGGTTATGGGAACCTTAAAACCCTCATGTTATTTTGTATTGCCAAGGTTGAGGGTACCTTCACTTGTTACAGGTTGGGGGAGCCTCCAAACCCTCTTTTCTATACTTGCAAGTTATGGAACCCTTAAAACCCTTGGTTGTGGGAATCCTTAAAACCCTCATGTTATCTAGTCTCACCAAGGTCATGGGTACCTTTAATTCAATTTTTAAAGGTTGAGGAGTATTAAAATTCTCTTTGTTATAATTGGTTGTTAGGGGGATCCTTTACCCTCTTTGTTGTGCCTAGATGTGGGTCCAGTTGTCAAAACCCTCACTTACCTAGTTCATAGCTCTAGTTTCAAAAGAGTTTTACCTTATCAAATAAAAAATTAGAATTTTAATTAATTTTGATTAGTATTTTATAATTTTCAATATTTTATTTTATGTTTGCACTTTCCCCATTTAATTGGTCTAGAGGCCAAATTACATGTTATAATGTTGTATGATGATTGGAGATGAATTTGTGAGAGGTTTTTGTTGTTTACAATAGGATACCCTAATTATGGATGTCTAAATGATATTTTAGGATTTTTTAAATGATTTACAATTAAATTTAGGATGTTAAGTGATTCTTATGATTAATCTGTAAAAGTTGGTAAGAATTAGTCTGAAGTCCGGTATGAAGCTATTGGTGGTCAATTTTAATTGTCTACATTTTGCCCCTATTTGGGAAGATGTTTCAAGCTATAAGCATAGTAAAATATTATCCAATAATTAGAAAGTCATGTACGCCTAAAATAAGATGATGATTGAAGAAAAATATCCAAACATTTTTTGGGAAGACTATAATAATACCCCCTCGAGGGAGTGGCCGTCATATGTTTGATGGACAGTCCCTTGAAAAGAAAAAAAGAAGAAGAATGAGATTAATCCATAGGTGAGATTAATACAAAAAATAAAATTATTGATGAATTGATTTAAAAATAACTTATTAATCCAAAGGTAGTTATAATTAGTAACAAAGGTTGAGACACTGATTTGCCCATAGGTGGTTATAATCAGTGGCAATGGCATATGCTCCAATTAGGACTGATGAGTCAAAATAATGATTTGACCATAGGTGGTTATAATCCTTAAGATTACTTGGATTGAATAAATATATTTGGTTATGCTCTAGTAGGGTAGATTGGTAAGCATAACTCAAGGATATAACCTGTGTAGACACCTAAAATTGGCCACTGATAACCCCCAATTAGGCTTTTGGCCAATTTCAACTTAAAATACATAATTTGGCCTAAAAACACTAAAAAACACTAAATGATGTGAAATTGACATATTCAAATGTCAATTTTGGCTAGGGTATCCCTAAATAGGGTAATGCAATTTATGGGCCAACTAACTTTGATAAGATCATTTCGAGTCAAAATGTTAATTTTGCACCTGGATGCTCTAGATTGCTCTTTTCTATCAAATTTATTGTATGGGATGCATGCCTTTGTTATTTGTTTTTTTAAACATCCTAAATTGGAATATGGTTCTAACGCATCTGACATGGACTTCTAATTCTAATATAGTAAAATTTTGGACTAATAACAAGACATTCTAATCAATTTAAGTTATTTGTACACAAAGTCCTTAAGCATGCTTAAAAGATAATTAATCCAAATTAAGGCCTTATTAATAATTCCATGGAAAATTCTTGAATAATTATTTTTGGAAATGAATATTGAATAACTGTATCATTAGGTGACCTCATTTTTTGGGAAGACATTTCTAGGCTATAAATGCCATAAATATCAGAATTCATGCCTCAGATGCCTTGTCAATGCCTTCCATGATTCCCTCCATGCCTCTTAATTTCCCATTCTTCAAATTTCATGATGAGGATGATTACAATTTTAATTGCAAAATTGTATTAATCCTTAGCCACCCATCTCAATCTCAAGATGGATAGTTCAGGTTGATTCTAGACATTTGAAAAAATCTATAAATAGGAGGCATTACTACATCATTTTTAAGATATTTTGGTGCAAATTTATTATGCTTAAATATATTAAAAATCCATTATAATTAGTGTTATGATGCCAAATTGATTCCAAGCCAATCCAAGCTAAAGCCAAAGGTGTCAAGGAGAGATGGAGGTAGCCAAGCTTCCATTGCTAAGGACTTCATGAGCACAAGCTGAGTAAGCCACTAAAATAAGCATTTTGGAGCATCCAAGGAAGGTAAAATAGGATTTATTTTCCATTTTAGTTATTTTTTATTCATGTTTGTTAATTAAGCTCTCCCTAGTATCTAGGCCTAGAGATGTTATGCTAGTTAGTGCATTTCTTTCATTTTGTTTTCATTTTGGACTAACACCATACTAACTATCCTCTCTTGAGTCAAATTACTAGATCACATTATGGCACACCCGATGGGAATAGATGCATCTCACACCTGAAGAAGATCATTTTCAACTTAAAAATTTTCATTTAGACCCTTAAAACTCTTGCAAATTAATTTTCTAACTTTATTTTCCCATTTTTGTTTGCCACAGTTTTATAGAGTAACCAACATCAATTATAAAAAATAACATTGGTTGGATACCTATTGAGATGGTCACATTGGTATAACAAATGTCAATTAGGTAATCGACATTGATTAGCCAAAGTAACTATCATCAGTTGTATATAACCAACATTGGTTACTGTGTTTTTCTTAAAACACAGACCCAAGAGCTATTTTTCCAAAGTTCATTACTTCAAACCAAAATTAGCTTCAAAGCTAAAGGACATGCTAACATTTTTGTTTTAGGACCAAACTTGACATTTGCTAAAAACATGTATTATATCACCTTTTTCATGCTTAAAAATCAATTAGGAAACTTGTTTTAATGTTTAACAAAGTTTTTTTAGATGTTTATGGTGAATGTTTTCAATGTTTGCAACTAAGACCAAGGGGTCAAATGAACACCACCTCATTTTCCATTTGGGCTTAAAAATGAACTCACCTTTTCAAAGCTTTTTATATTTACTTAGTTGTTTAGATTAAATTTTTGTTTGGCAAAAAGAGGAATGTTGTGTGTATGCTCTTCCATTTGTCCCCTTTAGGGAACCCTTGAAATCAAAAGTGCCATGCCTATTAAAAAAAGTATTATCCAAGGATTAGAAATAATGTCATCTAAAACACTCCCCAAAAACTCATCAAAGTTTGGGTGACCTTGAAAATGACCCTAAAGTCCTTCTATTAGTCTTTTATTTTTATGAAAACTTGGCTTGTAAGGGGGACATCATTACCTCCCATGAGTTATTTAGGGAATCTTTGACCTAAGGTTTCATCTCCCAGCATTGACTTCACTTACTCCTTTTGAGTTACACATAGGACGTATCTACAATTGGACATCAAATTACACTAAGTGACTAGTAGGATGTAGTGGTTATAAAAGGACTAGACCTTTTTACAACTAGCCAATATTGTGGTCACCCAATTTTCATGATTATCTTTTACATCATTTGACGTGAAAGTCATTATGCAATTTATTCCCCTTGAATGATCAAAACCTTGTTATTTTAGTAAACCCCATTTTGCCTTACCGTTGCTAGGATTTGGATGATTATACTTAGTGTATTTTGGTCATTATTTGCCTAGTATGATTTGAGGCTAAAATTTTTTTGTTGTTCTGTAAGACATGTCAAAATAATGTATTTGAGTTAAGAAGGGTATCGTTATTCTACCCAAATCATGTCAAATCATTTATACCTTTGAGTCTTTTGAAGCATAACATAGACCTCATTATTCAAGTATGCTTACACTATTAGGCTACTCAAATTGTTTCAAGACTAGTTTACCTTGTATAAAAAACCATTTGTTTCAAATCATTTTATGTATACCATTTGGACCTTTGTCTTGTGTCATCATGATGTCCAATCTTGAGTAGCTTGTTTGGTCAAATTCTAGTTTTCATCATTGAGTTTTCAATCAGCCTTGTCAATTTTGGATCTAAACATTGATTGATTTCTATTTAAGCCTCAATTTGTGGGGTTGATACATATATCTTTCTCTTTTGGGTTGCATAACTTAAGTTAATCAATTGCCCAAATTTGAAAATTATTGATGGTTTATTTGTTCTACCTATTCTCATCATTGTTTGTCCCTTTATTTAGGAGAACCCAACTTTTCTCAAAGATCCTTTTGTCTTATGCCTTATTCCAATTGATCATGTTTATGTTTGATTCTATGTGCTAGGTGTCAGGATCTAGAACACCAAATAGCTCTGTTACCACTTGATAGGACCTAGGCTCACAAAGCTCTGACACCAATTGTCAAGATTAAGAGCACAATTGATTACCTTTGTATAAGCAAATAAACACGAAATTTAACTAGAAGTAAAATATAACTAGAAATCAAAAAATAGCCAAGAATTTGAGAGACAATAAAATCTTGTATTCAACTCATCTAGAAGGAAATACAATAAAGAGATTAAACTCTTCCAACACCTCTTGGGCATACCAATAACTCTCCCTCAAGAGTTCTTTCTCTTAATTACAAACACAATTAACTCAAACAAAGAGTTGTTGTTTCAACCAGTCAGTAACAATACTACTAGTACCACCGAGTACACACACATACTCCAAGTCCGAGTACACCATGTACTCCAAGTAGATCTCACCTAATCTTGCACACCTGCAGATCAACTTGGTTTTGCACACTTGCAAACCTAGATCTTACTTACCATGTAGATCTCACCTGATCTTGCTATACTGTAGATCAACTTGGCCTTGCACACCTGCTGACCTAGATCTTACACACCCGAAAGAACCCTTGTCCTTGCCTCACCAAGTCCTTATGATTCTCCCTTGGATAGAACCCTTCTGATTCTGTACACCAGCACCCCTATGGATCTTCTACCAGATCTTACTCTCTCGTAGATCTACCTGATCATACACACTTGGCACTATGGCACTATGAGGAGCTAACCTTGCTCTCTCTATCTAGCACACTTTACAATACATCCCCATGGGTCTCTTAAATAGATCCCATACAAACAATAATTAGACTTCTAATTATAATAATTAGAAATGCAGCTCCAAGACTAAAAATAGTCTTTACATGCAAATTGGTTGTTTAATAAACTAACTGTTTGTGTAACTAATAGTTTTAGCACTGCACAGGCAATCGACATCGATCCCTATTTTTTTGGAGATGACCGACATCGGTTGATCCATGATCGATGTCAGTGGCTTCCTGTCTACCTCTGACCAATGTCAGTTGGCCTAACTGACGTCAGTTACTGTGACACTCAGCAACCTCCTCCATGTTTGCATCAGTGAAGCTTTTAGCTCCATAACCTAACAATCTCTAACTTGGAGATAAATAGCTGCACCTATACCTATACCTATACATCATCTAATTTGTTTCCTGGCTTGTATCCCTCTTCAAATTCAATTTTGAAGACCAACCACCACACATCTTGTGGTGCTACATCTATCATCCAAGTCCCCTGCCACATCTAAATCTACATACCCATGTAGAGAAGTCCCTGACCCTGCATCACATGTATACCTACTGCTAGTCCCTCTCAGATACCTGAGAATCCACTGAACTACTTTCCAGTGCTTCTTTCCCATATTGGCCACAAAATCACTAAAAAAACCCACTGCTTGGGCAACATCAGGTCAAGTACATACCATGCACTTAACCTCATCATGTGAATTGGGACACTATTTTGTGAACTATCCATCCATATATGTGCTAACCAGTTTTGCATCCTACATCACGAACCTCGCCACTACCTTATTGACATAATCATCCTAAGACAACATCAACTTGTGATCTTCCCTATCTCTAGGAATACTTATGCCAAAGAATTTTGTTGCTCCCAAATTCTTCATGACATACCTCTGAACTAACTTTACCTTTAGCTCAGCAACTCCCTGCATGTGTGACCCTGCAACAAGCATACACACAACATATAGTAACAAGATAATGTAGCTAATATTATCCAACCTAGTAAAGGAAACACAATGGTCACATTGACATTGACTAAATCCATGCTTTGTCATACACCTGTCAATCCTCCATTGTCCTACAGCTTGCTCAAGATCATATACCCTAGTTTTTTGTCTCACGTGTCCATTCTCTCTCTTCTTTAACTTGGGAATCCATTCATCTTTTAGTGCTTTCTTTCCAGCTAACAACTCTACCAAATCTCCCATTTGGTTCTCATCTAAGGAATCAACTTCCTCATTCATGCCATGCTCCCATTATTTCCTAGATTTTACCTACTCTGTTTCTTTAAAACTTCCTAGTTCTTGACCATCAGTGAGCAACAAGTAGTGTAAAGAAGGGGAATAATGAATTTGAGGCTTACTTACCCTTTCAATCCTCCATATGGGCATTTAAGACTCCTTGACAGCTTCCTATCTACCCAAAATCCATTCTCTGGTCGACCCTGGTCTGCACCTGACCGATGTCGATCCCACCTGATCACCGACGTCAGTTCCCTTACCGACGTCGGTGTCCACCTGGTCACTAATGTTGGTTCTATGACCAACATCGATCGCCACCTGCTTGACACCACTGAGTCTGGTCTACACATGATTGACATCAGTTCCACCTAATCGACATCGGTAACTATGATTTCTTGTGAGTGATGACTTTTTACCCACGAGCTTACCTTGGATCATAACCCTGTCTAAACTAACCTGCTCAATTTTATTCAGCCTCCTTAGCTGATCATTGTCCATCATCTCCTCCATGAACACCAAGGCTTTCCAGTTCTTAAGTTTGTCAAAGACATCAGACTTCCTCTTAAGAACATGCGTCCCCTTCTTACTCATGTGACCAAGCCTACAAAGCCACATCTTTGCAACAGAAGGAGAATCAATAATACAAGTAGATAGATAAAGAATACCTACTTTCTTACTACATGTTAATTTAAGTGCATCCACTGTGAGAGTTACTATGCACCTCTCATCACCCAACTTTCTTATAGAAATTAGACTCCTCTTCAGGACTGGGACCTGCATGACATCCTTCAACACCCATGTGTTGTCCGTCTACAATTTCAGCCACACTTCCCCTTTGCCAACAATTTGGCAAGGCTCACCAACCCCTAAATAAATCTTTCCAAAGTCTCCATGGACATAATCATCAAAAAAATACTCTATTTGGGGCTGCATGGAAAGAGGCAATAGAATCTATAATCCAAGATTCTACTTTATCCAAGGAACATACAATAGCATCTTGTGCAACAAACCCTACAACATCTGCTTCTTCATTTCCTTCATGTTGATCTTCTACCAACCAACAATCTTTCTTTACCTACTCTTTCTTTCCATAATTTAGTAATTGAGAATTCTTGCCATTGAATTCCTCCTTTCTTAGCTTACTTTCTTCTGCCATTGTTTTACTCCCACTCAATCAGAAACCCCTGAGAGTGACCTATAATCAAATAACCACTTAACACACTCTGAAACCAAGGTGTTAGTGAACCTCGCTCTAAGAACTTGCAACCTCACTTTGATACCACTTGTCAGGAATCTAAAACAACAAACAGCTCTGATACCACTTGACATGACCTAGGCTCACAAAGCTCTAACACCAATTATTAGGATTAAGAGCACAATTGATTACCTTTGTATAAGCAACTAAACACAAAATTTAACCAAAAGTAAAATATAACTAGAAATCAAAAATAGCATAGAATTTGAGAGACAATAAAATCTTGTATTCAACTCATCCAGAAGGAAATACAATAAAGAGATTACACTCTTACAACACCGCTTGGGCGTACCAGTAACTCTCCCTCAAGAGTTATTTCTCTCAATTACAAACACAATCAACTCAAACACAGAGTTGTTGTTTCAACCAGTCAGTAACAATACTGCCAGTACCACTGAGTACACACACATACTCCAAGTCTGAGTACACCACGTACTCCAAGTAGATCTCACTTGATCTTGCACACCTATAGATCAACCTATTTTTTCACACTTGCTAACCTAGATCTTACTTACCATGTAGATCTCACCTGATCTTGCTATACCACAGATCAACCTAGCCTTACACACCTGCTGACCTAGATCTTACACACCCAGAAGAACCCTTGTCCTTGCCTCGCCAACTCCTTATGATTCTCCCTTGGATAGAACCCTTCTGATTCTACACACCAGCACCCCTGTGGATCTTCTACCAGATCTTGCTCTCGTACAGATCTACCTGATCATACACACTTGGCATTGTGGCACTATGAGGAGCTAACCTTGCTCTCTTTCCTTTGGAGGAGCTAACCTTGCTCTCTCTATCTAGCACACTTTACAATACAGCCCCATGGGTCTCTTAAATAGATCCCATACAAACAATAATTAGACTTCTAATTACTATAATTAGAAATGCATCTCCAAGACTAAAAATAATCTTTACATGCAAACTGGCCATTCAACAAACTAATTGTTCATGTAACTAACATTTTTGGAATTGCACAAGCAATCGACGTCGGTCCCTATCTATCTGGAGATGACTGATGCCAGCCGATCCATGACTAATGTCGACAGCTTCTTGTCTACCTCTGACCAATGTTGGTTGGCCTGATCGACGTTGGTTATTGTGACAGTCAGCAACCTCCTCCATGTTTGCATCAGTGAAGCTTTTAGCTCCACAACCTAACACTAGGTTTATGTCAAAGTTGTTTCCAAACTTGTTATATTAAATCAAATCACCTCATGTCTATTTTTTTGAGTCTCACTTTTGACTTTGTGTTTGGACAAAAGACCTAGTAACTCAACTTTTCCTTTTCCTAGTTTATACCTTGTTTGGAACACTTTGACCTAGACATTTGACATACCAATTTTTATTTAGACACTTGACCTTTTATACATATGACATTTGAAATTAGACATTTTATGTTAGGTTATTTTATGCCAAGTCTTAGCATAAACCATTTTAGAGATACAACTCCATTTTCAAACCACATTAGATATACAGCCACACCTTTTGACCAAATTAGACCAAGCTTGAACCATTTGTCCTTTGGACATAGTTTTCTAGAGTTTGTATAACTCTAAGCCTTTTTGTTTTAGGAGCTTTCATCATTTACATAGATATATCTTGCTACACTTATAGTAGAGTCACTTAAAATCTGACTTATGATAGAATGGCTACACAACATGACTTTTATGGCTTTTGTCAAGACCCTAATGATGATAATATGGTTTATGAGATAGATTTCTATCTGCCTCATATTAATAATTCATGGGAACAAAGTCACAAAACAACTTAAGATCCAACTTGAGACCTTGATTGGTATGAAGAGGCTTGTGAAGAGGACTTTGAAGACCCAACTATAGATAATATTGTTTAGGATATAGATGCATACCCTCTTTACAAAAATTAGTATGTGGAACACAATCAAGAACCAACTTATGAGCCAACTCATGACTAGGATTATATAGTTTATAAGGAAGACTTGGATGGTTTGGCTTATGAGAGTAGTCAATCTCCACCACGTCGTACCATTTCTATTCTAAGACCACAATGTTGCACCATTCCCATATCAAGACCTCATCCATTAGTTTGTGTGAGAAACCAAGCTCCATAATGCCTAACCATTTATATACCAAGACCTCATCCTTTGGTTTGTGTGAGCAATCAAGCTCCACAACACACCTTCATCATTCCAAGAACTAGTCATTTGGCTTGTGTGAGCAATCAATCCCCAGAACACCCTATCATTACCATATTAGGAATTTTTCCTTTGGCTCATGCAATCAATCATGCTCCCCAAGGCCTTATCATTATCCAACCACAAATAATTCCTTGTTTAGTAAAAATCCCATCCAAAATTCAACCCATCCAATGATTTGAAGACCAAGCTGTGTTTAAAACTAGTATTTTCCAACTCATTAAAAACCAAGGCCAAGAGAACCAACCAATATGAGATGTTTCTATTGAATAAATCATTTGTGATAAGTCAACCTATGATAAATTTCCTATTGATCCTATACCAGTTATTGAGGAGTCTCACTTTGATGAGCCAGTCTTTACTGAGTCACTTCTTAATGATTATAAGCACCTTTGGGAAAATCATTACCTTGACCATGTGCCTATTTTTCAAGAGCCTCTTATTAACAAGCTAATATTTTAGGAGCTTTATCTTGACCTATTTCCCATCCTAGAGGAGTCTCACTTCAACAAACTAATTTTATGGAGCCCATTATGCCATCACAGGATGTTACTTGTCCAAAACTAAGTATTCAACAAGAAACCATTATAACATAATACCCATCAAAAGAATAATTAGAATTAGAGTCAAGTTCTATTTTTGAATTGACATTAGATTTGGCATCAAAATTAGAATCAACCTCAATCTCAACATTGGATTCAGAGTCCATTGAGTCAAAATTAGATTCAGAAGAAGAATATATTCATGGTTGTTACAACATTGTTTATGCATGCCTTAAAGATTAATTTGAATACATTTTTTATCCTTCTATATTTTTTTAAGATGAGTACATTAGCTTTGACACAAGTTATCCTAGTATCTTCTATAAGGATTGTATAGACTCTCCCCATTCCATTACTATTCAACATGCCATTACTATTAACCAAAATAGCCGTATCATTGACATTCCATCTCCCATAAGTGTTGATTGGGATCAACAAAATCACACTTTATTGAAATGCATCCATGGAGACATAGTGTTTGAAGAAGAGAAAGGAGGCCAAGACAACATTCATGTAGTAAAAGAGCACTCTCTTAGTGAAACCTTTTCAGAGGCACTAGGGGATAATTAAAGTTAGAACTCAACATCTTCTATTGAATCTTTTTCAAAAGTGTTAGAATAAAATCAAATTCAAAAGCCAATGTTCATTAGTGAAACCTTCTTAGAGGTATTACAGGACAATCAAGAAAATTTCATTGGTGAAAATATCATTGAGGCACCAATAGCTAAGCACAGAAGTTCTTCACTACTTGATGAAGATAAAATCAAAGATCAAATCCAAATAAATTCCAATCTATAGCCTAATTAGATGGTAGCTACTCTCAAGATAAAACAATAGAAAAATCTGGTGGTCTTATTGAGAGAACAAGTCTTTAGCCCCACCATAACCAAAATTATGTCGAATCTAGCATCAACAACATTATGTGTGACTAAAAGTCCTAATCTTCATTTGTTTCTCTACCATTCCACATTCCATTATCATCTACCATTATATTTCAAAAAAAAACCTACCATCCATTATTTGTCCTTATTTACCATCCATGGTTGCACTTTCCTTTGTAGAGGTTATAAGGATTCCTTATCTTGACATTTGAAGGAATCAGAATCAATGACCAATAAATATCATAAAAGCATTCTTGAAAACCAAATCTGCATCAAGTTCTTGATATAGTAGCTATTCAAATGAGGTGTGGGATAGAAATTAACATAATCAAGTATTCTATTTGTATCATTTGTTAATTAGGATTTCCATCTCCCCATCAACATAAATAATAGAATCATACACCATTTTACCACACCTAAGCCAAAAACATGTACCATATCATTTCACATTGCCATTACATTATTACATATCCATTTTCCATTGTTGTAAATCCCAACCATTCACCCCATCACTTGGGGGTAACTCTCTTACCATTTTATCCAATCTATCAAAAAAATCATTATCCTTAACAAGATAGACTAAAGCCTATTTTTAGTCATCCAACCCAATCCTATTTTGCTCTTAGTTCATTTGGTTATTCTTGTACTTTTTATGGGAGGATTATGATCAAGTTTCAATAATCAATCCAATATATGTTTATAATCATAGTATATACAAGTAGTGTGATATTTAATCTGGTAAGATGTCTTTCATCCTATATCCACATTTGTTTATGTGAGTTTAATATAACCACCTATGGGCAAATCAGTGTTTCACTAGTCTTTCTACTAATTATAACCACCTATGGGAAAATTAATATCATTGATGTATGCCATTGTATCTTAGTTATAATTGCCCATGGGAAAAATAGGGGAAACACTTGTTTATCATGCATTGTCACATCACCTTACCATTATTATTTTCATTTGACTAGTCATTTAATAGATTTGATAACTTGTTAGGACCTAGTCAGTTTTTCCTCACCTTTTATGTGGATGGAATTACTGTGACTTGAGGTCATTTTAGGACTATGTGGGTCATGCTCAATTCATGTTTAGGTCACCTCAATCCCCCTTTCCATAAGCTCTCACCATTTTGTGAGCAACTTAAGCTAAATTCTCTCATTATTTTATGAGTAGGTATCTTGTCATTCTCTAATGAGTTAAGACACCTAAATTTTTTAAAAACATTCAAATATTCAAAAATCCAAAAATATTTATCCTTTCTAAGCCTAGTCAGTTATCCTTGATCTGGCTTACTAGGGTATTATCACTATTAGGATGCTTTCTTTTGCTTTTTTTAGTCTTTCTATTTTTTTGTTTATTTTAGGTTGTTTGTTTGTTTGTTTTTTCACTTACCTATTTGTTTGGTTTCAGCACTGTTGCCTTGACTCAGTCTATATGTGTTCATTGGGTGATTCCTTGAAAATATTATTCTTGAGTTCATCTATATTCATATGTTAATATTATCATCATGGTTTCTATCATTAGTGTATTGCTTTTGAGTATTTATTAAATCATGAGTTAGTTCTTATGTATATTTTGGGATAGTCTTCATGGTGTTCTATCATGAAGCTTACCATCACATGCTACAACAAAAATTAACTTCAAGGAGGTATAAAATCAATGGAGATATATAAGTTTCTCCTTGGAAAATTCTCCCATCCCACCCTTGATCAAATCAACCCATTAACAATTTTAGTTGTATCATTTCTAGTTAGGATGAACATCTCCTCATTGGTAGGTACAACTGAATCATTCACACTGATCAATCTTATTCTTCTATTCATATATTTCATCACTTTTCACCCACTCATATTTAATCTATATTCCATGTTATATCCTTGAGTTATGCTTGCTAATTATCCCTAATTGGGGCATAATCATCTTTAGCCAATCTAGGTCCTCTTAATGATTATAACCACCTATGGGCAAATCATTGTTTTGACTTTTATACCTAATTATAACCACCTTTGGGAAAATTAGCATCCTTTTTAAATCAATTTATGTAAGCGTTTTCTTATTTGTATTAATCTCAACCATGGATTAATTCAACATTTCTTCTTGTTTCTTTTCAAGGGACCATCCATCAATAAATGTGATGACCACTCCCTCAAGGGGGCATCATCATAGGCTTCCCAAAACCATTTGGATATTTTTTCTTTAGTCATCATGTTATTTTTGGCAAACATGCCATCTCTTATTATTTAATAAGACATTTCTTTGCCTATGGTTTTCAACATCTTCCCAAATAGGGGCAAACTTTAGACACATAAAGTTGGCCACTAATAGCATCCAATCAGGGTTTTGGCCAATTTCCACCTAAAATACACAATTTGGTCTAAAAACACTCAAACATGATAAATGATGTGAAAATTACATATTCAAATGCTAATTTTGGCTAGGGTATCCCTAAATGGGGCAATGCAATTTATGGGCCAACTAACTTTGATCAAATCATTTTGAGTCAAAATGCCAATTTCACACCTAGGTGCTCTAGGTTACTCTTTTCTATCAAATTTATTGTACGAGATGCATGTCTTTGTTATTTTTTGTTTTGAACATCATAAATGGGAATATGGTTCTAATTCATCTAACATGGACTTCCAATTCCAATCGAGTTGAATTTTGGACCAATAACAAGACATTCGAATCAATTTGAGTAATTTATGCACAAAGTGCTTAAGTATGCTTAAGAGCTAATTAATCCAAATCAAGGCCTAATTAAGAATCCATGGAAACTTGTTGAATAATTATTTTTAGAAATGAATATTTAATATCTTCATCATAAAGTGACCTCATTTCTTGGGAAGACATCCTTAGGCCATAAATGCCACAAATATCAAGATTCATGCCTCCCATGCCTCATCAATGCCTTCAATGATGCCCTACATGCCTCATAATTTTCCCTTATTCTAATTCCATGATGAGGATAATTAAAATTTTAATTGCAAAATTTGATTAATACTTAGCCACACATCCCAATCTTAGGATGGACGGTTCAGGTTGATTCTAGACATTTGCAAAAATTTATAAATAAGAGGCCTTACTACATCATTTCAAAACTATTTTTGTGCAAATTTATTATGCTTAAATATCTTCAAAAGTCATTACAATTAGTTTTACCATGTCAAATTGATTTCAACCCAAGCCAAGCCAAAGCCAAAGGTGTCAAAAAGAGATGGAGGTAGCCAATATTTCATTGCCAAGGACTTCATTAGCACAAGTTGAACAAGCCACTACAACAAGCATTTTGGAGAATCCAAGGAAGGTAAAAGAGGATTTATTTTGTGTTTTAGTTGTGTGTTTTATTAATGTTTGTTAATTGAGATCTCCCTAGTGTCTAGGCTTAGAGATGTTATGCTAGTTAGTGTGTTTCTTTCATTTTGTTTTCATTTTGGAACTAACACCATACTAACCATCCTCTCTTGAGTCAAATTCCTAGATCACAACTTGTTGTGTAGATTAATGATGAGCAAGTATAAACATATATGTAATGGTCTTATGAATGAATAATCCAAAAATAACTAGGCATATGAGGATGTAAAAAGTGATGAAAGAGATTAATATAATAATAAGATTTGATGAATGGAAATGATTTGATCATACTTACCAATGCAAATATGCTCATCCTTATTAGCATTGATATAACTAGAATGGTTAATAGGTTGATTTGATCAAGGGTGGGGAAATTTTCCAAGGTTACCAAGGAGAAATCTATGTTGGTTCATTGCTTGTAAGACTTCCTAAGATGATTTTTGCTATCGCATTTGATGATATGCCTCATGATAGAACACCATGATAAATTTGTCAAAATATGCATAAGGACTGACTCCCAATCCAATAAACAATTGTAAATAATTCAAAAATGATAAAAAACATGATGATAATGTTGAAATATGAATATGGATGGACTCAAGAATAATAAACAAGGAATCATGCAATGAATGCATATATATTGAGTTGAGGCAAAGTGCTAAAATCAAATAAAAAGGAAAGAAAAAAACAAATAAACAACACACAAAAAGTAAAACAATATAAAAGAAAACAAACAAACAAACAAATAAAAATAAAACAACCAGACAAGATGTATAAAAGTAAAATAAATATAAAGCATCCTAACAATGGATTTTCCTAGTAGGGTGGATCGAGGATGACTGACTAAGCTTAGACAAGACAAATGTTTTTGGATTTTGAAATTTTATCAATGTTTTTGGAATTTTCTAAGAATCTCCACCCACTTAGGAATTATGAGGTAATAAATGATCCAAATCCTAAAATAGTGAGAGCATGGCTAAGGTCACTCATAAAATAGAAAGAGTGTTTGCTTGGGTTTCTCATAAAATAATGAGAGTGTATGATAAAGGGTTACTGAGCTAACCTCAATGTGAATCGAGCACGACCTACATAGTCCTAATAGGATCCCAAGTCATAATAATTACACCCACACAAAAGGTGGTGAGAACTAACTAGGTCACAATAAGTTCTAAAACTAAGGCCAAATGACAAGGAAAAGAAAAATAGTAATGTCAAGGTGATGCAAAAATACATGGTAAACAAGTATTGCCCCTAGTTTTCCCATACATGGTTATAACTAGGAAATAATGGCATAGGTTAGTGATACTAATGTTCCCATAGGTGACTATAATTAGTAACATGATAGTGGTACTCTAATTTACCCAAAGGTGGTTATAATTAAGAACACTTGGTATAATATGAATGAAATATATCTTGCCAGATTAACTGTCACATTACTTTTGTAAACTACCATTTAAACACAAAATTCTAAAATGACTAAAACAAGGCTAGAATCCCCTTATAAAAGGCATGAAAAGAACCAAAATAACTAATATAAAAATAGGCTTTATTCTAATAGGAATGGCATGGTGGGATGATATGGTAATATGGTATAGGGTATTATTTAGGATGATGATGGTGTGAATATTAGGTAAAATGGTTTCCCCCAAGTGGTATGGAAAGGTAAATGGTAGGGGATGGAACAATGGCAAGGGGATGGTAAATTAAAATGATAAGGTAAACGATAAATGGCAATGGCATGGTAAATGTTTTTGGCCTGGGTATGGTAAATGATTCTAGTGTTCCTGCTGATGTGGAGATGCAAATCTTGATCAACATATGACATAAGTAGAATAATTAATTATGTAAATTTCTAGCCCACACCTCTTCTAAATAGTTTCTCTATCAAAAAATGGCTTTAAATTTGGATACAAATGATGTTCTTATGATCTTTATTGGTCATTGATTTTGTTTCTTCCAAACTTTGAGATAAGGTATCTTTGTAGCCTCTACTAAAGAAAGTGCAACTAGGGATTGTAAATTTGGATAAACAATGGATGATAGGTTTGATTTGTAAATGTAAATGTGGATGATAATGGAATGTATAATAGTCATGCAAAAAATGAATATTGGGATTTTTAGGTACACATAATGTTACTAACTTTGCATTTGACATAACTTTGGTTATGGTAGGGCCGAAGACTTGTAAATATGCTTTTAATAGAACCACTAGATTTTTATATTATTTAGGCCTGAGAGTAGCTACCATCTGATTAGGCTATAGATTGGAAGCTATACTAATTTTATCTTTGATTTTGTCTTCATCTAGCAATGAAGGACTATTGTGCTCAACTATTGGCTCCTCAAAGAATTTTTCACCAATGAATTCTTGATTCTCCCATAGTGCCTCTGAGAAGGTTTCACTAAGGAATGTATCTTTTTAATTTGATTATCTTTTTGCACTTCTAAAAATGTTTCACTAGAAGATGTTGAGTTTGAACTTTTATTATCCCCTAGTGCCTCCAAAAAGATTTCACTAGGATAGGTTTCTTATTTTGCATGAATTTTGCCTTAGCCTCCTTGATGTTTTTCAATTGATATGTCACCATGGATGTAGTTCACTAAGGTGTTATTATATCAGTCCCAATTGACACTTATAGGAGATGGAATGCCAATATATTGGCTATGTTAGTTGGTGGTATCGACATGTGGAATGGTAATGGAATGGGAAGAAGCAACACAATCTTCATATAAGATACTAGGAGAAATTGTGTTGAAGCTAAAGTAATCATTCTCAAAAATTGTAGAGGGATCGTAAATGTATTAAAATTGATCTACAAGGCATGTATAACCAATATTGTAACAACCATGAATGTATTCTAATTTTGAATCTGATTCCAACTCAAGGGAATCCAAATCTGATGTTAAGACTAATGTTTATTCTTATTTTAATGCTAAATTTGATGTCAATTTAAGAGTAGAACCTGACTCTAATTCTATTTCTTCATCTAATGCAGATGCTACTACAATGATATTTTGTTGAATGTTTAGTATTAGATATGTAATGGCCTATGATGGCATCATGGGATCTACAAAGACTGGTTTGTCAAAGTGAGACTCCTAAATGATGGGAAAAGGTCAAGAGACAACTCTGTATAGACTAACTTGTCAAGGGGAGGCTCTTTAAAAATAGGCATATGGTTGAGGTACTTATTTTCCCAAAATTAGTTATAATCTATAAGTGACTCAGTAAAGACTAGTTAGTTAGAGTGAGACTCCTTGACAATGGCTAAAGGATCAATATGTGACTCATCATAGGTTGACTCATAAAAAATGGTTGGTTTAACAAAAAAATCATGGATTGGTTGGTTCTTTTGGCCTTGGTTTACAATAAGTTCTAAAATACCAATTTTGAATATATCTTGGTCTTTGAATGATTGGCTCGATTGGATAGGTAATGATTGGCTCAATTTTAGTTGGAGAATTGGTAGGGCTTTTCTAAAGTGGGGAATGGTTGGAAATGGATGAAGGAAATCAATGGTTAGATAATGATAGGGCATCATGGAGCTTGGTTTCTTGCACAAGTAAAAGGATGAGGTCCTATCATGGTAACGATAGGGCATTGTGGAGCTTGGTTTCTCACACAAGCCGAACAATGAGGTCCTATAATATAAATGGTAGGGTATTGTGGAGCTTGGTTTCTTCCATAAGATAAAGGTTCAGGTCTTAGAATTCTAATGGTAGGTCATTGTGAATCTTGGTCACTCACATAATCTAAAGGATGAGGTCTAATAATGTAAATGGTAGGGCATTGTAGAGCTTGATTACTTACACAACATAAAGGATGAGGTATTAGTATATAAATGGTATGGTGTTATGGAGTTTGGTTACTCACACAAGTCAAAGGATGAGGTATTTGACTACAAATGGTAGGGCATTATGGAGCTTGGTTATTCACATAAGCCAAAGGATGATGTCCTACAATTTAAATGGTAGGGTGTTATAGATCTTGGTTTCTCATACAAGCCAAAGGATGAGGTCCTAGAATGGAAACACTAGGGAATTGTGGATCTTAGTTTCTCACACAAGCTAAAGGATGAGGTCGTAGAATAGAAATGGTAGGGCATTGTGGAGCTTGGTTGCTCACACAAGCCAAACAATGAGGTCTTAGAATAGAAATGGTAGGGTGTTATGGAGCTTGGTTGCTCACACAAGCTAAAGGATGAGGTCCTATAATAGAAATGATAGGGTATTATAGATCTTGGTTACTCACACAAGCCAAACGATGAGGTCATATAATAGAAATAGTAGTGCATTGTGGAGCTTGGTTGCTCAGACAAGCTAAAGGATGAGCTCCTATAATAGAAATGGTAGGGTGTGGTGGAGTTTGGTTGCTTACACAAGCCAAAGGATGAGATCTTGGAATATAAATGGTAGGGAATTATGGAGCTTGGTTGCTCACATAAGCCAAAAGATGAAGTCATAGAATAGAAATGGTATTCATTGGACATTGTGGAGCTTAGTGGATCACACAATCTAAAGGAGGGTTAATTGTATAGGTATGGGATTGGGTGGTCTCAAAAATGTGAGAATCATACATCAAACTATCAAAATAAGGTATCATCACATGATGCATTTGAGAATCTTGGCCTTTTTCTCTATATTGAGGATTGTAAGGAGGATAGGAAACTATCTCATAACCCACTTCATCACCATAGGGGTCTTGAATAAAGACAATTTGTGAGGCTCATTTATCATAATTTGGATTGTACACAACTCCACCATAACTATATCTAGACATATCCACATCAATAATGAAAGATCCATAAAAGATCCAGAGTTTTACAAAATCTAAAAAATAATGTCCAAAGGACAAATTGTTCAAACTTGATCAAACTTGGTCTAGGGGAGTTGTATATCCAAATTGGTATATGCTAAAACTTGGTATAAAATAGTCTAACATCAAATTTCTCACACACAAAAGGTTAAGTGGTTGAATAAAAAATTGTATACTAATCTAGGAAAATAAAAGTTGCTAGGTTTTTTGGCCAAACATGGCATCAAAATATAAGCTCAAACAAGGCATGTGATAGGAATTTTGGCTAAATGCGATGTCAAAATCAAGACTTAAAACAAATGTGATATTTTAATCAAACAAACTTGGAACACTTTGGCTTAGACTAGGCATATAGACTTCAAACATAAAATTGGTCAATTAGAATAAGGCATAAGGCAAAATGCATATGGAAAGATAGGCTATTTTATCCAAAATAAAAGGCACAAACAAAAATGAAAACTATGATCCTTTAATGAAATATGCTAGACAAAATTGAACATCATAATGACACTAGGAAAAGATCCAAACAATAGTTTTCAAAGTTGGGTAATGAATTAACCTAAGTTGCACAACCCAAAAGAGAAAGATCAGTGTATAATCCCCAATTAAGAAAGTCATAAACATAAATCAATCAATGTTTAAATTTGAACTTGGTAAGGTTAATTAAATACTTAACTTAGAAAAATAGGCATATTCAAAAAAACAATAGGTTAGACAAAATGGAATTGTATAACAACACAAGACAAAGATTCAAAAGACATACCTGGCATTGGTTCTAAAAAATGGCATTTGGCACAAGGCAAACATGTCTATGAAACAAATTTGATCACTATAAAAAAATTATCACACTCTAAATATGTAAACAATGGTATGTGTAGTCATATAATGTGTCCAAATTAGTATTTTGAGTGTGGCTTGTGACACCCTATCCATAGGACATTTTTGCATGCTCTTATGACCCTTTTAGACACCTTTTCACTCATTACCAGTCATCTAAAACCTTATAAATAATCATTCCACCTTAGATAGAATAATTTGCCCATGCCAATCATGATTCCCTTGGTCTCAAGCCTATAGGAATATAGCATTCAACCCTAGGGTGTCCCATTTTTTATGCTCCTATCCATTTGGATATTGAGCCCCAACAGTCATTTCCATCAGGTCCCTATCCTTTTATTATGTCAGAATAACATGAATACATCTAACCCATGACCAATGGTTCCATATAAAATTGTATCCAAAGATCATTTATAAATGTAGGTGATAAATCTTACAAATTAAGAAAGAATACAAATAAAACACTAAGGCAAACTTCCCTATTATATCCATATAGTCACCCAACATAGTTGCAAACATAATCAAACCCTCATACTAGTCCCTAACCACCTCAAGCACTCTTAATTTTACACTTTTGCATTTTAATCACACTATTTCACAAACAAAATTAGGTAAAATAACTACATATGGCTTGATCCCTCTTCAGAGTATTGGTGTGTAGGTAGCATGCCCATAAAAGTGGTTTGGATTACACGTTCAGTGCATCTTACACACTAACCCCACTTTATCAAGAGGTTCAAACATTATTTTATCAATAATGATTAAGGGTTAGAGTTTCAAAAATAAATCAACTCTAAAATGAGTTCCATCAATGATCAACACTAAAGATTTCACAAGCAAGCTCACATAGGAACATCACAAAAACCTAGAAAGTTTCAAGTTTCTATGAATAATTTGAATAATAGTGGTAGGAGTGGACAAAAATTATAGACACTAAGGTGTCCCATTTTCAACACACCTATCCTTTCATTGAATAAAATCTAGATTCAAGTTGACAACACTATCCCAATCCTACACAGCCAGTTTCAACCTCTATATTATCTGTCTTAGTCTAGTTTCAAGCTAAGTTATATTTATCCTTCTTTATTGTTATTTTTAAAAAGCCAAAAAAGATAAATAAATTAGACAAATTAGGACTATAATTATTGTAATATTCTTTAATGATATATTAATCTAGACCCTTAACTAAAATAGGAATAAAACTCCATTTTTCTGAAAAAAGTTAAATCATTTGATGAACCTGACTTACTTTGTTTGCACACAAAAACCTTAGAAACCCAAGGGAAAATTTATTCCTAATTTTATCAATATTTTTTTGATTTTTTCCTACATATATAAATCAGAATTTCACATTTAATTTTTAAAATTTACCGTAGTAATTTTAAAAATCATTTATTTCAAACCCTAGTTGAACTTGCATGGTCCCTCTACTTCTAGGGTATCACCTTACATGTTTATGAGACTAATATCAATTTTTTGCATATTATAGTTTGTTGTTTTTAGGACTTTACATTTCTTTTATTCATTAATTTCCTTCCATTGCATTTTGATTATTACAACTTATTGAGAAAAATTCAATCCATTTTCAAATTTTTTCCTACTTTAACAATAGAACAATATACCAGCTTTAATGAAACTTATAAGAGAGAAATTTTAGAAATTTTAACTAAACATCTTGATATAAAAGATTATATGATTAAAATACAATAAGAAGAATAAAAAAAATCAAACAATGGTCAATCCTCTCAAACCACAAAACAATAAGTTGTAAATAACACGATGGAGGTAAATATGTCTCAATAACCCCTTATAGCATCCCAACCTTCTTATGAGGCACCACCAGGCTAGAACATATTTGTCTTCTAATGTGGCTATCCTTTTGAAAGAGATAAAATCTCTTTAATCCAAGGTGATACATCGTAAGAAAGGTTCCTCTAGACTAACATAGGCTTTAGATTCTTCTCTACTTCATACACCATTGGCACATCATATTGCTTCTATACCCTTGCCACCAAGTTTTGTTCAACCAAAGCTAACTCTATATGATTTCAAGGGTGATCTAGAGACACACTTTAGAGATTTTTTTGCATCATGTTTAGACTATGTACTGAACGACTTGTTATTAATGAAGCTATTTTCATGGAATTTAAAGGATTATAATCTACAATGGTTCTATAGTCTACCAAATTAGTCAGTCAAAGCATTCTATTCTTTATCTGGCATGCTCCTAGCTCATTTTAGCATTAACATATGTGACAAGGTTTCTTATTCCCAAGTTTCACAACAAAAATAAAGCTCAAATGAGAATCTCATAGATTATGTTCTTTGATATAAAACTATCTTGGCTAAAATTACTATCCCCATGACTAATCAAGAATTACAAGATCTCTATAAATAAATTCTTATGCCAGCTTATCATGAGTCACTAATGTTCAAAAAAAATTATTCCTTCACGGAGATATGTCATACACTAAAGGAAAGGGAAGTCAAATTAAATTCAATGGGAAAACTCAAATATAGAAACATCAAACAAGAGTAATAGTAAAGTCTCATACAAATTAAAGGTTAATGATAACAAAATTCAAAATCAACCTATAGTTAATGTGGCATTTCATCCCCTTCAATGAGTGGTTTTATCTACACCTCATCAATGAGCCTTTACCAATCTACAAGTATCTCTATCTAGATTTTTATAGTAGATATTGGAATAAAATATCATATATCTCCCTCATATTCAAGAAGTTAAGATAATAAATCCTCTTCTACATGGATATGATCAGAATGAATTTGGTGATTTTCATAGGGCACCAAGCCACATAATGAATAGATGATTTAGTTTGTGACACAAGATACAAGACTTGATAGATGATAACCTTATTAATGTTAGCACTCCAATTGAGCCTCTTTAGGTGAAGCAAACACATGATAAGGCTCTAAAAAATTTATCCAATTCTTTCCCATAACATTATAAACAAGAGACAAGGGATACATCAAGTGTTCACCATGCATATCATGCACACCCTCCACTAGCTACATACTAAGAACCTTTAGTTGAGTTTCATCCTTTGAGCAACATAATTGGTGTATATAATTCTAGAGTTCCATATAGACCTTTGATCTCCTTATTAGAGTAGGAGATAGTTTAGGATGACTCAGATTATCATGCACTCTTTATAAGAACCTATATTGATCATCATCCCATTCATAGTGTTCTCATAGACAATGGATTCAACATAAACATGTGCACTATGACATTAATTCAACATTTGGCATATTTAGAGTAGGATATTACCCTGATGGACACATTTATCAATAGATTTAGTGGACACATAAAAAGTTCATTAGGTGAGATTGTACTTCCTTTATAGGTTGGACCTACACATATGGACACACCATTTACTATTGTTCCCAGTGTAGGAGTATTTGACATGTTTCTTGGTCAGCCATGGATCCAGAAACTTCAAGTGTTACCTTCTAAAATTTATAGATGTGTGAAATTCATTCATAGTAATTAGATTTTTATAGTTAGTATAGTTTCATATAAGTTATCACTCCCCACTTTAGAGCCATCTTTTATTCCAAAATCACCAATTTTAGCTCCTCCACTAGTTACAATTTTTCTTCCTCTAGTTGAGATCTAGACATAGTCGAGGCCTCCCTCATTAGCATAGAAAGTTTACATACTTTCATGAAGACCTCTTTTAGAGTAACCACTACATTAGTAATAATTTTAGGACTCTAGATAGTTTATAGCTATATTATTCACACTCAAGATAGTATAATTGATGTCTCATGACTCTACACACAAAACACACTTTTAGAGAGCTTCCTTTACTACCAAATGGGTCCCTAAGAGCCCCACCATTGCATCCACTTATTAAAGTTATAGGGGGAACCCACAATCAGTTTCCACTATAGATATTTCTAATCACTTATAACATACATAGCTTTTAGAGCCATAGTCTCAACCCTTCCAGCATGCTTCACAATCCTACACGATTCCTCTCCTTGATATAAGACACCATAATAAGGAGTCTCTTATGAGACTCATCAATTAGTCTCATTTTTTCTTAGTCTTTATTGTACATAGTTTCTTTCTACTTGTACATATTTTTTTTATGATTGCTTATACGTAGCTTATTTCAAAAATATAAAAAATAATATAACATGTCAAAATACAAAAATATTCAAATAACTCAAAACACCAAAAAACATTTCAACTATATGCATTATTCATGATTTACATTTCT
Organism: Torreya grandis; assembly: GCA_037957365.1. NCBI lineage: Eukaryota > Viridiplantae > Streptophyta > Pinopsida > Cupressales > Taxaceae > Torreya > Torreya grandis. The sequence goes on from JARHVA010003668.1 coordinate 286,855, forward strand.
ACTATCATGATAGACGTACAGTATGTTGTTTTATGCTATTGTTTATCAATTTATCTACACTACCATGCTTCACTTGATCTTATTTGAGTGTGTGCAATGACACCTGATCCTTGATTGCTTCACTCACCCATTGAGGGGGCATCCTACCTTCACATTTGAGACATAGATTGGCATATCTACCCACTGGGGGCATCTTCTACATGACTACACCATTCAGTTTATGTCATTCCTACACCACATACTCTAGTTATCATGTTGATGTACATTACTTACTAGCTTACTTAGATTACTCTATCAACACTCACTAGTATATAACATTTATGTATTTTTTAGTATCTACCTAGTCTTGTACTCCATGTTTTGCATACTTTCACTTATTGTTTTGATTAGGTAGATGTAATAGTATTCCAAATATTTACATGTTTTCCTTTCTTTCTTTGAGTAGCTATATGTGATTGCATTTCTTAGTTCTTATTTTTTACTCTTGTGTGTGCCTTAGGACATTTTCCAATGTCCTTTTCTCATTCTCTTGTATGTGCTTGTGGCCCTCATGCCAATCTTTCTTGTTTGAAATTATATATGTATGTGAGCATTTGAACATGCCTTGTATACTTGATTTACCTATTTAAGTGACATGTACCCATGTCCCTTGTTTGTTTTTCCCATTGACCACTTTTGTGTGCTTCTTGCTTCTTTCTTCGCATGCTTATTTCTTGTTTGCTTTTCAATTATTTGCAATGCATTGGTCCACATCATAAATTATCTTTATTTCTTGGATGCCATGATGGACATCATACTCCATCCCTCATTGAAAACTAAAAACTAACCATATTTCTAGTTTTAGTTTATTATAATGCACATGTTATTACATTGCTACATCTATCTAGGCATACCCCTATTGAACTAACAACCTCCAATACAAACTATGCTATATCTTGAGACATTTTTTTGATTATCATTACTATATCATGTATTTTTAAAAATAACACACTTACATGGCTCTTTCTTCTAAGGTTAGTCATTGCAAGGTATTCATTCCTACCCTTAGAAGAGGGGGTAACAAATAGGGGTTTTGTCACAGAGATCATATCCTTCTACCGTTCAAAAATTAGTTTTCAAAACACTCAAAATAGTAATGAAAATTCAAACCAATTAGAACAAAATATAAAGATAGTGAAAAATACATAACAATGATCATAAATAATAAAGGATAAGAGTGTCATATTTGGACTATAATGTTAGACAACAAAGTGTCCTATTTTTGATGTCCCTATCCAAATAGCTAAAAAACTTAGATTTTCTAGAAATAGATAAAAAGGTAAGGTCAATTATAGTTTTGTCAACTATAATTCAATTAAGATTTGGTAGTTTTAGTATAGTTTTACTTAAAGTATCTAGATATAGGGGGCATCATGTGTAGCATGATGTCTTTCACTTTTAGTTTTAGATTGGGCAATTGATACAACTTCCAGATTAGAATCCATGTTTTTGACACCAATGATTAGGGGAAATGTGTGCTACACATTTGCCTTTTTTATTTATAATTTTAGTTCATTACCTAAGTATTCTTAATAGTTGCATTTCTTATTCCATCTGTAAGTGGCCAGCATCATTTCAAAGTGGCTTTCATATATGCCTAGTTCTCAATTTCTGAGTGGCTTTCATACAAGCCTAATATCCACCTTCTAGAGTGGCCAAGATTGGACTAGTTCTTAGTACACATTTAGCTATCCATGCCACATTCTTAGATTACATAACATTCATGGGCTTCATGGGCCATCTCATATGACACACATTCATACCGGTATCAATTCATATCTTCACTTAGTGGGAAATGATAGAGCCAAAGGACTAGATAACATTTGTATTCTTGAGCCACCATCTTAGAGGGATTAGACACATAGTCCAAACATCGATTGACACATGTATGATCACATAGCTTCACTCAATGGATGATGATTGAGCTAAAGGGCTAGCCTTTGTATTCTTGAGCCACTCTCAAGGAATTAAGCACTCATCTCCATTCATGATATTAATTTTGGTTCAACACATACCCAAAATCACTCAACATCATAACAAGTTTTTTATTGGTTTACATACTCGATGATGTGTATTTTTTCCTTTCTCTTTCTCTCTCTTTTACCTAGATTTTGTACATTTTTATTTTAAACATAACATGTCTAGTTATAACTAATCTACTCCTTATTTTCCTTTGCAGATTTCTGCTTATGATGTTCTCTATCTATGCACAATCAAAATCACACATCTTCATGGGATTCACCCTTGAAATTAAGTTCAGGTGCACTTTCTACTTTTCCTTTATCTTAGTATTTCACTTTTCTATGTCACTAGAATAAAGTGGGGGCAAATGTAGTCATATAAAATATCCAAACTGGTAGTTTGAGTGTGGCTTGTGACAACCTATCCATAAGTCCTTTTTACATGCTATTATGACCCTTCTAAACACCTTTTCACTCATTACCATCTATATTAAACCTTCCAAATGGTTATTCCACCTTAGCCAGGCTACTTTCCCCATGACAATCCTAAACCCTTATGTCCTTAGCCTATAGGATATGAGTGACATACTTGGACTATAGTGTTGGACCCTGGGGTGTCCCATTTTTGACACTCCTATCGATTTAAATTTTGGACCCTAATGTTCATTTCCATCTAGTCCCTATCCTTCAATATGTCAACCTAATATGAATACATCTAACTCGTGACCAATGGTTCCCTATAAAAGCCTATCCAAAGCTCATTTACAAAGGGAGGTGATAAATCTTACAAATCAAGCAAGAATACAAATAAATCACTAAGGAAAACTTTCCTATTCTCTACATACAATCACCCAACATAGCTACAAACATACTTAAACCATCATACTGACCCCTAACCACTTCAATCATTCTCATATTAGAATTTTTTCATCTGCATCACGCTATTATGCAAAGCACATTAGGTGGGAAAACTACATACAAATTGATCCTTATTCAGAGTATTGGTATGTAGGTAGCATGACCACACAAGGGGTGTGTATTACATGTTTAGTGCATCTTACACACTAACCCCCTTTTCTCAAGTAGTTCAAACATTGTTTTATCAAGCATGATGGAGGGTTAGGGTTCGAATAATAAATCAACTCTACAGTGAGTTCTATTGATGATCATCACTCAAGATTTCATAGGCACTCTCACATGGGAACAATGCAAGAACCCTAAAAGTTTCAAGTCTCTATGACTAATTTTGACAATAGTGGCAGGAGTGGACAACAATGCTAGACACCAAAGTTTCCTATTTTCAATGCTCATATCCTTTCATTGAATTAAAACCAAATTCAAGTTGATGACATTATCCTAGTCCTACACAACTAGTTTCAACCTTTGTATCATCTCTCTCAATCTAGTTTCAAGCTAAGTTATATTTCTCCTTATTTATTACCATTTTTAGAAAGGAAAAAAAAATTAGACAAATCAAGACTTTAATCATTGTAATATTCTTTACTAATTTATTAATCTAGACCCCTAACTAAAATAGGAATAAAAATCTATTATTCCCAAAAAAAGTTAAATTAGTATGTTTCAATACCCTAAGGCTCAAAACTTGAAATGATTTGGGTAGCGTAAAATTACCCATTTCAATTAAGTGACACATACAAACATGTTTGGAAATATACTTTAAGGCAAAGGTATGTAGAAAAATGGCCAACATAATGCCTCCTCAAACAAAGGAGTGGCATATAAACAAAACTTTGTATGATGTGGCATAACAAAAAAAAGTTTTAGACTCAAAAAGGACCAAGCAATAAAAATATGAAATGGCATAACATCTAAATATAACGTCCTAGATCCTATAACTGACAAGGTTAATCAAATGGAGTTGAATAAAACTATAATTTTTGAATGTCTAGGTTGCTCCCAAGCATGGCTAATACTATATATGCCTCACATAAATTGATTTCATACTAGTTAACTTACTATGCAAGTATTTATTCCTTTGCATAGTGATTCCATCTATAGACTACTTAGTGGAATCCCTTGGTTACCCAAACCTGACTCGAGCCTTCATTATGAAAGGAGAGGTTAACTGCTCAACCCCATGGCTCTCATAGTATGCATACCCTGATTTTTATACCCCACCATGGAGTGGGGTTGAAACACTATCAAGAGATAAAACCCTAGGTCAATTATTCCCTAAATAACTCATGAAGAAGTGATGATCTCCTCATCAAAAGCCAAATTGAATGAAAATAAAACTAAGTGGAAAGATTTAAGAGTTTGCTTTTCAATCACCCAAACCGTGTGGGTTTTGTGGAAATCCTAGAAAATATTTTTTCCATGCCTTAGACTAGGCACAAATTACAATTAAAAAAGGCACTTTTTATCACCCAAGTTCCCTATAGGGGATGGGGGAGAACATACACGCACTCTTCATTTTGAAAAAACAAACAAACTAGTTCAAAAAAATATGGAATAAAATGAATATTTTCCAAAGCATAAAATAAGTGATTTAAAATTCATTTTAAGGAACCAAAAATGAAATGTGTCATTAAGTTTTTGTCCCCCTTGGCATTAGTTGAAACTTGAAAAAAACTTGAAAAATGTGTAAGGTATAAAAAATGAATTGTTCTCATTTTAAATAATAAAATATGAAATGAGCAAGATTAAAACACATTCAAATTTGATAATTTCTCATATCTATGCACCAAATGAAATGTTTGATTGAATTATTTATTTTCAAAACTTGTAAGGACTTTGACAACACAAGCTAAGCAAAAATAACCATGTTCATTTTAAGCACTTAAAACCAAATGTTCAAGATTTAGCTAAATTCATTTTAAACGCCCAAAAAAAAATGTTCATGAGTCTAAAATTGAAAATTCATGTTTTATTCCCACCTTATACTTGTAAGGGTTAGATATTTTATTTCTACTTTGAATTACTTTCAATGATGATGAAATCATCTTTTCAAAACATAACTCTCTAGTTTTCTATGTTTAAAATACATAGACTGATATTAGTCACCTATGATTGATGTTAGTTACCATGGAACTATTGTTGGTTGGTAATAATCAATACCTATTGACAAGGACCGAGATTATTTTTTTGTGAAATGGAAGGCAATACCAACATGATATAAAAAAATGTTAGTTAACTCAAATTTAGATAATTTTTTTTCAAAACCTGCTACACAGTCATTATGTAGAAAGTATAAAGACCAATGAAACCAAAAAAAAAAAACTAGTATAATTTGTCTAAAGATTCAAAATGCAAGTTTTTCATCTTTGTTTTCCCCTACACTCTAACTAATGATGTTCATCCAAAACCTATCTCAATTAGCCAAAATTGATAACAGTTAGGTAGAACTGATGTCAATTATGCTTGATTGATGATAGTCTCTTTGTAAATCTTAGTTAGCACAAAAAAAAAAAAGAAAAAAAAACAAAGATAAAACTCCAATTTTGAATATATTTAAGCATTCATTTGAATATTTATGATTTGCATCTTAGTCTGCTTAATACATGGTGTGCTTTAGGTCCCTTTAGGCAAGCCATTTGTGATCATAGGAATTTGACATAGAGAGGAGGTTAGTATTATGTTAGAACATAAAAAAATGAAATAAACATACTAACATGCTAACACACTTAGTCTAGATCATAAAGGGAACATAATGAAAAAAACCAATGGAAAACACAATTAAAATTCAACGAATACCAAATTCCTTACCTTCCTTGAATTCTCCAAAAGATTTATTTTGTGTCTTGCTCAACTTATGCTCAAAGAGTCTTTGGCAATGGAGCTTGGTTATCTCCTTCTCTCCTTGGCACAATGGCATCATAACACTATTTCTTTCAATCTTTCTATAAAACTAGCATTATAACTTTACTCTATCCAAGCTCTCCAAATGAAGAGGCAAATGATTGTATTTATAGGTTTAGAAACTAATCCCAACTCAAAGTGAGTTAGAGTATAGTTTAAACATGGAATGGGTTTAAACCTAGCCTTAGTGAGTTAATTAACCCCAATAGAGTTAAAATATGTCAAAATCTCATGATTTGCAATGAATAGGCACGCGTGATATTTTTTTAGATATTAGCAAAGGCTTGACAACTCACAAAAGGTAATTACAAATTCTTGGGATATTCTTGATTTTTGAATTTCATTTTTTATAATTTCATTAATTACTCATGGATAATTCAACTAGGCTTTTAATTTGATTTAGAATTTTATTTAACTTTGGTTAGACTTTTAGCATTTCCAAGATTTGATTTTATGTGTGCAAATACCCCATTTAACTAGTATATAGGCCAAATTACATGTTGTAATGCCATATGATGATGGGAGATGAATCCATGAGATGTTTTTGTTGTTTACATTAGGATACCTTAATTAGGGATGTCTCAATGAGATTTTGGGCTTTGATGAATGATGCACAAGACAATTTAGGACGTTTAGTGATTCTTAGGCTTAATTTGCTAAGGTTGATAAGAATCAGTTTGAAGTCCGATATGAATACATTATTGGCCAATTTTAGGTTTCTACATAACCAAGTAAATAAAATGATCCAAATGTAACAGCTAATCCTCCTATTTTTAATATATTAAGCACAAAAAAAACTAATCTCAACTATAATTATACTTTGTAGATGAATGGAAAAATATTTATGCTTATATAAATTTGTTTTAAGCTATAAAATATGTGCCCATCTACACTAAGGTTTCCTATGCTTATTATTATGGATATTATCAAATTATTGATAACTCATTGATCTTATGTTAGGGAACATTTTTTAGCTAAATATTTTGAGTTGGTTAGCCTAGTTGTAGATGTGCATACTGAAGTCTGAAATTCATATAAACACTCTAATTGACTTAGGAATAGCTAACAATATCATGACTAAGGAGACCATGGAAAAACTTAAGATATATGGTCTTTACCAAACCCCAACTATCATTCAAATGGCAGACATATCCATTGTGCAACCTAAAGGGCTAATTGAAGACCTTGTTATATCCATAAATTCATGGGAATATTTGACTAATTTTATGGTTGTGAAGCGAAAGGCTAGCTTGGAAGGAAACATTATTATTTAGGAAGGTCTTGGTTAGTAATATCATATGAATATAATGTCTCTTGGTCTAAAAACATGGGCATCTCCAATGAGATTAGTACCAAGAAATTACTATTACACCCTCCTACCTAATTATCACTATAAATAGAACAACACCTCCAACTAGAGATGGAATAAAATGACTAGGCACACATTCAACCTCTCAAATTAACCAAATATTTTTACTAAAGTTATCCAATAAGGACATAATCATCTCAAATTTTGTACAAACTATATATATTATAGATCAATCTATAGATAATTATCTTCTCATACATATATTTCCAATAGAATCTAATGATCCCAATCTTGATATTACTTATTTTCACCAACTATTACCACATGAATTTAGACTAAATAATATTTTTAGTAGTATTTATTTTATGGGTTTACTTTCCAAGGTAGTTAAAAGTTGACCTGATCAATCACTCACATAAATAATAACTTATAACCTTACGAACAATATGAATAAAAATATTTTCTCCAAGGGCATAAAATTGACTTCACATGATATTATCATGATATGAGAGGTATAGACCTAGATTTTTGAAACCACTATATTTATATAAAATATGAGTTTAATACCATTTACTAATCTAAAAGGTATAGAATACAACTATCAAATAACTTGTTAAAACTAAGCTAAAAAATCTACTTGATGCAAGATTCATCTACTACATTATGATATCAAATAGATCTCTTCATTATTCATTGTGCCTAAAAGTGTGGATAATGGTGTGCTTATATGGATTACAAGTAAATTAATAATGAAACTAGGAAATATATCCCCTACCATTCATTGACCAATTTATTGACACTACTAAACAATAATAATTTTCATTTCTTGATAGATTTAGTGGATACAATCAAATTAGAATAACACCCGAGGATCAAGAAACAACCAATTTTACATGCCATTAATGAACATATGCATATAATGTTCTTACCTTTGTCATATGTAATTCTCTATCCACCTTTCAAAGGATTTTTTTGATAATTGTTTCTAATCTCTCTCAAGATTTTGAAGAGTTCTACATGGATGATTTTACTATTTATGGGGACTGCTACAACGAAGACATAAATAAGTTGGAACAAGTCTTACAACATTTCCAATATCATAACCCCTCTTTAAGAAATGAGAAATTATACATGCTCATCACATAAGGTATTGTCTTAGGGCATCAAATCTCATCTAGAGGGATAAAAGTGGACATATAAAAAATATAAGTCAAAAAATATTTCCCATAACACCCAAAAATATGTTAGGATTTTTCATGGACAGTTTATCTATTATAGATCATTTTTTAAATATTTGATTAAGATTCAAATCCTTTGTTTGTTCTGTTAACTAAATATGCCAACTTTAACCAAACAAATTCTTTCCAAGAATATTTCTATATTTAAAGGATACCTTAGTATCAACAAATGTGCTAAGAGAACTAGATTGGAAATTACCTTTACATATCCACACTAATGCATCTAATGCAACACTAGGAGTTTTCCTTAGTCATAAGTATGGTCAATTAAATTATTCCATAGATTTTGTTAGAAAAAATATTTTAGGCATGACTTTTATGTACATGTTAATATAAAAATTATTTGTTGCTATAGTCTATGTTATTAATAAATTTTATCATTACATCACTGGTTATCTTTGTTCATTCACATTGATCATTCAACAGTTATATATATAATGAACAACCTAGTAATGAATGCATGAATCATTATATTGTTATTTTTATTATAATAATTTGATATTAATATTGTACATAAACTAGGAAAGGATAATGCAATTGCATATTTAAATTCTTGGCTAGCATATAACACAAAACATTATGTGTTGGTATGATTCTTTCCCTTATGAACATTTATTTGATCTTTCAATGAAAACACCTTGGTTAGAAAATGTTGATAACTATTTGAGTGGAAAAAATTTCCCATGACATTTATTTCCAAGTGAGAAATGTGATTCAATCACTCATAGTGGCCATTTTCTTAAATTTTAGGTTATTTTTTCTACAATGGGCTTGAAATGGTCATGCATCAATGTGTGAAAAAATATTATGTATTTGACATCATTAGATCATTTCATGATGTACCTAGTGGGGGTAATTTAAAAAATATATATAACCACCAAAATTTTCACAACATGATACTATTATCTTACACTACAAAAGGATACAAAGGAACATACAATAAACTGTGATAAATATTAGCATACAGGTAAATCCATATGCTCATATGAGATGTCTCTTTAGCCCCAAATTTCATTGGTGACATTTGATAAATGGAATATAAGTATTTTAGTTTTATATATATTCCTTCCAATTATAAATAATACATTTTTCTTTACAAAGACTATTTTACTAAATGGATGGAGGTAAATGTACTCATACATGCATGAGATGCTAAGGTTGTTGAATTTATGTATGAATATATTTTTACATAGTATGGATTTGTAATAAAAAATGTCAAAAATAAAGGTTCACACTTCACTTAATATTTAATTTCATCCCTTGTTTATGAGTATGAGCTATTCCATAATATGTCAGATCCATATCATCTATTATCCAATGGATAATTAGAAGTGACAAATAGTGAATTGGAAATTTTTTTGACCAAAAAATAGCATTACATTGTTGAGATTAAGAAAATATACTTTCAAAGGATCTTTTGGCCTATATAACCTAATGAAAGACCACCACTAGGTTCACACCATACAATTTATTCTATGGTAATAAAGTTGTTCTCACCATATAATCTAAAATCATAATTACAAGGACTACATTGGAACATAGTTTGGATCTATCTGGAGCTCAAAATCAACTCATCACTCAAATTAATGCATTATATGAGCTTAATCAATAATATATTAATCACTCAAAGGTTTTTAAAAAATAGAGATTCATGTGGCATGAAAATTTCATGAAGACACAAAAGTTTCAACCTAGATCTATTGGGCCCTAATTTTGACTCAAAGTATAAATATCATAATAAAAAGTTACAAACAAGATGGCTTAGTCTATATGAAGCTAAGCGAGTATTTAATAATGGTGTAATATAATTATGAATTGTTAACCCAATAATATTATACCTAATTGTCAATGATCATATCATACATTTGTAAAATAAAACCTAAATAAAGGAAGATTTCATTTGTACCATTCAGTGAAGTGTTGATCTGGAGGTTATTGAAGGTATCAGACAACATCTTCCATAATTTTCATAACATAATCATAAAAAAGGTAAAAATTAAATAACTCAATCTTTACTTGTAGTTTTGGTTTTAAAACAAACATGTTAGCTAACTAAATAGTGAATAAAGATCATCCTAAGTAGAAAATCAACATGTTAACCACCTAGGAATCCAAAACAATGCAAGCAATAAAGCAATCTGGTGTTTCAATTGTATGTTTTTCATGTTACTATGAATTTGAAGGTTATTATTTGATTTTCTAAAAATAAGATATATATTGACATACATATGCTACATGTAACCTTACACTACTACAAGTTTTGACCTACAACATCTAAAATATCATATTCATCACTACATTTCTATTATCATGAGGTATGGTTCCATGTTATTAATTGTATATGATTTATACTCCAATATACCTTGCTAAAAATTTACCCCATCCATTATTAGGCTAAAAATCCTTATTTTCACTTTGTTTTATGGTTATGCATCTTTCCACATAGTATTTGCAACTCCCAAATCTAGATCTATAGTCACTAATACCTATATTCATGTTGCATCCACCACTTTTTGGATCTTGTAGACACTACCACTATTTTTTTTTTATCAGTTATCACTTCCTCACTACATGCAATCATTGTTTACTTATGTTCACTTCTATGGACATCCAACATGTAACATCCCCACTAGGATTTACTTAGAATAATGTAATTTTTTTTTAAATTACATATTATTTAATTATATTTCACCAATTTAATCTAATTAGTGACCTGAGTCTAACACACCTAGTATGTTAACTATAAAATAAACATGTAATATCTACTAGTTACTCGTCACTATCAACATATTAAATAAATAAGCAAATCTTAACTGCATTCATTCCAGAAAGTAATTGCATAAATTCTAGCCATGACTAGTATAATAATACAACCACTATTTTTAATTTACAAATGATTAAATAATTACATCTCATCGATAATAATATTTCAATAATAATAAATACAACACAAGATACAAGGCTCCACAGAGCATGAGTTCCTCAAATTCTAATATCTATCATAATCTCAAGTGTAGTTTCTAAATAAGTATTTTTGTGGGGAGGGAGAGAATTATCTAAGTGCTTTTCCACACTAACCACATATCATCTATCTCCCTTGCAATCTTCAATTAGGGAATGGCCCTCCTTTCATGGATGGGTAGATAGTGACAGTGTGGGAATCCATAAAGACAAGCTATTACCCATGTGTTGTAAGATTTATAACACGTGATGTGTACCATAAATAAATATGTTGTAACATGATATCACACAAACATGTAAATCAAACATATGAAATGACAATGTTTAATTAAACATTACTTTATATAAAAATTTAATCATTATTGATCTCAACGATCAGTCAAATTCATACATTACCACTTAATCAGATTACCTTCATCTAAAATCGATGATGATAATTAAACTATTGAATTCCTTCTCACTAATTAATTAGTACCAAAAATTCAATATCTAGTTAAAATATATAACCAAGAGATTCATATGGATTACTTCCTATTATTAGGCATAAAACATGCTAAATATAGGAATAATCAAAATGCATACATTTAGTCTATAAAATGTATGTAATGAAACTAATTCTATTATTTATCATATAAATAATAAACATAAACAAGTACAATATATACCAATTGGGTATAACATATACTTAGACTGCATGTTTCTAATCTATATAAGTAGATTCAAATTTAGTACATTCTATGACAAACAACAATATCATAGTCTATTATTTTGTATGTACATATTACTCAATTAAAAAAAAAACTAGTCATAATAAATTTCAAAGATCAAATAAGTCATAAACAAAGTCATATCTCCCATGAATCATAATCTTTCAATTATAAAACTTGTTATACTTTTTAGAGGCTATATGCATGTGATTATAGTGTCCTATCCCTAAGTATTCTATGACTTGATTTAAAAACCAATAAAACCTTAATTATAGGCACACACCCCAATGTATAAATATATTTTATATATGTATATGAGTACCTAATTCCTCATATAGATATATTTCATATATACATGTACTTATACATACTAAATATATTCATAATATGTACTGCATACAAGTATTCAAATAGTATATAAATGTCAAAAATCATTTATATTTTTTAACAAGAACTTCATATGATTCCAACAACCATTATAATTTTCCTACTCATAAAATACATTCGTGATCCATCATATTATATTAATATTCTTGAATTATTAATAAACATAGTAATATTGTTAAGCATGGGATATACTGAGAGGGGGGGTGAATTAGTATATCATATATATTATAAACTTTCACTTAATCAAATTCCATTTAACTAGACATTTAATATATGCAATAAAATGAAACAATAATAAGCACCACACGAGAGAGAGAGAGAGAGAGAGAGAGAGAGAGAGAGAGAGAGAGAGAGCAGATTTTTAAATGGAAACTTAATGTGGGAAAAACCATGGAGAACAATCTCAAGTATATGAATGAGCACCAAATTAAATTACAAATTTCATAAGCACCAACTTGTAGGAGCACCAACCCCTTTATTGAGCACCAACACATCAAATATTTGTGAGCACCAACCCATAGGAGCACCAACCCAAAGGAGCACCAGCCCCTCTTGTGTATAAAACATAACTATCTCTCAATGTTGCTTTCTCAACAAATGATATAACTCTACAATATCACTTTCTATTTTCTCCTCTTTTATTATATAAAACAATTATAAATCATGCACTCTCTTGCATATATAAATAGATTCTCAAGCCTTTATTTATTCTTTCCAAATGACCTTTGGAATTCACCTTTTATGACCCTTCATTCCTCATGGAAAATGGTGCCAAAATTATATGACCCTTAGACTCCTTGAATTTGAAAAGTCACATGGTGACCCTTCATGAGCAAATGCATCCTTTCCATTTTTTTGTCTTTATCTTAGTGACCTTCTAAATTCCTCAAAGTGTCCCTTCATGAGAAATTTTTCCCTTCCTCTTTTATCTTCACTTGGTGACTCTTAGAATTTTTCAAGATGACACTTCATGGGAAAATGCATCCCATTTCTATTTTGTCTTTACGCCATGACTCTTTGAACTCTCCATGGGCCCTCTTTTGAATTTTATGTAACCAAAAATATATTCATTAATATTAAATAAATATCAACACATTTTAGCCAAAATATGAACATTAAAAACTCCTTTAGATAATAAATGTTATGGGTACTTTATCACCAATGTTAGACCTTTGACATTAATGATAATATTTACAACAATCTCCCCCTTTGTCATTGATGGCAACCTCAAATTGAAGCTACCACATCTAAAAATCTATATTGCACATGCCAACCTACACATACAATAACTCCCCCTTACTATAGCATCTTGTAACTATTTCTACACCTATTTCCTATACCTATTTCTATTCTTCTCCCCCTTTAACATCAATGACAAAGGGCCTATCATGGAGCTAACACTTAGATCCCCCTTCAACCGATGCTAATCCTTAATGGTAAAAAGTAAAATGAATTACTCCCAAATTTTCCCATAGATACTGAAATATGTCTTTTGGTAGTGCCTTTGTGAAAATATCTATAATCTATTCTGTAGTAATGATATATTCTATTTTAACCGATTGATCTACCACCTTCTCTCTTAAAAAATGATATATGATAGGAATATATTTTTTATTGAATGCATCATTGGATTCTTAGAAATATTAATAACACTTATTTTAAAAAAAAAGGTTCATCATATTTTACCTTGGTGTCTTCTAAATTTGGCTTCATCCAAAGCACTTGAGTACAACACAACACTACTGCACTATATTTTGATATAGCTATATAAAGTGATACTGAGTTTTTCTTCTTGCTTATCTAAGTTACTAATCTATCATTGAGGAAGAAATATCTTCCACTTGTACTCTTTCTATCATCCAAACAACCTAGCCAATCTAAATCTATATAAGCAACCAAAGTGAAATCTCTCCCTGTGGGATACCACAATATGTAATCCAATATCCCCTTGACATATTTGAATATTCTCTTCACCAACTAAACATGACTATTTTTCAAAGCTACCTGATATCTCTCAACCATGCCTACTACATGCATGATGTCTAGCCTTGATGCTATCAAATATAAAATACTACCAATCACAGATCTATACAAAGATTGATCTACAATAGGTGAATCTTCATCCTTACTCACCTTGTTACCTATACTCATTAGTGTACCAATTGGTGCACAATCCTTAAAACTAAATTTTTTCAACATTTCCTTGGTAAACTTACTTTGAGATATGAAAATTCATTTATTTGACTAAAATATTTGCAACCCTAGGAAAAATGATAATTATCTGAGCATAGACATCTCAAATTATTTTTGCATATCATCAAAAAATTCTTTTTTCATTCTTTCAATGTTACCTCCAAATATTATTTCATCAACAAAAATTACAACAATCAACTAATGCTCTCCTTCTATTTTGATGTAGAGATTACTATCAACAAAACCTCTCTTAAAACCTTGATCTTGTAGATAACTATCAAGCATTGTATCTAAGCTCTGGGATCTTGTTTCAATCCATACAATGCTTTCTTCAATCTGCATACATGGATACTATCATTTGACACAATAAATCCCTCAAGCTGCTCAATGTAGACCTCCTCATCTAGATTCCCATTCAAGAAAGTATACTTGACATCCATCTAAAACACTTTGAAATTTTTAAACATTGCATATGTAAGAAACATTCTAATAGCCTATAGCCTTGCCACTTGTGCAAATGTTTCTTCAAAATATATACCCTTAATCTAAGCATATCCTTTACATACTAACCTTGCATTATTCCTGGTAACTTCCCTATCTTCATTCAACTTATTTTTGTATACCCATTTTATTCCTATCACATTTTGATCTTTTGGTCTATGCACTAATTCCCAAGTATCATTCTTTTATATTTGATTTAATTATTCATCCATTTCCTTAAACTAATATTCATCATGTTTAGCTTCTAAAAAATTTCTAGGTTAAATTTTTGATAAAAAAGAATTACTTGCTTAGATTCACTTACCATGATCCTTCTAGTGTGAACTCCATTTATATTCCTAATGATGTCACTCTTGTTATGATTTCTATGACCATATTTGGATGGGGTCTTGGTTTTCTTTTATTCCTTCTCATCCTCATCTAATTCTTCAAAATATTCTTCTTCAATGATTTTAGGAGTGTCTACTAGATCACTAGCTCTTTGTGTTACATTTTCATCTATCTTGACACTTGCACTTTCAACAATCTTCTTGGTTATTTTCTTATAAAATTTATAATTTTTAATTTTTATAGAATATATAAGAAATATACTTTCATCTATTCTAGATTCAAATTTACCCAATTTTTCATTAGTTCTCTTTATGAAGCATCTACTATCAAAAACTCTAAAGTAATCAAATGTAGTTGGTTTGTATTTTCATAGCTCATAGGGAGTATTTTCAATATTGGATCTTAACAACACTCTATTATGAATATGCACTACTGTACCTACTACCTCTCTCCAGTATTTATCTTGTATCTTGGATTCATTTAGCATTGTCCATGCCATCTCCTGAACTATTCTAATTTTATGCTCAACTACTCCATTTTGTTATGGATTTTTGGCTGATGAATAATGTCTATTTATCCCATGGTCTCAAAAATACTCAATAAACTAATCTGACATGAATTATCCTTGATCTAATCTCAGGCACTTAATCTTCAAATCAATTTCATTCTCAACAAAAGCCTTAAATTCTTTGAAATGGCTGAAAACTTCTAATTTTTTCTTCAAAAACATTACCAAAGTCATACATGTAAAATCATCAATGAGAAACATGAAATATTTATCACCTTTAGTACTTTGAGTTCTCATATGTCCACATAAATAAATGTAAACAAGCTCTAACATTTGAGTGGTCAAGTATTCTTTTTTCTTGAATCATCTTCTGACCTGCTTCTCATGTTGGCATGGTTCACAAAACATGTTGGAGGGCTTTGTAATCTTTGGAAGATTTTTGACAGCTTGATTCTTACTGATGTTGAAAATATTATCAAAATTTATGTGTTCCATTCTCCTATGCCATAGCCAACTTTTCTCAATCTGACTCAAACAACATCTTTGACCTTTGATATCTGATAACATATACAAGTTATTGCCTATTCTCTAAGCATTTACAATCAACACATCTGAATATTTTCTCCTAATTTCAAAACCTTCTACTAAAAATTTAGTGTGTGTCCCTAATCATATATTTGACTTACACTCAAAATATTATGCATAATACCTTCTACATACATAACATTTTTAGTCTTAGTTCTACCATTATCCAAACTTAGTGTACTTTTTTTGACAATTCTGGTAGTAGTATTATCTCTAAATTTCACTATGCCACTATTTATCTTATTTAGGGTTATGAACTTGCTCTTGTCTCCTATCATGTGCTTGAAACATCTTCTAATAATGAACCATGTCTTTTCTTTATTTCTTTCATGCAAAGTTGTCTAGATCAACATAGACGTTTCAATTTGTTTCTTCTACCATGAACCTGTATGAACTTTCTTCTTGATGAATGAAACCTTAAAACTCTAGTCTTTTTTGACTGACTCAAACATTATTTCATAGTATCAAGCTATGTATCCAAATTTATTTCACTTGTAACATATTATGGCCTCTTCATTAAAGCTTGATAGAGAAGAAAAATAGTTATGGCTTCTACTTAACTCTGCATGAGTTTCCTTCTCCTTGTTTTTAAAATTATTGGCCCTTTTCTAAAATTCTATTTTATTATGACCATATCTATTATAATAAAAATAGAACCTATTTATGTATCTCTAACCTAATTTCCTTTTGTAGCTCTATTACTTCCATCCTTCTTTGTTTGAGATGTCCTCTGTATTCTTAACTTCTTCCCTTTTTGTTTCCTCTTTTGTAAGAGTTTTATCATAGCTCTTTTTTTCTTCTCAAATATGATACATATATTATCTGATATTTATTTTTGTCTTTCTAATATCTTATTCAATATATCTGTGATATTCTTAAATTTTGAATCATTGATTGCATTATCATTAACTGATTTATTTGTTTTTTTTAAGATTTGATTTTAAAGAAGAAATTTCAATAATGTACCTTTCACATTCTTCATTTACTTTTTGAAACTGAGATGTTAGATCTTCTTCATTATTTTTGGCTTCTTCAATGTGTCCTTGTAGATCTTTAATTATTTTATTTGACTCTTTTTCATTTTTCTTGATTTGGAGCTTCAGTATTCAATTCTTCTTCTCAAGAGCTTGTAATTATTCTAAGGCACAATTGATTTATCCTTCCATATTTACTTTATCTTCATTTTATTATTCTTCTTGATCATTTGTACTTTTGTTTTTAGAGGCATCTTCATGTATGGTTATGAATAAAATCTCTTCTTCATCTAAATCACTAATTCCACTGTCTTTGGCTGAGCTAGGATATTTAGAGTATAAACTCTTCTTCTTGAATCCCTTATTTAATTTGCCTTTAAAATTATTCTTTTATGTAAACCTTCTTTCTTCATTATAACCATTACTCTTATCTAGACACTTAGCTGCAAAATGTCTAATCTTTCCACTATTAAAACATTTAAAAGGTAATTTTTCTTGATATTTACCTATGCCCTTTTTTGGGCTTGTAGATGAATAGAGCTCCATTCTCATCTTCATCATCACTAGAGATGTCACTTGATTCTTGAATCTTAGCCTTGTTTTTATTTGATGTCTTGAAAATAGATTCCCTCTTTGAAGGTTTTTACTTTTTGGTTCACATCTCATATGTCATAAGAATACCATGTAGTTCATCCATCTTTAACTTGGCTATATCCTTCATCTCCTTGATTGTCAAAACCTTTGCATCATATCTCATTGGTAGAGATCTCAAAACCTTTTGTACTACCAATAATTCTTATAACTTTTCTCCAAGGCCTTGAATATGATTAATTATTTGATCAACCCACAAAAGATAACTCATTATATTATCTTCCTCTTCCATTTTCAAACTCTCAAACTATCTTCTAAAAGTCTGGAGCTTAGCTTATTAAACCATTCCATCACCTTTGTTAATATTTTCAAGCTGTACCAAAGTCTCATGAGTAGATCTGCATTTCATAGCTTTAACAAATTCTAATTCACATAAACCACATAAAATAATATTTAAATCTTTAACATTATTTTCACTTGCCTTCTTTTCTTTTGGAGTAGTTATAAGTGTTTGTGACTCTTCGCATTCATCCACAACTACTTGCCAAATGTTGAATCCAAGAGACATCAAATAAATCCTCATCCTTATACTCTAAAAATCATAATTTATCCCATCAAACAAAGGTGATTTATTTATATAAAAACCTTCATGTGATCTAGCCATTGTGGTTTCCCTGATCTACCTTCAAGATGTAAAACAGTTTCCAAAGGAAATTTCTCTAATACCAATTTTTTAGCATGGGATATACTGAGAGTGGGGGGGGATGAATCAATATATCATATATATTATATAATTTCACTTAATAAAATTCCACTTAACTAGACATTCAAGATATGCAATAAAATGAAACAATAATAAGCACCGCACGAGAGAGAGAGAGAGAGAGAGAGAGAGAGAGAGAGAGAGAGAGAGAGAGAGAGAGAGAGCATATTTTTACATGAAAACCTAATGTGGGAAAAACCATAGAGAATAATATAAAGTATATTAATGAGCACCAAATAAAATTACAAATTTTTCAAATTCTAAATTTTAAGAGCACCAACCCCTTACAAATATTTGTGAGTACCAACCCACAAGATCAACAACCCCTCTTGTGTATAAAACACAACTATCTCTCAATGTTGCTTTCTCAACAAATGATAGAACTCTACAGTATCTATTTCTATTCTCTTCTTTTTTATTATATAAAATAATTACAAACCATGCACTCTCTTGCATATATAAATGGCTTCCCAGGCCTTTATTTATAACTTTCCAAATGACTTTTGGAATTCACCCTTTGTGACCCTTCACTCCTCATGGAAAATGATGGAAAAATTACATGACCCTTCGACTCCTTGCATTTAAAAAGTCACATGCTGACCCTTCATGAGCAAATTTATCCTTTCCCTTTTTTTGTATGTATCTTGGTGACCTTTTAAATTCCTCAAAGTGTCCCTTCAAGATAAATTATGCCCTTCCTCTTTTGTCTTCACTTGGTGACTCTTGGAATTCCGCAAGATGACTCTTCATGAGAAAATGCATCCCATTTCTCTTTTGTCTTTACTCCATGAATCTTTGACCTCTCCATGGTCCCTCTTTTGAATTTTGTACAACCAAAAATACATTCATTAATATTAAATAAATATCAACACATTTTAGCCAAAATATGAACATTAAAAACACATTTAGACAATAAATGTTATGGGGCCTTTATCACCAATGCTAGACCTTTGACATCAATGATAATATTTCCAACAACTATATGCAATAGACTATTTATATAAATATTTTGCTCTTTTACTTATTGTAGGTTTTCATAGGTATCAAATAAATAAAATTGACATCTAGTTCAAATTCATTATGAACTACATAACATACAAACACTTGCACACTTTCTTTATATATTTGGACCTTACAACAATCTATGCATTAGTTCAAATATATTATCATATATATTATTAAAATTTTGACTCTATCAACTTGATATATATAAAAATGTATGTGATTTAAAATACTTACCAATTTTTATAAAGAGTTTGAACAAAATACTAAAATCCAATAAACAAATACAGTCTCATTATCTATATAATATGTATGTAAGATCCTAGTATAATTCAATTCAATGTTAACATTCTTTTCCTGAATATGTTAATGAATATCTCCCAAGTTATACAGTTTTCTCATAACACAAATTTCTATACTAAGCTGAGATAAGACTTAAACACTTTCGATACCCATTTTAGGATAGTTCTATATTTCCCTCAACCCAAGCATAGCTAATAAACACAAACTTATCTTTCATACTAAATTTACAAGTATATACACACAACTCATACATATTTTTATTCACTATTTTGAATGAGAAATACAAATACAATTCATATATATTCTCAATGTTTGAATTACACATAACCCATATTTATATGTTCTCATGGTTTTGTAAAACAAATGAACCTAATTCACATATAAATATCCCCATGGTTTTCATAAAAAAAAGGAACCTAGTTCATATATAAATATCCATACTTTTTTGATAAAATAAATGAACCTAGTTCATATATAAATATCCCCACAATTTTGATAGAATAAATGAACACAATTCACATATAAATATATCCATAGTTCTGATAAAACAAATGAACCCTATTCATATATAAATATGATAACCCTAAATGAAATTTATAACAAACATTACTCATAATTTTTATTTCAATCGTTCATTCATCAATTCAACTTAGACTTCATATTTATCTAAATACACACAAGTCCTATGTATTATATCTATATGCTTAGAATTTTGACACATATCTAACTGAGTGTGTGTGTGTGTGTGTGTGTGTGTGTGTGTGTGTGTGTGTGTGTGTGTGTGTGTGTGTGTGTGTGTGTGTGTGTGTGTGTGTGTGTGTGTGTGTGTGTGTGTAAGTAATATGGTTTCCAAAATAAAACTCAGTCTTTACATATTTCAAACCCATCTATCATGGTTCAAAATTTCTTAAGCTAGGTATTTTTCCATCATAATAATTTATTCATTTAACACTATCAAATAAACATATACACAGAGTTTATTTTCCTTTCCATAAGGTTTTAATGGATAGAAGTTTAGTTTTGTGGATGGTTGAGCCATCCATAGGGATAAACATATATCAATATTAAAATGTAAATAAATTCCAAAAACCCTAAGAGGAAAACATATACACCTATTTTTCTTAATTCATATAATAAATAAATACATCACCAACCTTATAATAGCTTCCATATGAAACTAGAATAATCCTTCTATAATTTCATCTACTCCCTTTTCTTCTCTTTGATCCCTCCATGCTCTTCTCCAACTCCCCTCTTATCATTATTTTTATGTCTATCTCTCTCATGCAGGCAAAAATTAGTTTAAATATTATAGTTTTCCTGAATTCCATCATGCAAAAAGCCATCTTTTATGAAAATTTTAACTAATCCATGTTAATTCCATTTTGACACAACCAAGAAATCCCTAATTCTCTCAAAATTTCCCCAAAATTATTTAATCATTATTTTAAGATTTTATTTTATGAATGTCTCCTTTTGACTTACATGCCTAAATAACTTCACAAAATTCCACTATTCATATAATTACCAATGATAGCTAACACTTCAAACATCACCATTGTCTATGCATCCAAATAATGATGAGGTTTAGTTCATAGGTTAGCTTAGGATAAAAATATATTGTTGATACTTAGTATATATAAATAACATCATGACATAATAACAATATGACTGATGTAAGTCGATGATATTCTTTCAACTAAAATGGTAAATCAACCAAATATTATATCAAAACATAATATTATTATAAAAATGAGTCATTGTTATTAATATGTTATATAGACTATCCAATATATATATATATATATATATATATATATAAAGGCATTAAGCCTATAATCATATTTCCCAAATATCATAATGATAACTAGCTAATGTTCTAAAACATTACAAAGGAATTTTTGTTAGTTTATTGACATTAGTAAAAAGATACTATTCATAAAGATTTATTTTATCAAAAATCATTAAAAATCATGAATATAATAACATGACATAAACATAAAAAAACATTATTCAATAAATCTACGTACACAAACCACAATGCAATCACACAAGATTAATTCCACATAAGCATTAAACTAAACTAAATCATAACTAACATGTTCCCCACATTTTTCCCACTCCATTTGATCGAGTTGAAAAATAGGTTATGAATTATATCACCTTGGATAACATGTATTCACTTGTTCATCATTTCCATCTTCCTATCCTTAATTAATTTCATCATAAGATTCCTTTAAGCCTTCCTTTCTACATATTGCATTCCTTAGAGTCTTCCATTTTTTAGTTTAAAATGGGCAAAAAGAAGGATCCTCTTCACCAAGCTATCATTTTTTATCCTTAAATTCTTCTAGGCTTGTCGGAAATATTGTCATTGATGTCAAAGGTTTAGTATTATTGGTGATAAAAACCCCATTGCATTTAATGTTGTTGGTAATAAATATATATTGGCTAATATGCTTTAATATTTATTTAATATTAACGAATATATTTTTGGTTGCATATGAGACAAAAGAAGGGCCCATGGATAAGTCGAAGAGCCATGGGATAAAGACAAAAGAAGGATGGGACACATTTTCCCATGAAGAGTCATCTTGGGGAATACCAAGAGTCACCAAGTGAAGACAAAAGAGTAAAGGTGCAATTTCTCATGAAGGGACACTTTGAGGAATACGAAGAGTCACCAAAGATAAGGACAAAAGTGGGAAGGACGTTTTTGGTCATGAAGGGTCACCACATGCCTTTTCAAATGCTTGGATATGAAGGGTAATCCAAGATTGGCACCATTTTCCATAAGGATTGAAGGGTCACAAAGGGGGAAGGCCAAAGGTCATTTGGAAAACTATAAATAAAGGCTTGAGTAGCCATTTGTAATATGAATGAGAGAGGTTGATTTGAGATTGTGATATCTAGCTTAGAAGAGCAATTGTGAGAGATGAATATGATTTGTATTTGTTATATCTAGCTTAGAAGAGCAAAAGTGAGAGAGAGGAAAGAGATGTTTTATTGATCTATCATTTGTTGAGATAACAACATTGAGAGATAGGTGTGTGGTATACATAAAGGGTTGGTGTTCCTATGGGTTGGTGCTCACAAATTATTGTTGAGTTGGTGCTTGGAAAAGGGGTTGGTGCTCTTGTGGGTTGGTGCTCATGAATTGTTGTTGGGTTGGTGCTCGGCAAAGGGGTTGGTGCTCCTGTGGGTTGGTGCTTGGCAAAGGGGTTTAAAGCTCCTCTGGGTTGGTGCTCATGAATTTTAGCTGAGGTTTTTACTTGGAAAAGGGGTATGGTGCTCTTGTGGGTTAGTTCTCATGAATATATTTGAGATTGATTCTCCATGGTTTTTTCCACATTGGGTTTCCACGTTATATCTGGTGTCTCTCTCTATCTTGTGTGATATTTATTGTTTGAGTTTTATTGCATATATTAAATGTTTGATTAAGTGGAATTTGATAAAGGGAAAGTTTTGTAAGATATATAATATATTGATTCACCCCCCCTCTCAGTATATTCCATGCTTAACAATTGGTATCAGAGTAGGTTCCTTTTTGAAAAATTATACAGCTTGAAGGTAGATCGGGAAAGCATAATGGCTGGGTCATAGGAAGGATTTTCTACAAATAAGGCACCTTTGTTTGATGGGACAAATTATGCTTTTTGGAGCATGAGAATGAAGGTTTATTTGATGTCCCTTGGATTCGACATATGGAAATCAGTGGTGGAGGAATATGAAGAGCCACAGACATCTACAATTACTCTAGCAAAAAAGAAGGCAAGTGAATGTAATGCTAAAGCTTTAAATGCTATTTTATGTGGTTTATGTGATTCTAAATTTGTTAAAGTTATGCAATGTAAATATACTCGTGAAACTTGGGTAAAACTTGACAATATTTACAAAGGTGATGGAAAGGTTCAGCAAGCTAAGCTGTAGACTTTTAGAAGGCAGTTTGAAAGTTTGAAGATGGAAGAAGAAGAAGATATAACAAGTTATCTCTTGTGAGTTGATCAGATAGTAAATCAGATTCAAGGTCTTGGAGAAACATTGGAAGATTCAATGGCGGTGTAAAAGGTTTTGAGATATCTACCAATGAGATATGATGCAAAGGTTTCAACAATTGAGGAGATGAAGAATTTAGCCAAGCTAAAAATGGATGATCTTCATGGTATTCTCACGGCATATGAAATGCGGATAGAACAAGATAAACCCTCAAAGAGAGAAGCAACTTTCAAGACATCAAAGAAGGAGAAATCTAAGATTCAAGAATCAAGTGATAGTTCTAGTGATGATGAAGATGACAACGAAGCACTTTTCATTCACAGGCTGAAAAGAGGAACAGGTAAATATCAAGGAAAATTACCTTTTAAATGTTTTAATTGTGGAAAGATTGGAAATATTTTAGCTAGATGCCCAGATAAGGTTAATAATGAAGAATAAGAAAATCCTACATATAATAAGAATTTCAAAGGCAAATCCAAGAAGGGATTCGAGAAGAAGAGCCTGTATTCTAAGGATCCTAGCTCAGTTGAAGATAGTGGAGTTAATGATTCAGAAGAAGAAGAGATTTTATTCATGGCCATACATGAAGATGATCAAGAAGAAGAAGAGGAGGAAGATGAAGTATATATGGAAGGAGAACTCAATTGTACCCTAGAAGAGTTAGAAGTTATTCAGAAGAAGAATCGAAGATTAAAGCGCTAGATCGAGAAAAATAAACAAGAGTCAAAAGAAATGATTGAAGATCTACAAGCACACTTTGAAGAAGCCAAGAAGAATGTAGAAGATCTCAAAGCATAGTTGGAAATAGCAAGAAAATATTGTGAAAGGTATGTTATTGAAATTGCCTCTTTAAAAGAAGATATTCAGAAAGTAGTCAATGATAAAGTAGTTAGTGATTCAAAATTTGAGGATAGCACTAACATGATGAATAAGATGTTGGGAAGTTAGAAAGCATATTCAGATAAGATTGGGATTGGTTTTGAAAAGAAAAAGAGATATGTTGAAGCTCTTACACAAGAGGAAACAAAAAGGGGAGAAGTGAAGAATACAGAGAACATTCCAAACAGAGAAGGCTAGAAGGAACAAAGCTACAAAAGGCAATTAGGTCAGAGATATACAGACAAGTCTTATTTTTATGGCTATTATTTTTATTGTAATGGATATGGTCACAAGAAATTAGAATGTAGAAAAAGAGCTAACAATTTCAGAAATAAGGAGAAGGAAAGTCAAGTAGATTCAAGCATAAGCCACAACTCTTTTGCTCCTCTATCAAGCTTTGATGAAGAGACCATAGTGTGCTACAAGTGCAACAACTTCAAACACATAGCTCGTTATTATATAAGCATGTTCGAGTCAGTCAAGAAGGATTAGAGTTTCAAAGCTCCATTCATCAAGAAGAAGAATCAGAGCATCAAAGATCCATTCATCATGGAGAAGCTTTAGACATGTACATGGCAGAAGAAACAACATGAAGATTCTATGATGGTGCAGACAGCTCTGCATGTGGGAGGTAAAGATCAGCCATGGTTAATTGATAGCAGATGTTCAAGGCATATGACAGGAGATAAAAGTAAGTTCATTACTCTAAAGAAGATCAATGGTGGTATAGTGAGATTCAGAGATAAAACCACTACCAAGATAGTAGGAAAAGGTACTTTGAGTTTGGATTATGGCAGAACTAAGACTAAGAATGTTTTATATGTAAAAGGTCTTAAGCATAATCTATTGAGTGTTAGTCAAATATGTGATCAAGGATATACATTAAAGTTTCATAAAGAAGGTTGTGAGATTATAAGAAAATATTCAAATGAGTTGAATGCAGATGCTCAAAGGATAGGGAACAATGTGTATGTATTTTCAGATATCTTCTCAAAGGCACGGTCAAAGGATAAATTCAAAGATCAGCGAGAGGAATTGGGAGTAATTTCTATTACTTCCTACCATTGATGTTTAGCATCAAGTGAGGGGGAGATAAGTGTTAGCTCCAAGTAGGCCCTTTGCCATTGATGTCAAAGGGGGAGAATAATAGGTACAGGTACAGGTGTAGAAAATAGGTATAGGGAATAGGTACAGGTTGCTACAATAAGGGGGAGTTACTGTATGTTTTCAGATGACGATATGTGTAGGAGACAAGATGTGGTAGTTTTAGGATTGAGTTTGCCATCAATGACAAAGGGGGAGATTGTTGGAGATATTGTCATTGATGTCAAAGGTTTAGTATTATTGGTGATAAAGGCCCCATTGCATTTAATGTTGTTGGCAATAAATATATCTTGGCTAATATGAGTTAATATTTATTTAATATTAATGAATATATTTTTGGTTGCATATGAGACAAAAGAAGGGCCCATGGAGAAGTCAAAGAGCCACAGGATAAAGACAAAAGAAGGATGGGATGCATTTTCCCATGAAGAGTCATCTTTGGGAATACCAAGAATCACCAAGTGAAGACAAAAGAGTAAAGGCAAAATTTCTCATGAAGGGACACTTTGAGGAATACGAAGAGTCACCAAAGATAAGGACAAAAGTGGGAAGGACGTTTTTGGTCATGAAGGGTCACCACATGACTTTTCAAATGCTTGGATATGAAGGGTCATCCAAGATTGGTGCCATTTTCCATAAAGATTGAAGGGTCATAAAGGGCGAAGGCCAAAGGTCATTTGGAAAACTATAAATAAAGGCTTGAGTAGCCATTTGTAATATGAATGAGAGAGGTTGATTTGGTATTGTGATATCTAACTTAGAAGAGCAATTGTGAGAGATGAATATGATTTGTATTTGTCATATCTAGTTTAGAAGAGAAAAAGTGAGAGAGAGGAAAGAGATGTTGTATTGATCTATCATTTGTTGAGATAACAACATTGAGAGATAGGTGTGTGGTATACACAAAGGGGTTGGTGCTCCTATGGGTTGGTGCTCATGAATTGTTGCTGAGTTGGTGCTTGGCAAAGGGGTTAGTGCTCCTGTGGGTTAGTGCTCATGAATTGTTGCTGGGTTGGTGCTCGGCAAAGGGGTTGGTGCTCGGCAAAGGGGTTTGAAGCTCTTGTGGGTTGGTGCTCACGAATTGTAGCTGAGGTTTGTACTTGGCAAAGGGGTATGGTGCTCCTATGGGTTTGTTCTCACAAAAATATTTGAGATTGATTCTCTATGGTTTTTCCCACATTTGGTTTCCACGTTATATCTGGTGTCTCTCTTTATCTTGTGTGATGTTTATTGTTTGAGTTTTATTGCATATCTTGAATGTTTGATTAAGTGGAATTTGATAAAGGGAAAGTTTTGTAAGATATATAATATACTGATTCACCCCCATTCTCAATATATTCTATTCTTAACAAGGATTACTCCTCCCCACCTCTTTTTCCCCCCAAAATCAATCCTAAAGCCACTCCCAAACCCATCCCCTTGCATAATATCCCTCCTTGATCCTCAAGAGTCCTATGGATTTCCATAAATCATAACCTTTCCTTACCTATAAACATTGACACTAATGACAATAACTAGGACTATTGTCCTCCCTCTAAAATGAATCATGTAGATCCACTTCTAAAAATTGGTCCTTCTATTAAACATACATAAATTTATCCTCGTAAGAAATTTGAATCTATGTATGTTTCTCCCATCTCGATAAGCAAAATAAGGAAAGTGTCAATCTCTGGTTATCATTCTATCCCTATTACCAACCCCCCACTTACATTAATCACCCTCCCTCCTCCTCCCTCCATTTCATAATCTTCCCCTTTCCCATTCCCCTATGGCCATCACCCCCACTCCCTTCTTCCACCCCTTCACCTTGAATCAGGATGATTATAATCTTTTTGACATTGTAAACAACCTAGATATGATCATATAGAGTATCCCATTGGCTCCCTCTTATGATCCTCCCCTGAAACCTATTTATTATCCTCTACATGCCTTATCTTCCCACCCTTATAAGTTTAAGGATATCTTAGGGAACAATAAATAACTCACAAGACTAAGTAAGATTGAATACGAATTAGACATATACAAATCAATTCTCAGATGTTTTATTAAAGATAAAAAAAGATTCAAAGATGAACTAAAAAAATTAAACCTTAATGATGGTATAGATTACACCAAAAATTATCTCATGAAAATTAGTTTTAAATTTCACTAAATTAAATAAAGGCTCAATAACTTGAAAAAGTAAAATGCATCCCTCAATGAGAATATAAGGAGCTTGATTGACTACATGAAATTCACTATGTTGAAGAGCCTTCAACGTATGGACACTTTGAACTCCCTAGCTAAAGGTAAAGAAGAAACTATTGCTTCTCATTCCAAGGATGGAAAACTTAAGGGCACTGCTAACATGGAAATGCCTAACATTACTTCTAGTGGGATTTCTTCTTTGGATCATCTCACTCAGAAGTGGGTAAAAGACTACAAAGATTGGATGAATCATAACAATTAGGTTGATGATTTTTTGTTTCTTTTCTCCTATTTATTTGTTATTTCTTTTACTTTATCTTTGCACTTGGAATAGTTATATCTAGGTTTCAAACATTTTTGGATGTTCTGTGAGGGGTGGGGTCCCCTATTAATATACTCTTTGACTCTTTTTTCTAATATGTATGAGGTAGGGTCCCCTTTTTAAAACCCACCTTTACCAGTACTAGAACTAAATCACAACTAACACACATACTTAATTATCTAAATGCATATAACATAAAATACGTACTAAAACTAACAACTCAAACAATGCATATTATGAGTACCATCTAATGTGGTGTGTGCATGGGTTCTAGTTGTTATTCTGTCATCCCCCAATACCTTTATCTATGTCACCCTCTCTGATGATGTTATCCCTCCATCATGCTTTGAGGGATGAATATCTCCTACATCAAACACATAAAAAACTATAGTTAACCCATAATATCATGTTATATATCATAAAATACTATTGTAACAACTAATTAACATGATCATAATGTAAAGAATATACAATACAGCTAACTTATAGGAATGATATCATGAAATAAGTAACATACAACTATCCCATATCAGCATATGACTTACAAGTTAATTAAATCAATTTACCAACTATAATAATCCATGTACAATCAAGTAAATTAGCTTAGTGAGAAATTGGGATGTGACACAACAAGCCCATTTTGTGGATATAATCATCAAAAACCAACTGTCCCATAGTTTATTAGGACCCTTTCATCCTAAATTCTAGTTTGTATTAGGTCTTATTAATAAAGGCTCAAACACATGATTTTTAATTCATCAATTTGTTTATTTGTAACTATCCCACAAGTATGGGTGGTAGTAGTTGGATTAAGTAGTATAACTTATATAGAGGGCTTGTGTAAGAGGAAAATACATATATTGAATATTTTGTATTTAGTTATGCTCAAAGGAGGTTTCCACCTTGAAGAAGGTCATGATACTTTATTGTAATATTTTATCATTTTCAATACATTATTGTTATTTTATTTACATTCTGTGTATATTGACTATATTATGATGTTATATTAACTTTTCTTCAAGTAGGTTCATATCATTGGTATTCAAGCTCTTTCTAAGGCCATTTTTTTCCTATAACAATTTCCAATGGTTTAGGGTACTCTACTTCTACCCACTATATGTTATTACCTCATCTAATAAGGATATTGGTGATCATAAAGTGTTATCAAAGTGGAGGCACTAAGTTTCTTCCCAATTTGTTTCTCTTATGTATTCTTTCTATAGATTATAAACTATATTATAGTAGTTTGAAAACTAATAGAAATCTATCATTTCAAACTAAGAGGATTATAAATTTCCTTATATCCATAGAGCGAAGTTTATGTCGAAATACATAAGCCATTATATAGCATGGTATACAAATTGTTACTCCCATATATGTTCAAGTATATTCGAATACACCCTAGTTATATTTTTTCAACCTAGCCATATGAAACATTTGGCCATTTGTTTCTTTGATGCAAAAGTAAGTGATTATCCCCAATAAATTCTTGGATTATAACTCAAAGATGATCTAATGGGATAGGAATGGATATTCATTATAGTTAGTGATATAAAAAATTGGAATGACACTATTTTATAAATAAGACACATATATTTTAAAGCTCACACACCCAAACACACCTTATAGTATCATTCCTTGTCATCTTGAAATTATTATCATTAAAGTTATAATTTTTCTTCCTTAAAACCTAAATATATAGAGAATATCATATTCTACTATTTGACAACAAAAAAATAACTACAACAATCATAATCTATATGTTTAATAATGGTTACCAAACCTCATCACAATAGCTATAAGGGTTAGAATGTTTCAGAATAGTTCCATACACTTATTATAGTGGATAGTAGATATATAATAGAAAAAAATACATTTTTATACCTAAAAATGGAATAATCCATTGCTATTTTTTCATCGATATGATCATTTTAATGGGTGTTTCAAATTTTTAGAAAAAAAATCCACACACAATTATTGTTACAACACTGAAATTATTTTTTCATTTTTGCGAAAATTATATCATTATGATCATCTCATCAAGATGATAATTTTAATATATAAATTCAGTCATAATTTTTTTTAAACAACAAACCTCTCTATTCAATGGTTGTAACTTGTTATAGAATCTAATTCATGGCACAAAACATTGAGTAACTTTAACCTAAATTTAGATCTGTAATTGTAGAGATGATCATGCACCTATAAGGAATCAATGTATAAAATAACATAAACTCAAATAGATAAAATGAAAAACATTATGACAATGGATCTCTAGAATGAACCACCTTATGTGGCTCCAAATTAGAATTTCCAAAATTTGATGATATAAAACCAACCAAGTGGATATACTGAGTTGAATAGTAATTTATCTTGCATAATACATTAGGGTTAGAAAAGGAATGCCTTAATTAAATTAGAAAATGAATCCATAAAGTGGTATGAATAGTATAAAAATCTCATATGTAACCCTTTTGGGATGATTTTGTTAAACTCTTGTTGGTTTGATTTAGTCATAGTTCTTATGATTACTTCACATGAACCTTACCCAAAATTAAATAAACTAGAATGGTTTGAAAGTATCATTTTAAAATTTTGTTAACCAAACTAAAGGGTTAAATGATTATTTTTTAAACATTTATTTCATTAGTGATCTCAAAGTGTAGTCATATAAAATGTCATTTTAATGTAGAGTGTCACTTGAGAACACCCTATACCTAGCTTAGTCCTAGACATATCTTAGGCCTTTTATGATCCTTTTTAGCTTTTATGCATGTCTATCCAATGCCTAGATATACCAAGAGCCACATTGAGCCATCACTTAGGCATTCATGATCCTTTTTCAAACATGCCAACCACTAAGACAATATTACATCCCCATTAGTCTATACCAGAATGCACTATTGGCAAAGGGGGTAGAGATATTGACCCCTAGCTTCCCTTACCCATAAAATTTATCTTTCTACTTCTTGAAGTGTCTTAGGGTCGATCTAGACTCATTTCATGTATTGATAAGAATCAAAACACTATATAAATACCACTCTCATTCATTTATGAGATAGATGTAAATTCTAATGAACAATCTCACAAATAATTATGAAAATTAAGGTTATTTATCCCTATTTAACCCTTTTTCTACATACATCCATCTACAACATCCCAAATCCCAATTTTAATCGAGTTTTTATTACCAATTCACACTCAAATCATTCAAATTGGTGTTCATAATCAGGTATACTAGCATCACTCTCACTTATACCAACAATTAGTGTAGACACTAAAAAACCACACACGATGGTTCTAGATGTCAAAAATCCCCTAGATTGGACCATTACCTAGCTTCTAACCATAACCTTGAGTTAGTTTAACTAATTAGATAAAATAACTCACTAACCTACACTTTTCATCCAACTTAACCTTTGACACTTGACCGTTGATGGTCACCTTAACCACTGATGATCACCTTGACCATTGATGGTCAGGTCCCTACCACCTAAACATTTAAACTTGGTCCATGTGTGAACATAAGCACATCATAATTTAATTCATGTAGCAAGCTAACACATTAATAATTAAATTTCTGTAATGAATTACACTCTTTCTATAACCTACACCTCCATCTCTTTTGCCTTATAAGAGAAGAGAAGGAGGTGAGAAAAGGATCCATTAATCCAATCATCCATCATCCATTTAGAAATCAAACAACTAGTAGTCATTAGGAGCTATCAAAATTGTTTGTAAGTTCTCCTTTTAGCAAGTAGACAACATTGATAGAGACTCAAACCTCTACCAAAATTATTCTTCAAGCAAAGTACTATTACTCTACCAAAATTTATCTAGGATCAGCTACCAACTAACAAGTAACTAATTAAGTATACTTCTAGTTTTCAAGTTGTTTATTTAGTTTCTGATATCTCATGATCCCTTGACCCTAACTAGAACCTTAACTATCTACTACTTGATCATTGACCTCCTCAACTAAATATTTCTATAGCTCTTTTATAAACATTTTAAAAACCCACAATAGTTGTCAATGATCACCCTAGCT
This sequence comes from Torreya grandis, assembly GCA_037957365.1. Classification (NCBI taxonomy): domain Eukaryota; kingdom Viridiplantae; phylum Streptophyta; class Pinopsida; order Cupressales; family Taxaceae; genus Torreya; species Torreya grandis. The sequence continues at coordinate 319,562 of JARHVA010003668.1, forward strand.
GTTGACAATCACCATCAACCTCCAACGGTCACCCAACCATCGACGATCAACTTAACTATTGATGATCACCATGACTATTGATGGTCATTGTGGTAGGAAATAATATAAATATATTTCCACCTACCAACCTCCAACTAAATTTCACTTTATGTGTCCTTGCCTATTCATAGAGACCTCACCTATTTTATGAACCCAACTTGACCTATTTAGCATTAGTATTGACTTGTTATTTGCTATAATTTGTCTATTTTCCTTTATCAAGCATTTTATTTTATTCTTTAATTTTATTTCATTATTTTATATTATTTTATGTAATTATATTATCTTTATTTATTTAAACTTAACTATTTTAAGAGTGTGGATTGATAGCCTCCTAATAAGCTTATGCTTCTTGGATCTAGCTCACGTTAGGCAATCCATCTTGTTATCCATATAACAACCCCTTTGCATGAGTGATTTTTAATATATATTTCATTATTCCAAAAATAAAGAGGATATCTTCATGATCATCTGGATCACACACACACAAACAAATAGGTTCTTCTACCACACCCTTATTACTAGTTTCTTACTTCTTTAACTAAAAAGTAATATAAATTGAGAGAAATATTTTGGCACACCTGGTGGGACCTTAGTAGCATGTAAGTTCCCATTTATTCTTTATTATATGGTCATATAAATAAATCAAAAATTATTTTAGGTATAACATAAACCTTACATATATTGGTTACTTGCATGCTTAGCTCATTTAGTTAAATTAAAAGCAACATAATTAATTGTAGCTTCATTTCTTTATCACACACTATACCAAACCACTTAAATCAATTAAACATAAAAACAACTAACATAAGGCTTGAATAGGGTTTCATCTCCTAGCATATCACCTTCACCCTTTGGCTATCTTACTTGAAGGTCATTACTAAGAAGAGAATCAAAACTCAACTCTCTAGTTGAGTCTAAACTCTAGAAATTAGTATATACTAGCTAAGCACCCAACACCCTTATCTCTACAGTGTGTGAAGTGAGGGGGTAAGCCCCAATACCAAGCCATGTATTGATTTCTAACACAAATCCTTTTGAGATCCTTAACACTTGAAACCAACCATAGACTACTTTTTTAGTACTTATTCTACAAACTAACTTCTTCACACTTTTCAACTAAGATATAAGCCAAATGTGAGATAAAAGTTACCCTAAGATGTTAAATACACTCTAGTGTATGTTTTATTTCCTTGAGATATTTTTTATTTGTTTTATTTGCATTTAAGTTTTGAGCTCCCTTTTATTCCTCTCTATTTCTCATATGGTTTTTACTAGACAATAGTTGAGAAATCAAACCAACTAAGAACCACCTTCATCTTTTTATTCCTCCATGGAGTATACCTTGAATTTTGAGGGTTATCCCCATATTTCTACCCCCTAACATGCCTCAAATAGTTTCTCAAGGAGATGTATATTTTTACACTTTCCTTGATAACAACCTCGTGGCCCTCCAATATTACCTCAATATCCTATCTCACCACACTCCCACTTTGGTTCCTCCTACAGATCCACCTTATGGGATGCCTCTTGATCTTATGGTTTAAACTACCTATGATCACTCAAACATATTCTTATACCATTAATCCATTCACTAACTCCACCCAAACTCAATCAAACAACCCAACCAATAACCAAACACCCCCTACACTAACCAATAACACCTCCCACATAGGGACAACCTCACCTTTTGCTACCCATACTCCACCCACCATGGAGATATCTTATACCCCTATTTCCACCATTCCCTTTATCACTATCAACACACAAATATCCACCCCACTTCAAAATGTGGTGTCTTTTATACCTTCTACCCTTTTACGTATCAGTACCAGAGTTACCACTCACCCCTAGCCAACTAACCATACCATACCTCTAACCCAATCCCTATCAATACCCTAATCTACCAATCCAATCATACCTCTAAACCAACCCACATCAACTCCTCAAAAAATACATATGACACCCTACCCACATTATGTTCCTAATCCACAAGGATACATAACTCTGCCTTCTACCCAACCTTTTGTCCTCATTAACCCATATGTGGCATCATCCCAATCCTTAATAACCACATACCAACATGTATCATCTTCTCAACCTCCTACTAATTATCTATATATTTCATCCACCCAATCCCCACAAAACCTACCATACAATTATGGAGCTCCCCAACCTTAAATAGATTTGGTCAAAATGTTGATGGACAAAATGACCAACCTAGAGTAATATATCTCTAGGGCTCATAACCTTTTGTATTATAACCAAATATATAATTAACCTATTCACCCATCCATCCCTATCCAACCTTACCCTCCTCAATGTGAAATGCCCAAATTTTCTAAATTCCAAAGCAAGGAAGACCCCCAACAACACTTATGAGTATTTAAAAATTCTTGCTACTTGATTTACTATGATGATGCCCTTCTCCTTCACACTTTTCCTATGTCTTTATCTAGAATTGCATTAGATTGTTTTAGTGCTCTCACTAAGCACTCCATCTTCTCCTTTTCCTAACTTGCCCAAACCTTTTTAGACCACTTTTTGATCAATATACCTAAGAATGTCTCCATCATCGACCTCTCCTCCATCAAGAAATTTGATGATGAATCAATTGTTGATTTTTTATCACAATGGAGAGGTCTTATCAACTAGCTCTCTTTCTCTTTTCCCCAACCATAGTTGATTTAAATTTTCTCTTGAGCTTGTGCTAAACACATTTCTCCTACTTGATAGGTTCAAAATTTCAAGACCTTTGATGAGGCTTTCACCATGGCACACAAACTAGAAATCAAATCCATAGATGAGGGAAAATTGAAACTAAGAAACAAAAACTCTAGCTTCAAATATAATGACCCTTCCCCATCTAAAGTCACCAGCCAATCTAACTAACTTAATACCAAACCAAAGGTAGTCATGAATATGATTGTCCTTAAAACTGATCCACCTCTATTTGTTAACTAACCCAACTAAACCAAATCCTCTAACTCTTATAATCAACAAACCCAAAATCAAAACCAAGATACCCAAAAATAATGCACTCTACTAGGGGAGTCATATGCTTCAATTTTGGACAAGTTTATCATATCCAATATCATACAACTTCCCCCCATAAAACCTCCTCTATAATTTGATGTTTCTCACCCTATGCCCAATTGGTATAATGAGAATGATCTTTGTGCCTTCCACTGTGTCATTGGACATGACATTAGTAGGTGTAACACCTTCAAAACCATTATCTAAAACCTAATTGATAAATGGAAACTTTGATTAGATAATCGTAATGCACCCCTGAATCAATTACTTGGCATCTTTTGAAAACCTTTTCCCAATCATGCCCCTTATACCAAAAAATATGACAACCAATTGGAATTATCTCATGCTTGTGAGGTCCATATAGTCAATGTGATTATTAGTGAAATTATCATTGAGGAAACCATTACCTCAACTACCTCCTCCCCCACTTTTCTTATTAAAGTGGTTGAATCACCTTCCATTCCTTTAGATACCCAAACAAAAGAAGCAACCACCTCCTTTTCTCCACTTGATGAGATAATGACTTACCCATCTCTCCTTTGATAGAAACACGAAGGGTGGAAACCATTGCCATCACACCTTCCTCCCCCATATTAGAATCATCCACTCTTTCTTCGGAAACCATCCCAAAAAGAGATATCACCTTATCTACTCCTTCCATGGAGGAAACATCTTCCAAAATCTTGGAACCTTTCATCAAGGATAAGGATGAAGAAACCATTCCCTTACCTCAACCTATGGGCCTAATTTTTAAATTTTATGCCCACAGAACCAAACCAATTTACAAACCCTTTTCTAGACTAGTCCAAAACCATAAATCATCTTCTCAACCCAATATGGATTGAGCCGCATTTTAGCACAATCTTGGGCTCCCATATAAAAACAAGCATGAACCTTTAACCTCAATTTCATCTAATATTAAACCTATCATCACCTTAATCCATTAATTGAATACCTCTCCCTCCAAAACCATGGAAAAACCATCCAAACCACCTCCATCAAAAATCATCAAATCACCTTACACCTCTTTGATCAAACCTATAAAAAACCTAGGGGTACTTCCTACTCCTAGCCTTATCTATCCATATTTGAACTTGGAATTAAACCCATCTATTACACCAAATAAAACCTTAACCAAACTAACCAAGAAGGTGGAGCCACCCAAACTCCAACCTAAAAAAAGAACCGTACCACCTCCTTCCCTCTTACCTTCTATCTTGGGATCCCATCTTTCTATCAAGAAGGTGAAACCTCCTAAAACTACCCAAGCTAAACATAATACTTTTATTTTACCTTTACCTACCCCCTCTAAAACATCAAACTCCCCATCAATTTTATCTAAATTATCTACCTCTACCTATCCACATATCTCCAAATCTTCATCATCCGAATCATCCACCTCCAAATCTTTCACCTTTAAATATTACACTCCAAAAACATCCAAAACCAAGAAACCTCAATCAAACCCTCCTACCAAAACCATTCTACCACCCACAACTATTGTGTTGAAGCCTATCTCTAAGAAGGCTCCCACCTTGAAAACTAAAAACCCATCACCAATAACACCTTTACTCAAATATTATTTGACTATTCTATAAAGGTTATTAAAAACTTATTACATAAGCATACCACCTATCAAACCTTTTGACCCTTCAAGTCCTAAACCATCTTGGTTCAATGACAGTTTAATTTTTTCATACCGTAGGACACCTAGATATGACATATAGAATTACAAAGCTCTCCAAACACTTGTCCATAACTTATGGGATGAGGATGATCTTTTGTAAAATGAACTTATCTTAAGCCCATTATCAACCCAACCACCAAAAAAACCTATCCAATGCTTACCCACTCCCCCACTCTCATTCAAGAGTGAGGAGGAACTAAAGTAGCCTTATAGCCCAACAACTCCCCTCAACCACACTATCTATATGGTCACCTAATCTCGATCCCAACAAAAGGATAAGGGAAATTCCAAAGTGTCCATTCCATAGACATACCCTTCCACCCCTCAACCTTTCAACAAAACTTAAGCACCTTCACCTTTGCCTTTACCAAAACCCAAAATATCCATTTTAGGTGCCCCTCCCTCTAACCCTTCTAAATCTATCCAATGAGTAATTTTGAAATAACTTCACTAGACATGGATGAAGATGAGCCTATATGAATAGATCAACACCTCACTCCATCACCACCAATAACTAATAGAGGCCCTATAATTTATCAAGGTCTAACCTAAATACCCTCAACTACTTGAAGCCTTTATAAAATCTCTTTTACTTTCTACCCTTGTCACATTCAAGGATTCAAAAATACCTTTTGTTTATCCTAAATATCTCAATCCTCCCCTCTTCATCACTACATATGTTAATAAAACTTACATCAAAATGGTGATGATTTATAAGGGAGATAGTATTAACATTGTCTCTTCTCATGCTTATGACCAAATCTAGCTACCAAAGAATATCATGTCAAAAACCTCAATGGTCCTACATTCATTTAATGATACTATGGCCACAACCTTGGGAATAGTCATCCTACACATCTATTTGGGACCTCACATGCTTTCAAATCTCTTCTACATCATAGAAGGAGAGTTCCAATACAATATCTTACTTAGATGTGCTTGGATCCAAGCCACGAGTTATGGCCCATCCAACTTGCATCAATGTGTCAATTTCAAACATGAAGGTTAGGTCATTACCATACAAGCTAACCCAAGTCCTTTCACATATTATAATATGATATATCAACCCTATGACATTCTTATTCCTTACTCACCCACCTCACCACCAACCAATAAAAAATCCACCCCTACCACTGATGAAGCTTCAACTAGCTCATATATCCCTTATTCTTAGATTCCCATAGAGAAACCCTTGGAACCTATGTTCCAATGTCTCTCATTGGGAGAGTATCATCATTTAGCCTTGAATGCCTTCCTTACTCCTCAAGAGTATGGGAACCTTGAACATGACCTTGACTATGATCCCAGTATTGGAACCATCATTACTTTTAAATTTCTTAACCACTAAACCAATTTCATATATGGGGAACTTGATCATCCATTTATTACTTATTCCACTACCTCTTTTATTATCCATTTAATTCTAATTTATCCTATTTGAACTAACCAAAATTTGCCAAATTGTATCTTCATAGGTGTGCTTATAAGGTATTTGGCCTCAACTATTATGAATAGGGACCTCATGAGTTACCTTTGATCAAAACCTAGAAACCTTCGGAGCTATTTGACCTTGGGTTCATCCCACTAGAATAACCCATTGATTAACCCAAACCCATCACCACAATTGATGAGAATGCCCCATCCTCACCAACCTACTTATTTCAAATTTTGAGGATTTTGAAATCATCCCTCCTAACATTTTTTTAGTCAATACTATTAGTTTGGCCCCCCAAACCTATCAAAAGGATAGCCAAACTAGAACCTTTCTTCTAATTCATCCTAAAATGGTAGAAAATGATTTTATTACCATCTACACCATCCAACATCAAGATCATTATTCCATTCTCACCTATTTTGGTGTAGGGGATTATTCTATCCACAAATCCATTCCTCCTAAAAATCAAACCATGTTGAATGAATCCACTATCAGTGTCAACTTGGGTACTCAGGGTAACCCTTACATTATAAATATTGGTCAATCCTTAGATTCTAAAGAGAAACACTATTACCCTTCCTTCCTTTGTGACCAAATCATAGGATTTTATTGGTCCTATTAGTATATTCCTAGGATCGATCCCTTCATATCTCTCCATAAAATCATCATTCATCCTAATGCCTAGCTAGTTAGGCAAAAACTTCATCGAATTCACCCTCATTTCACCCTTCTAGTAAAAGAAGAGCTTCAAATCCTTTTATTTGTTGACTTCATCCAACCAATTGACTATCCCTAATCAGTTTCTAACATCATTCCCATTACCAAACCCATAGGGGACTTTGCCTCTATATTGACTTTTGCAACCTTAGTCTTACTTGTCCAAAAGATGACTTCCTTTTACCTATCATTGACCAACTTGTTGATCTTACAAATGGCCACAAGATTCTATCTCTCATGGATAGTTTCTCAAGATATAATCATATCTTGATTTCCCCCAAGGATCATCACAAGACTTCCTTCATCACCCCATGGGGAACCTTCTACTATTGCATCATGCCATTTGGTCTGAAGAATACTAGAGAAACCTAACAATGTACAATTACCTACATCTTTCATGATCTCATCCATAAAATTGTAGAGTAATTTGTAGATGATCTCTTTAGTAAATTTAAATATCATGAGTATCATCTAAATGTTCTCAAAATTATATTTGAATGCCTAATCCATTTCCATGTCAGACTCAACCCCAATAAATGTGTTTTTGGGGTCCTATCTAGGAAAATTCTTGGATTTATCATCTCTCTCTGAGGAATAAATTTAGACCTTACCAAAGTAAGATTGATCCTCAACATACCACCTCTAACCCATCTTAGATTTGGGGAATCTCCAATCCATTTATCACTTCATCTCTTAGTTATCAGATAGATGTCAACCCTTTCACCATCTTCTCAATAAAGATACATATTTTAAGTGGATTAAGTAATATCAAAAAACCTTTGATTCACTCAAATAATACCTTCTTTCTCTACCTATTCTTACCCCTCCTAAATAAGACCAACCCTTCTACCTTTATATCTCCATCACTGACCATTCCTTAGGGGCAATGCTCACTCACCATGATAAACAAAATAAAGAATATGCTATCTACTATATAAGTCAAATAATTATAGATTACGAGACTTAATACACCCATACTAAGAAGTTTTTGCCTCACCTTATTATTCATGGCTACAAAAATTCATCATTACTTCCTCAATCACAAAACCTATGTCATCACCAACACTAACCCCCTTAAATATATGCACTCTAAACCATACAAAAACTAATATATGGCTAAGTGGCTTATGCTCCTAGCTAAGTTTGACATTGAGTTCTTCTAACAAAAGTCCATTAAAGGATAATTCATTGTCTATCAATTGGATAAATATCCTTTACCATAAAACCAACCACTTACTCTTCCATTTTTGGATGAGTCCATCATGACTCTTTCTCAAGAGGACATCACCTACCAAATGACCATGTTCTTCAATATCTAGAAGTGCCAACATGGTGGGGGTACTATAGTTATTCTCATGCCTGTCGATGGTGAACCTCTTCCATTTTATTTAAAACTTGATTTTGAGTGTACCAATAATATGGTTGAGTATGAATCCCAAGTAATAAGTCTCCAAACTACTCTAACCTTGGGAGTTAAGATGATCAATGTCTTTGGTGATTCCTAACTTATGGTTAACCAAATCAATTAATAATAACAATATAATAATGATGTCTTGAAATAGTAAAATCTCCTAATGGATGTACTCTTAATGTCATTTAATCATTACCTTATATAATCTATTCCATGATCTACCAACAAGTTCATAGATACAATGGCTTCCCTTGCTTCCCAAATTCCATCTCAGCCTTATAATTCCAAGCTCTTTGTCACCATTAATCATATCATCACATATATTATATCCAATATGACCTCCATACCATTTTTAGTGTGTATAAATCTCTATTAGACATTTGGTACAAGAAAACCTTTGACTACCTCAACCTCATCATCATTCCTCCCAACCTCTCTAGGAATTCTCAAAGAGACTTTGTCCAAAGTACCTCTCATTATAATATACTAGGTGAAATTATTTACAAATATGTCTTCAATATCCTAATTCTCTATTTCCTTTATAGTCCTAAATCTTCCCATGCTATCAAGGAAATGCATGATGATATCTATGGGGGACACTTTAGTGGTCTAGCTATTTCTAAATGTATCCTTCACCTTAGCTAGTATTGGCCCACGCTCAACCAATATTATTTTGATTATGTAAAAAAGTGTGTTAAATGTCAACAACATGCCAATTTACATCATGCATCGACCCATGGCCTTCAAGCATCCAAGGACATTTGGCACTTCTCATAATGGGGACTAGATCTCATTTGGGAAATTAGTCCTCATTGCTAATAGTGAGAACATTCCATCATCACCACCACCAAGTATTTAACCAAATGGGTTGAGGCTATTCCTCTCATCTCAACCAAATCTGAGAAGATAGTTGACTTCATCAATCATCATATCATCTATCATTTTGGTGTTCCTAAAATAGCATCACTGATAATGGCAAGTATTTCAAAAATAAAAAAGTCCCAAGGTTTTTATGACATATTTTGTAACAAGTTAATATTTTACTCACCTTATTATCCATAATAAAATGGATAGGTGGAAGCATCTAACAAAATCCTCAACATAATGTTAACCAAAATAGTCAATGCTTTAGGTTAGGATTGGTACTTTCACATCCATTTTACTTTATGGGCCTATCACACTAGCATTTGAACCTCTATGGGTGCTACCCCTTTCTCTCTAGTATTTGAAGTAGAGGAAGTATTGCCTCTTGAAGTCTATATTCCCTCTCTTTACATATAATTTTAAGACATCACTTCTGAGAGTGACTATGATCAAGAACATCTAGCATGACTTGATCTACTTGATGAGTGCTACCTAGTTGCACTTAACTATCTTCATGTCTATCAAGAGTGAGTCAAGTGTGCCTATAAAAAGAATCTAAAATAATGAGAAGTCAACATTAGAGACCTCATATTGAAGTAAAATCAACATGTGACTAATATATATAAAAGCAAGTAAGGCAAGTTTGATTTCAATTGGCTTGGACCCTACATCATAACCTATAAGTATGGATTAGGAGCTTACCATTTATCCTCTCTTGAAGGCAAACCAAAACATGAGCCTCTCAATGTTTCATACATGAATCCTTTATTTTGTTAAACAAAGATAAAATTCACCTTTTTGTCTAACTTAAGCTTGTCCCTTGATTTATGATATTTTCACCTTCCTCACACCTCCATCCCATCCCTTTCAGGGCAACCAATTACATTATTGAACCATGTGATTAATCATCACAATCATAGCCTAATCCTAAATATGGGTACCATGACTCTACCCATGGCATGGTTCTCATGGATACTTTTTTTTCCTAAACAGGTAGAATCCCATGATCACTATCCCTCAAAACCACCCTTTTTACCTATCATTAACCTTATTGTGATCTAGGTTTTGCCTAGATAAAGGTAAATCATAAAACCTGTATAGACCTGTCCATGTCTAATCTAGCCTTAAAATAATTTGATATACTAAAATATCACTTGGGTCAAATATCTCTAGTATGTAGACTCATCCTTTAAAGGCCAACTACCCAAAATCTAAATTTTTTAAAAGATAGACGACTCCCTTAAAGGACAACTACCAATATCAATAAATTCATAACTTAGACCACTCCTTGGAAGGATGGCTAAGTCAAATTTGTCAAATATATAATTTTAATCTTTGTACATTGATTAGCTTCACAAACCTATCAAAAACAAGAAATAAAATACCCCCTATCAAAATCAAACACAATCTATCCTAAGAAATTTGTAATCAACTTTCATATAAATAGCATCAGTAGACTTCCTACATCGATCAGTCTACACCTTACACCAAAACATGGACTTGTTTATTAGGGTTCATAGGTCACCTATAGAAAGGGAAAACCAACCCTCAAAAGGTTACACTACCCTTCACAACATCTATCACCTATCTCCCATTTGTACCATCTAAAAATCAATGGATTTAGAGCTTACTTGACACAATGTGATCAAGACACCTTTTTATCAACCAACACATGTAAATGCAAAGCATTCAAAGAGCTTATGTTCCTTAAGCCAATTTGACACTGGGTTTTATTTATCCTATGCCAATGAAAAATAACCATTTCCTCCTCCTTATCCTCTCATAATTAGTTTATGTATTCACTTAGACATATGTATCATGACTCTCATCTCTTTTCCCACATCTAGTTTTGTTATATGAACTACCTTTTGTGCTATCATCAATAAAATAAATATAAATCATAACATCATAACCATAATCACAATATTATATCCATATATAGAACCAATCACCCCATATCCATACTCATAAAACAACATCACATATCCAATATCATAAATAATATCATAAACCACATCACATTTATCAGAACACCATAATCATAACCATAAAAAATAAACATCATAACCATTTATAAAAAAACTATAATCGCCCCCATAATCAAAACATCATAACCATAATAGTGAGAACAATAACCAATACCACAAACATCATCACCATAATCAAAACATCATCATAACATCATACCCATGTATATACCAATAACCATAATCATAAACCACATCACATAACCATTTATAGAAAAATAACCATAATCAAAACCTCATAACCATGCCTAAAACAATGCATCACATCACCATAATCATGTACAACTAGTCATCATAAGACATCATCCATAAACATCAAATGCTTAAGCCAGTGAGTCTACATAAGCATAAGCATAATCATAATCATTTAAACATTTAAACCAATGAACCATAAAATAAAATCTATATATCATCACCACATCATATACATCATCTCTCATCAAAATAAATAGTACATATAATCATGTGCATCTCTCTCTCAAAAAAATACATCTCACTACATCAGCTCATAGGTCAATATGAAAATCATATACATCTATACATATCTTATCATAAACTATGCCCTTAGGGCATAACTACTACCTAGTGCCTACCCCCCTAAAGTGCCAACCTATCCACCCTATATCCTCTTCCCCATGCTAGGTCAACTCAACACAAATCTCATATAATCACCAAATCAGTAATCAACTACCCTGTCAACACTCTTGTATAATAGGCCAAGGATCTTGGTACGTATGAGAGTCAGGGAGTCATACAAGTCAACAGTGAAAATGACTTGCCTTTTTCACTTTTTATCTTTCATTCTTTTAGGGTTTTCCCTTGACCATCAATGGTCAATTTTGGGACCCCTAACCATCACCAGTCATAATCTCCCCTTTTAAAACTTTTGACACCAACACCTTAGTTCCACCTTTTGGAGATTACATTCTCTACCATCCCATCCAACCACATCCACCTCAATGTTGGCCATTTTAGCTTGAACTATCACATATTTTGTGATGACCCTAATTTGGTCCTTTTTTACTACACCAACCAATATTGGCATGTTAAACATTTGAATTTGTGCCACCTAGTGCACAATAGACCATTTGTGTTTTCCTGGGGGCACTTCTTACCTCAGATGCCTATGAAAATACTGACCCTATCTAGGAGACTTGATAGGAATAACCTGATTAGGTATGCCTAATGCTATGGCCCAGTTACCTCATCACAAATCTTTCTAGAACTAACCTTATTTTTAACAACCATGGTAACTTAGTCTATGCATGATCTTGGATATCATGCTTAGTCATATTTTGTGCACATGTTTACACTTCAAATTCCCAACCACCATTGTTACTAACATTTTGACTCACCATAAACCACTTATCAAATCTGCACTCAATTTGGTTTCACCTCATCAACTCCTAGTTTGAGGGGGAACACTTCCTCCCATACTCAAGGCAACAAAACCTTTGACCTACAATCTATTTTTGTTTTACAACTTACTAAGACAAACTACATAGTAGAAATAGGCAAAATATAGACACTAAAAAACTATAAATGATGGTTCTAGATATTAAAACACCCCTAGATCAGACCATTACCTAGCCTCTAACCATAACCTTGAGTTGGTTTAGCCAACTAGCTAAATCAACTCACTAATCTACCCTTTTTACCCAACTTAACCTTCGACACTCAACCATTGATGGTCACCCTGACCATCGACAGTCAGCTCCCTACCACATGAATATTTAAACTTGGTCCATATGTGAACATAAACACATCAAAATTTAATTCATGCAATAAGATAATACATCAAGAATTAAATTTGTGTAATGATTTTCACCCTTTTTAGAACCTAAACCTCCATATCTTTTACCTATACAAGAGAGGATTAGGAGGTGAGAAAGGGATCCATTGATCTACTCATCCATCTTCCATTTAGTAATCAAGCAACTAGAAGTCATTAAGAGCTATCAACCTTCTTTGTAGGTTCTCCTTTTAGAAAATCAACAACCATGATAGACACCTAAACCTCTATCTAAATCATTCTTCAGGAAAAGTATAGTTACTCTACAAAAATTTATCTAAGATTAGCTACCAACTATCAAGTAACCTGTTAAATATACTTCTAGTTTTCAAGCTGTTTATTTGGTTTTTGATATCTAATAATCCCTCTAACCCTAACTAGAGCCTTAACTATCTAATACTTTATCAATGAATTCCTTATCTCAAGCTTTATACAACTCTTTTTTGAACACTTTTAGAACCCATAACAACCATTGATGTTCACCCTGACCATCGATGATCACCATCAACCACTGATAGTCACCCAACTACTGATGGTTAGCTTAACCATCGATGGTCACCCTAACCACTGATGGTCATTTTGGTAAGAAATAACAAGTTATTTCCACCTACCTACCTCCAACCAAATTCCACTTTCTATGTCCCCACTTGTTCACAGAGACCTCACCTATTTTATGAACCCAACCTAACCTATTTGTCATGTCCCCTTTCCAGTTGACATCTCACAGTACTAATGATTAGCCTATTATTGCGACCCTCATAAGCTGATAGGATGGATAGAGGGTCATGATGGAGCTTGGCTTGGCTTCGACTATTAGAATTTTTCTAGTTGGCTTTCGTTCGGGCCCTTTCAGACATTGTTTGCTTGAGTTCCTATTTTTTAGGGACTTTTGGCACTCAACAGAGCACCACTGTTATGGTATGGTCATGTGTGGAATCACTCCCTTGTTCACCAACTTCAGATGGTTCAAGAATCAGATATGTATTTAGGGAGATATTAATATTTGATTGATTTAATTAAATATTAATTATTTGGCATATTTTTAATTATGAAACCCTAATTAGGGAAAGCGCAATTTTAAAGGATATAAGGATTTCTCATTGGAGGGAGTGCCATTCATTCATGTTGAAGACAAAATTTTTGCTAAGTATTTTTTGAGAAGACTGAGCCAAGGGTTCCAGTATTCAATTTGCATTGGAGAATGTGTAATATTCAATGTGTGCAATTTAGAGGTTGTGAGATATCAGCTAATCTATTGCTAGTTTGAGAGATAGCTTTATACAAAAGTTATCACAAAGATTCACAGGGATTTATTTCATCAGGGTTTTTTCCAAAAATCATCCAGATAAAGATCTTTAGTATTAGCGTAATATTTCTTGAGATCAGGCGTCTAGCATACAGGCCGTATAGTTTTTATTGCTGATGTACAAAATCTATATGATTTTGTACCAGGTTGTATAGTTTTAGAAAAAAGGCATGTTTCAGTAGTCATAGGCTACAGGGAGTGCAAAGACAGACATTGACAGTGCAGAGACCAACATCGGTAGCTCAAAGACTGATAGAGACCAACATCGGCCAACCAACATACCGACATCAGTAGAGTTGGTAGTATTATCTAACTGACTGCGACAGTATAACCGATGTCAGTGACTGTGTTTTTGAAACAACAACCAGAGAAAAGCTTATTTATCAAGTTTTTGAATAATATTTTATATTATTTTAATATGCATGATAGATACTTTATATTTTAATCATTTGGAAGAATAACAAGATCATTGATTAGCCAGATAAGAGATTATATTTCTATTTATTTATTTGAATTTATCTTGCAAAATCACACTTTTCTTTTATTCATACAAAATCACAAAAAAAATCAAAATATTCAAAAACATCAAAAAAATATTCAATTTTAGAAATTAGGGGGAAATAGGGGTTTCTATAGTGGTATCAGAGCTAAATCCTGCCATCTTGAGGGTTTAGCAACCTTATGCAGCCACAAGAGTTGGGACCACACAGGTATCACACATATAGGAGAGCCTTTCTAGAAGGCAAACCAATTTTAGAATAACAGCTAGCCATCATTAGTGATAGGCGTGAGGGTAGCCCACACCAGATAATGATGATGATGATGATAATGCATAATGATGATCCAGATAATTCTTCCATGCTATGGTCATAGGCTAGTAGCAGATGGTGTAGGCACTAAAGGCACTTACTACTATGGTAGAGAGGATGAACCCACTTGTTAGATAGAATGGGGAATAAGGAGATAACAAGAGTGCTACAGTTAATTAGAGACCATAGCTGACCCATTCTAGAATAGCTGATAGGCCTACACATCTTACGTTTGTTCAGGAGGAACCAGAAGCTCCAACAGAGGAGGTGGTAGGAGTCCTCCTATTTGCAGATGCACTCATGGTTACAAATGATGAGTGTGATTTATTAGCTTTGCAAGTTTGGGAGAGGATGTTTTTTGATCATTTTGTTAATCAGAGGAGAGAGCACTATAGATCAGTTAGATAGGATAGGAGGCCTAGAGTTCAACTTAGTGAGCTGAAGAAGGCTACAGGAAAGCTTTCTTTGACTACTTTTGATGGTAGTGGAAAGATGATAGCTCAATCTTGGATTCATAAGCTTGACACATTTTTGGCATTGAGGCCAATGACAGAGATAGAAGCCATCAAATATGCCACTTTTCACTTGGAAGGAGTAACACATGATTGGTGGTACCATGGTATGGTAACACTTCAGCATAACCAGGTGACAGAGTACCAGGACTTTGTGGATAGGTTGGTTGAGAGGTTTGATAGGAAATATCTAGAGGTTTACTTTCAAGATCTGGCATAGTTGAAACAAACAAGCAACTTGGAGTCCTTCATTGGTGATTTTCAGTGATTGGCAATCATGGTGCCAAACATTTCAGAGCATAGATTGGTAGTTCTCTTCATCGAGGGCCTATCCAAACCATTGAGAGGTTAGATAGAAGCCTTTGATCCTCCTTCATTATAAGAAGCTATGAAGAAGGTGCGTAGTATGGAGATGGCAGCCCCATCTAGTAAATTTAACTCTAGAGGTATTTCTTCATTCAGGGACAATAAGGGCTTCAACAGAGATAGAGAGAACTCAGATTTTATCAAAGACAAATCAGGTTTTAAGAATGATTCAAAGGGCATACTAGCAGCACCACCTTTGGGTCGAGAGGCTCTTAACGATCTACGTAGGAAGAAGCTTTGATTCTACTGTAAAGGTCCCTATGATGCCAATCACGATTGTCCTTTGAGGCTTAAGGGCAAGGCAAATCAAGTGATGTGGGCTTATTATGAGGATTTGGAATCAAAAGATTCCAAACATCAGGAGAGTTCTGAGGAGGTAGAGGTAGATTCAGAGCTTCAAATTTAGGAGGCATGCCTATCTAGCATCCAACAGGAGGGTTCATTAAGACTTCGTGGAGTTTTGGTAGGACAGAGGTTCATCACCCTTCTTGACACAGGAGCCACACATAATTTTATTGATGCTAGATTTATGGAGAAGTGTGGACTCACTACAAAGGATTTCGAGGGCATTAGAGTTAAGGTGGCCAACAGTTACACTCTTAGGTGTGAGTGGATGATTAGAGATCTCCCATTGCGCTTGAACAACTATGAGTTCACGGCTGATTATTATGTGGTGAACATGGGGGATATAGATTTGGTCTTGGGCATGAAGTGGCTTCATTCCCTTGAGGAAGTCACTCTTCATGTCAAGGACATGGATATTCATTTTGATGTTGATGGGAAGACATATTCTGAAGGCATTACGGGACAACAACATCAAAACTATTTCTTTTCATCAGGTGGAGAGGCTCATATGACACGACATGGTAGAGTGGGCTGCCGAGTACACATTGGCACCAATATAGGAGGGACAATAGAAGACTGAGTATCATCCTGACATTCAGCTATTGAGAGTCAAGCATGATAAGGTATTCAATGATATTCCACCAGGGAGACCCCCAGACAGGGGCATTGAGCACATTTTTGAGCTAGAGGATACTTGGAATTCCTTGGTGTGTACTCAGTTGGCTCTCCAAGATTTTGAGAGACATGTGGATGAGCTTTGCCTTGAGGTGAGTTCAGTTTAGGAGTTAGCACATGTGGCAGGGACTCAGCTTTCTTTCATAGTTAGGTCACATGTTAATGATGATATGAGTATGTCTAGCATTCACACTCTGGATTCAAAGATTATAGTGGGTACATGAGACAGGTGCATGAAGTCAGTTGGTATTGTTCACATTACTCGGGTGAGGAGTTTACTTGAGTTTCTAGTTCATTTTTGTTCATGGATTGGATGTTAAGATCCTTATCTTGGTACTTGGGACAATTTGATGCCATGGGATGAGAGTTGTGATAGACTTTGCATGGTGATAGGTGTTGGGGTTGACAGATTTTTGGTGCATGACTTAGAGCAAGAGTTGATGGCAAGCAGATTTGGTTTGTGTTATTACTATCTAGCATGTGATGTCTCTTCATTATCAGTGATGCATAGGAGTTTGGGTGATGAGACCGTGGTTCGTGATCTATAGAGATATGTTGATTATAGTAGAGGTATAGTGTGTGGATTCTCTACACTTGGCATAATTCCATTTGGGAGTTATTGTAGAGTTGGAGTGTGCTTTCCACATAGCATGGTGGAATGTGTATATGGTATTTACGATTTTGGCAGTTTGAGTTGTCCATTCTACTTGGGTTATGATATTTTGAGAGTTTGTTTCTCATGGGTTCCTAACTGTGGCAGTTGTGATTTTGGAGTTTGGTTGAGTTGTATTCACCAGTTTGATTATGGATTCCTCTTGGTTATATTTCAAAGGATATTTATAGGAGCTTGTGTTGATTGACAACAGTATAGATCATGACTACATTTGGGATCCAAGTGGATTGATTGCTTTATTATTCAGCGATTGCTTGGGGATAAGCAATTTCAGGAGGGGCAGACTGTCATGTCCCCTTTCTAGTTGACATCTCATGGTGCTAATGATTAGCCTATTATTGTGACCCTCGTAGGCTGATAGGATGGATAGAGGGTCATGATGGAGCTTGGCTTGGCTTCAACTATCAAAATTTGTCCAGTTGGCTTTTGTTTGGGTTCTTTCAAACACCATTTGCCTAATTTCCTATTTTTTAGGTATTTTTGGCACTCAGCAGAGCACCACTGTTATGGTATGGTCATGTGTGGAATCACTCCCTTGTTCACTAGCTTCAGACTGTTCAAGAATCAGATATGTATTGAGGGAGATATTAATATTTGATTGATTTAATTAAATATTAATTATTTGGCATATTTTTAATTATGAAACCCTAATTAGGGCAAGTGCACCTTTTAGAGGATACAATGGTTTCTCATTAGAGGGAGTGCCTTTCATTCATGTTGAAGACAAAATTTTTGCTAAGTATTTTCTGAGAAGACTAAGCCAAGGGTTCCAGTATTTGATTTGCATTGGAGAATGTGTAATCTTCAGTGTGTGCAATTTAGAGGTTTTGAGATATCAGCTAATCTATTGCTAGTTTGAGAGATAGCTTTATACAGAAGTTATCACAAAGATTCACAGGGATTTATTTCATCAGGGTTTTTGTCCAAAAATCATCTAGATAAAGATCTTCAGTATTAGCGTAATATTTCTTGAGATTAGGCATCCAGCATATAGGTCATACAATTTTTACTACTTCTGTATGAAATCCATAGGGTTTTTTACTAGGCCGTATAGCTTTGGAAAAGGCATGTTTTAGTAGTCACAGGCTGCAGGGAGCATAGAGACCGACATTGACATTGCAGAGACCGACATCGGCAACTTAGAGATCGATAGAGACTGACATCAGCCGACCCACATACCGACATCGATAGAGTTGGCAGTATTATCCGATTGACTGCGGTAGTATAACCAACATCAGCGACTATGTTTTTGAAATAACAACTAGAGAAAAGCTTATTTATCAGGGTTTTGAACAATATATTATATTATTTTTATATGCATGACATAGACTTTATATTGTAATCATCTGGATGAGTAACAAGATCATCGATTATCCAGATAAGAGATTATACTACTATTTATTTATTTATTTGAATTTATCTTGCAAAATATCACTTTTCTTTTATTCATACAAAATCACAAAAAAAAATCAAAATATACAAAAACATCAAAAAAATATTCAGTTTCAGAAATTAGGGGAAACAGGGGTTTCTACACTATTTAACATTAGTATCGACTCACTATTTTCTATAATTAGTCTATTCTCCTTTATCAATCATTTTCTTTTATTCAAGCATTTCCTTTCATTAATTTCTATCATTTGATGTAATTATGTTATCTTTATTTATGTCAACTTAATTGTTTTATGTGTGTGGATTGATATCCTCCTAGTAAGCTCATGCTTCTTAGATCTAGCTCATGCTAGGCACTCCACCTTACTATCCATTTAACAACCCCTTTGCATGAGTGATTTTTTTAATCTATAGTTCATTCTTCCCAAGACAAAGAGGATCTCTTCACAATCATCTAGATCATGCGCATACACATAAACAAGTTCTTTTACCACAGCCTAATTACTAGTTTTTTACTTCTTTAACTTAAAAGTAATAAAAATTGAGAGAAACACTTAGATTGGGAGAACTCAATCAATATTGATCCCATATCAAGGTATTGGTATGTAGGTAGTTCTCAACACATGGGGTGTTTAGGTCACACTTAGCCTACCCTATTAACAACACTCTCCTTCCACTTGTGTTCATCCAAAAACTTAGAAATCATGGAGGTTTAGGGTTTCATAGTAAAATCATTCAAAGCATAAAACATATGATGATTCAATTCTTGATCATATAGGCATAGGCTCAAAAAAATAGAGTGAAGGTCTACTTAGAATCTCACTACTTCACCTATATAGGATCATTATCATCGCACATAATTTCTATATCATAGTGTGTTATTGGAAAATAGGGTTATACTATTTTTTGAAGAGGGTTTTAACACCTATTCTCTAGTAATGATACTCTACCCTGTACTTGCATCATTTCCCAACCCATCACTTTTATCCATCTTAGTCATATTTTATAGCTAAGTACACCTTTTCTAATTCATTACTATTTATAACATATTCAAATAAATAAATTATTATGAAAATCATTTGTTGTTGATACTGTAATATTTTATTCCTTGATTTATTACTCAATTCCTTATCAGCATAGGGTTACATTCCATAATATCTAAAAATGATAAATCATTTGGTTAACCTTACTTTAAATAGTGAAAAACCCTTATCCCTAGATGGTATTAGGGTTTATATCCTTTTTTTCCCCTTATTTTAGTGGTTTTGTTAGTGTTTTTAGACCTAGTATATTCTACCAATTATCCCTTTGTCAATTTTCATTTGCATATTTCATGGATAGGCAAGAATCTCCTTTTCCTCCTCTCCTCCAAGAGGGTGATATATAATTTCCCTCTAACCAAGTCAATTATCAACCTTCAAAAAGTGAGGTAGAATATACTAAAATTCCTAATGTATATAATCAGTTTATTCCTTCTTCAAACCCTTTCATTCAAACATCCCCTCTTCAAAGTGTGTGCTTACATGTTCAAACTAAATCAACTAGGGTTTGCACTTGTGAGACTCAAAGGGATCAAATTATCAGTATGAGAAATTTAATTTCAAAATCTTCAAAATCATAATAAAATACTACATGAAAATATTTAGTATTATAAAATTATATTATAAGACAAAATCCTCTAGGGTACACTAGTGTCAATCATGTCTATGCATCTTCACATAGTCAATTTGTGGCAAGCAATGTTACATATCAAAACAATAAATCACAACAAAGTGCATCTAAAACTAGTGATTTGAAAATTAATCAAAGATCACATATAAGTTCAAGTGATATTTTAAGGTAAATTATTAAATCTAAGTAGATCAACCTTCCTCCTTTCAATATAATGAGGAGATTCAGATATTATTGTGCATATCAGAGAATACATGGGCACCACATTGATTTATGTTTAGCATTGAAAATAAGAATATAATAGGTAATTGATATGGATGACTCAAAATTGACACATCATCCAAACAACATACAATGGCACATGTACAAATTCAAAAAGGGTTAACTTTAGAAACAATGCAACAATGGTTAACAAAGGCCAACTCAGATCAAGAAAATGTATAACAAGCACAAATAAAGAAATTAAAAGATGAAAATCTAACTCTAAAAAATGAGGATCAAATTTCGAATTAGTATGGGTTGAGTCAAAAATATATGCAATATTTTGATTATCAAAGTCAAGGGTTGGGCAAGTAAGCTCAATGCATTAATACTTGTATTCGAGTAGTTGATAATGTTGGTCAACAAGGTTTGGGATTTATGAAACATAATAAGGGATTTATGGAACATACTAAGGAAAATAATTCACAAACATATTTTATCAAGTCAAAATATCCAAATTCAAAGGTAATGTTACAAAAAGATAAAGAACTCAAGTTGCACATTAAAAATCAGGTTACACAAACAACCCTTCTCAAAAGAGTGTTTTTAACAACTAAGTCTTAAAACTAAGAAACACATAAAAAATACATCTTAAAATGTCAATGTAAAGGGTGGAACTAAAATACATCCCTCATATAAAAATCTATCACTATCACAACTTATATAGATGGCAAGCAATGCATAGGTGTTAAGGCTATGTGTTATCAAACAATCTCATTTTGTTCACTATCATTTCTTGGTTATTTCAAAAAGGAATCTACACATATAGATACAAAACATGATTATATCTCATGCATTAGGTCACTTCAATTAAAATTTTCATAAGACTCAAAAGAATGTTCTCTCACTTTTCATGTTATTAAAAATTCAAGTGATTATAATGTTGTCTTTAGAAGTTCATGGTTAACAACAATCATAGAAACACTTGACAAAATCAAAGGTTGCATATCCTTTTGCCATAAGAGTGAAATTATTATAAATTCCATATAGGATATAGTTTTTCTCAACCAGAGATATAAAATCAAGTTATACCTACAATGGATACAGTTTTAGATGGCAAGATCCCAATCAATAATCCATACATTACTAATCAAAATGAAAAAGATGATTGGAAAAACATAAATTATTATAGTACAGACCATTTAGAAAGTAAATATGCCACATATGTTACATAGAGGTATCTGATTGATGACATGTTGTGATTATAGCACTATTCCTCACCAGTAAATAGATTATTATCCCTAGCATTCTCCTTGTACATAGTTTCATTTTTATTCCTATAATCACATAAATGTTTTAATTGGATGCTAAGAGTGACACTTGAGTTAAATAGATGGAAAATAGATGAAAAATATATTCAAACCTAAGATAAATTTATGCAAAATCAATGTACTTTATTCATATTTTTCCCTACTTTTTACATACTACCATCTATAGCATCCCTAAGTCTAGTTTTCAAGCATTTAAAATCCCAAACACATTCAAGGAATCCAATGCCACTCTCATTCTAGCATTTAGTTTAACATAAATTAGGCACTAGGTGGAAGAAATACATTAGACTTGATCCCTCTTAAGAGTATTGGTATGTGGTAAACTCTCTACATAGTGGGGTGTTGAGGATGTCTAGTCCATAGTAGTAAAATAGTCAATTCTTGATAATATCATACTTGCAAAGAGAACTAGGGTTTGCTCATCAAATCAAGATTTATAGGTACAATACCTAGCTACAAGTTTTAGTCATGTAAGAACATAACATATAGACACAAACACAAGCACTCCCTAAAAAAGGAACATTTCCATAACAAGGACATTAGCACCACATTAAATATATTACACATAGGTGGTGCTACTATCCAAACTAGGCGATACTATCCAATGAACATATGAATACCTAAATCCTATTTATGACAAAATATTACCCAAATCTCCAATTTTAGAACATAAATCATCTGTAATAGTCAATTTATAGCTAAGTCTCTATTTATCCTTATTTGTTGCTATTTATAGAAATTCAAAAAAATTCAAGATCATAACAAATTAGTATCTTAATTATTACATATTATTTGAATAATTTAGACATCTCAACCCTTTAAACAAACATAGGTAATTACACATGTAAAACCCTAAAAGGTTAAATCATTTATTGAACCTATCTTACTTAGAATATTGCATCAAAACCTATATTGAATTAATTACTATTTTGTGAAATATATTTAGGGTTACATACTTCTAATTTTCTAATTTTATTTAGACAACTTGTCTAATTAAAATAAATTTTACATTAGGGTTTCAATTTATTTTCCATCTAATTAAAATTGTTGCAGAGAAACCCTAGCTTTCAAAAACCCTAACCCTAAACACACTTAGGGTTTTTATCCTTTTTTCTATAAAATAATATTTCAATTCCAAACATATTACAATATACTATGATATTTTAGTTGAAATATTTCATAGATAATTATTCTTAAAAGGTTTAAAATATACAACACTTGTTTTCCTACTTTTCAACCTATAATAAAATTTAAAAAAGGATTTGATGAAACTGATAAATGTTAATTACAAGACTTTGTGTCAAAACATAAGGATATACAAGATGATTTCATAAACATTATTCAAAAGGAACTCCAAAATAAAAAAAAATGGTAACTATTCAACCCCTCTAGTTAATGATGTTGTTACACCTTCAGTGGGGCCCATTCAGCCAACTTAGATAATATAACCCAAGATTTTTATTCAACCATCAACAAAAACTACTCCACTTGTGGCTAGTTATTCTCCTCTTGATGTAAAATCCCTTATGTAGTAGGTTATTTATCTATAATCTAAGGTGTTACATATTGATTAGGTAATAGCTAAGCCATCACATGCCTTGGATTCCAACATTCTCTTACATACACCTTTGGCACATCACATTATTGAAACTCCTTTACCATCTAGTTTTGTAGCACCCAAGATCACATTATACGATGGAAAAGGTGACCTATATCATCACCTTAGAGTCTTGCATGCAGCATTCTTGGACTATATGTCCAATGATTGGATTGTTATGAAGTTATTTCCATGCAGTCTCAAGGATTATGTCCTGCAGTGGTTCTTTGATTTGCCTAACCAATCTATAATAGAATTCAATACTTTAGAAGATATGTTCTTGGGACACTTCTCTTTCAACATAAGTGATAATATATCATATGCACAAGTGGTATAATTAAAGTAAAAGTCAAATTATCCCATACTCGATTATGTCTTATGATATAAGACAATATTATCAAAATTGACTAACCCCATGGCAGATAGAGAGATCCAAGATATATTAAAATAGAGTATATTACCAAAAATTAATGAACCAATATTTTTCAATAATTTTCCCACATTTACAGATATGTGCCACACAATTAAGGTAAGAGAGGTTAAGCTTTTAGAAATGGGCAAACTCAAGTACACAAATGAATTAGATTAAACTATATTCAAGAAAACCTCTATGCAAATTTAGGTCCATATAAAATAAAAAGGATCATTAGAAAATATTTAATGTAGCTTCAAATCCTTCTCCTAGATTGGTTTTATTAGCTCCTTAGCACATAGTCACCACTAATTTTCCAGAGTCACTAGCGTAAGTTCAAAAAAAACTAATGGAATGTAATGTCAAATCTTTTCCTCCCATTAAAGAGGTTGATATGGCATGTCCTCTTTAAAATATTTATGACTGAAATGCATTCTATGAGTATCATAGGGCACCATGACACACAAAAAATAGATGCATTAACCTAAAGTATAAGATATAGGATCTCATTGAGGCCAACATTATTGATGTGGGTACACCCACATAGGCATCAAAATAAAAATAAAGGCAAAGGAACTTAAGATAATTTTAGATCCTTTCCCAAAACATATATATAATGAGGGAGGGGGCACATCAAGTGTTCATTATACATACTAGGCTCATCCACCAATAGCTTCCTATGACATAATTACAAAAGAGACACATCCCTTACATAACATTATCAACATGTATCACACTAAAATTCCAACTATAACACTTATCACATTTTTAGAGTAAGAGATTGTGTATAATGACACAATTTTACTTGTGCTCTTCATATACATATATAGACCACCATTCTATTCACAATGTCATGGTTTATAATGAGTCAAGAATTAACATGTGCACTATGACACTCCTACAATAATTGGGATACATAGATTGGGATATATTACCTATAGATACACTTATTAGTGGTTTTAATGGCCACATTTAGAGCTCCATTGGGGAGATAGTGATTTTATTACATGTGGGACCAACACCCATAGCCACTTGGTTTCTAGTAATACCTAGTGTGGGTGTATTCAGCATATTATTGGGTAGGCCATGGTTATATCAGCTTTAAGCCATCCCATATATAGTACATTTATGAATGAAGTATATATATGATAATAAGGTGGTTAAGATTGAGGGTGTCCCATATGAGTATCCTCTTCCCATCCCAAAGGTAGTTCTAACATAATTTCTAGATATAGTTCCATCACCAACACCAATTATAGTTCTAGTTCCACTACTAGATATTGCATAGATATCCATTATAATAGAGAGTAAATATCCTATGCATACATCATAGTGTTTATCATAGTCCTTAGAGAAGGACATGTCTACTTCTATAGTTCCTACACACATACTCTCCCTTAGATAGCATTACTATAGAGACCATTTCATAAGAGATATGCCACAGATTTTAGAGGACCTTCCTCTACATAGTTTATATCAAGATCAATTATATTATGGTATAGGGGTTTTTAGAACAAGATACATCACCTATAACTTCTAAATCTACTAGATGGGTCTCTAGACCCCTATAGTTTATAGGGAACAATAGTTAGTGCCACAACATCATAGCATCACTACTCAAGAAGCTTAAGGTTCAAATTATATAACACACTAGATCATGGGTTCACATTTTACATTTCAAACTACATGCATGATCACTGTTCCTCTCTTTGACACAGGTCATAGTGATGGAGAGTCTCCCATGAGACTCATTGGTTAATATGGTTCCTACCCTTGTATATACTTTCTTATCTCTCTTTTCTTGTACATAGTTTATTTTCATATGATTATACATAGATTATACTCAAAAAACACAAAAATAATATAATATGTCAAAATATGAAAACATTCAAATTTTAAAATTATAAAATTTTTATAGATTGTATGCATTGATATGTTTACATTTCTACTACTTGCTAGATATTGCATATTGCTAGCTATCTTAGTATAATTGATTTTATCATACACATATGCTTCACTTGTTCTTGTCAAGTGTTTGTAGATTCTAGATAGGAATCCAATCCATCACACTGATCTAGATCAGCTATCATCTACCCATTAGGGGCATTTACATTGATCTAGGTTTATACATTGCTGCATCTGCTGACTTGGGGGCATCTCCTACATAGTTGTTATAACCATGTTTTATATTTGCATACTATAAATTCCATTTATGAATTGATATATCTTGATATTTATTATTGATATTAATTTATTATATTTTTTTTACTATCACTAGTTAACTTCAGTATATATATACACTTTGGCATCTACATAGATTTGTACTGCATAGTTATCCATGTTTTCATTTCTAGTTCCTAGTTTAGAATTGATTGTGTTTCCTATGCTTGTTTCATCTTTGAGGGCATTTGAATATGCCGTTATTACTTATTTTCTATACCACTTATATATTTTTATGCATTGGAAATGTGCCCATGTCCCTTGTGTGTGCTCTTTTATGATTCTATATGCAGACATTTGAACATGTCCTTATATGTGGCTTTACACCAATTTATTTTTTGTTTGTGTATGTAGACATTTGAACATGTCCTTGTATGTTTACATTCTCAAATTTAGTGACATGTGCCCATGTCCCTTATATTTATTCCCCTTTTCCTAACTTTTGTGTGCCTCATGTGTTTGTATATTTTATTCTTTATATGATTTTAAACCATGACACTTGTATTTGATTGCTATACACACACTAATTTTTGATGCCATGATGAGCCAAAAAAATCTACCCTATCTTACTTGGGATATTTGATATACATCATGCCCCATCCCCTTAGGTAATTACTCATATTTTAATGTTGTTATACATTTCTTACATCTATCTTGACACCCTTGTCCACTACTAGGTTACAACATACATCTTACATTTCCTACTAATACTTGGATACATTTACATTTTGATGTTATGTTTATACATTATATTGCAATATCATGCACATGCTCTAGCTAACACATTTGACAAAGCTAACTATTTAGAGTGTAGTTATTCCATAGATTTTAAAACTATCTTTAAAAGAAGGATCATTCATAGGGGTTAATATAGAGATTAGGCTCTTATTTTTATTTTAACAGATACATTTTAGCACACAAGCTTAGTTTTAGATATCAAAGTTAGGGTAGACAAATAATAGAACATAGACTCAGTAGTCATTTTATACCACACAAAAATTTAACCAATCAAACATTAACACCTAGTTTTAGACATTAACACCATAGGGCACGACTGTCCATTATAGTACTATATACTAGCCCCAATTTTAGGATAGTTTGGATCATTTGGACTAATACACCAAGTATAATACATATTTACACAAATACAATCATAGTTTTGGTGGTTATGTTTAGATTTAGATCAGATTCAATCATTTCAATTCAAATTAATACTAGTTACTCAGATTTGGTGGCATTATGTGTGGCATGATCACTAATACATTCAACTTAGTTACATATATTCATCTATTACATACTTTATTTAGATTCATTATACTCATATACCAGATTGGGGTCATGTGTGTGGTATATAGTCTCCATATACTTAGCTTTAGATAGGTTGATGAGATGGAATGACAAACTTCATGTCATTATCTACATTATATATACTTGCTATCACATTTTATGTTGTCACCAAATTCATACCTTACTCCATCTGTAGTGGTTGGTATTAATGAATGGCTTAGATCTACCTAATATACTTGAGTGACTATGGAGTGAATATATAGTTAAATTTACTCAATTAGATACTTTCAAAACTTTTCACAGTTCAATTATATATGCATCTACTTCACATAGGGAGAATTATGGAGTCATAGCCTATAAGAGTTCATGAGCCACCTACATGAGAGGTTTTGACACACTTAAAATCTTATCCAAGCTATTCACAAAGATCAGGATCCACCAAGCATGGGTGGGTAATGATGGAGTAAACTAGACTAAGTTCTTGAACCACCCATATTAAGATTGAGTAAGTCATCAGCTTAGTTCAAGTTATTCAATGATATGATCACTATACACATTCACACACATAAGTTTTCACTAAGTTCATGCATTGGTTTGCATACCTAATAAGGTGTACTCATTCCTTTCCTCTCTCTTTACCCAATTATTTCATTTTACATAGTCTTTTGCTTTTGATTGTCTCTTATGCAAAAACTATTTTTTTCATGTTTCATTTCAATACATTACTTTGGATCATGTTCCACATACGTAGACCCAGATTCACATATTCAAACTTAACTACACAGGCTTCACTTCCAAGTTAAGTCCAGGTATTCTTCCTTTTCATTTATACTAGTCATTTCACTTTACTACATTACTATCATAAATTGGGGGTAAATATAATCACATAAAAGTGGTAATTAGATGTAAAAAATGTCATTTGAGTTAACCTAGACATAGGCAAGCCATTGACCTATTTATTCTAGAGCCTTAGACTTACATTTTCAATCATTCCATAAACCTCAGTCACCTACATCTAGTTAAGACATAGTCCTTGAACTATCACCCCTTATCCAATCCAAAGTTCTCAATAATTTTTAGAGAGAAAATTAGTGCCACATTTGGGACACTATAGCCATGTGGTGCTAGTGTCCCTAATTAGATGCTACTGTCCTTAGCCCCAACTCTTCCTAATGGATAATTTTTTAAATGTGTGCCCTTTTTAAGTTCATACTAAGGTCATTTTATTATTTTCACAATAAAAAAACCCTATAAATATAAGTCTTATCCACCTCTATTCATTAGATGGAAAATAGATGCAAAAGTCATTCAAAGCAAAGATAAATTTATGCAAAAATAAAGTAATTTATCCCTATTCTACCCTAATTTCTACATAATAACATATACAAAATCCCTAAGTATAGTTTTCAATCATTTCAAAGCTCAATCACATTCAAGGCATCCAAGGCCACTGTCATTCTACCATTCACTTGAACATACATCAAGCACTAGGTGGAAGAACTACATTAGACTGATCCCTCTTTGCAATATTGGTATGTAGGAAAATATATACACAATAGGGTGCTGAGAAAGTTTAGTCCATCTTAATAACATACTCAA
Source organism: Torreya grandis (assembly GCA_037957365.1). NCBI lineage: Eukaryota > Viridiplantae > Streptophyta > Pinopsida > Cupressales > Taxaceae > Torreya > Torreya grandis. The sequence continues at coordinate 348,966 of JARHVA010003668.1, forward strand.
TTATTTCTCATATCATAATTGTAAATATAACTAGGGTTTGCACATTAAATCAAGCTTTCCAAGTAAAATACATAGCTACAAGTTCTAGTCATGTAGGAGTAGAACATACAGACATAGGCATAGGTATTCCCAAAAAATAGTAACAACCCCATAAAGGGGAAATTATCGCCACATTGAGGACACTACACATAGATGGTGTTATTGTCCAAACTAGGTGCTACTCTCTAGTGAATAGACAAATACTTGAATCCTATTGATGACATAGACTATTGCCCAGATCTCTAGTTTTATAATTGTTTTAGGTCATAAAGGTAGTTTCAAGTAGAGGAAAGTATAAAAAAGATCATTTTGGCCTAAAAGCCCAACCCAAGCTCACAGACCTACATAACTAGTTTGAGTCATCACTTTGGATGCTCATATATTTCACCTAAAATGGATTATAATAAAAGTATTATATGATATTTTAATTTACCCTGTATACCTTAAATTCATGGAATATTTAGTGGGAATAAGAGGCACACCTTTATGAACAAATGTTAATAAGGTTAACTTGTTCAAACTGCCCGAAGAAAAGGACAAGCTCACTTCTCTATGTCCACATATTAGTTAACTATTTGTATGGAAAATTTATCCTATTATGAAGGTTGGAGGGTTTCATGTACCTAAAATATATGGGAAGATTTTTTGGTTTAGGGGTCTGTACTCTATGAATCATTATGAAGAGTACTGGACATCTAAAACCTCCTTAAAATCCTAAGTAGACCTAGTATTGGAAATCTTGATTTTTTAGCATCCTAACACCATTTAATGACATGATAATCTCATGTAATTTCAATTACACTTAGAGAGGACTCCACCCATGGTACCTAATTGTATAGACACTATACAAAAGTGCTAGTAATCCATACTTTTTTAGGATTTTGAGCATAAAAGAGGGTAAAGAACTATTTAATATGATTCTAATCCTTAGAGGGGATTGTTTGGGACCTTATTAATATCATAAAATCATAAAATTCCAAATAATATTCTTTAAAATGCCTCTACCACTCACTTTTAAAGATCCAGTCTACATAAAGGACATGTAAGATGACCTAGTCAATTAAAGTGACCAGATTGAAGATGTTTCTTGCCAAAAAGGGGTTATGTAATAATGAATAATGTTGATTAAGGTATGATTATAATTTTTTCATAGGTTTCTAAGGTTTCAACTAGTCTTTCATGGCTACCTAGTGAAAATAGTTAGGTTGTTAGGCCTGATTGGTCTAGTAAGCTTATTTAATCATCTAATAGAATAGAAATGGCATTGAAAGGATAATTATATGAGTTAAGACAAATTTTATTCTTGATAAATAAACCTTGAAGGGAAATTAATGTACATTTCATGACTATAATGGAGATAAGGGGATCATTTTCTTGACCTTGTCAACTATTCTTAAGGGGATGATGGACTATTGCATTTTGTGATGATTTAATTGCACCCCATTCATATTGTAACTTCCATATAGAGGAATGGTTGAATTTTTTTCCTTGTCTTTTCCTTGGATAGGTCTAACTCAACACCCTTCACTTCATCTTCAATGCTTAAGGCAATAATTAAAGAGCATCAATACATGGATAAGGATTAAAAGGGATTGCATAATTGATGTAACTACCATTTTGAGTGGACTATTCTCATTGATGACCTATAATATTCATCTCCACACCACATTTCCCTCTCCATATTTCCTATTCTACTATATATTGAAGTATTTTGGCCTTGTATTGTATCCCTCAAGCTGGTATGAGGAAACTCTACCAAGATTTGTATTTACTAACCTATTATATTAATGAATAAAACATTTGTAGATCCTTCATGATTATTAATTAGTGTCTTAAAACTTATTTTGATATGCATAAGTGGTCTAATCCTCCCTTTTTTAGGTTTAAGCTCATATAGGTACTAATAATATTTCATTGTAGGTCATCTAATCTGTCATGAGGTTGATAGCTCAAGCTTGAAGTGGATGTCTAATTATAAGTACCTTGAATCAAGCCTTATTATCATTACCCTCTTTTTCTAGTCACTCATATTGGCCTTGAAGTGAAATATTATTGCTTGGAAGCCGTTGAAGGTAGTGTGTTAATTTTGTGCATTATCCATTAGTGTGATTAAGAGTCTAAGTTGAGTAGATAAGTGAGAATATTGGTGCATCACCACTTTAGAGTAGATTTAATTTATGTAATATTCCTCCCCTTTTCATCCCAATAGAGTTAGGATTTAGAGTAAGAGATTAAAGTTGAAAAATATGGGCAGCTATCCCCATTAAAATATAGAGGTTTGGCCTAAACAATAGGTAAACCACAACCTATAATACATTCCCATGCTAGCCTAGGTTTGAGGTTAGTGTGAACAGTCCTTTCCTCAACAAGGGTGCAACCTATATTTCTAATAGTTTTATCATGCATGGTGGCACTAGATTCAAGTGTCTTAAATCATTTCTTGCTAGCTTTGGAGGACATTTGGAGGTTGAGGACATTAGTAGTAGCATCTACAACCATCTTGAGTAGCTTCAATTATCTTTAGAAGGTATTTGTAATCAATTTAAATCTCAAAGATGACATAAAAATATTATTTCAGAGGTAAGGAGGTTCTTGGTTGTGTTCATGTTGTGATACATATGTCGCATAAGGAGTTATGGTAGCCTATGAGGTAGGCTTCTATCTTTCACCTCCATATCAGCCATACCATAACCCTTATGAGCTTTAAGCTAACCCTTACCAACCTTACAATGGGCCTCAGTAATACCAAGGATATCTAACTTATTGTGAGCCTCCTTCACCTCCATGACAACCTCCTCATCCCCATGACCAGTCATGGTACCAACCTATTATCCCTTGCAGTCAGCCTACACCAAATGTTGATGATCTAAACTTAGAGATTGATAAGCTAAGGGAGGAGAGAGACAAGTTGATAGAATTCATAAGGGAATAGAAAAAGGTTAAATGTCAAGCCCTTATCCATCATCAAAGGACCCCTACAAATCAATAACAACTATCCAAATTGATTATTCAATCTCCTCTTCTTTCCTTTGTAATCATTACAGACTTCTTAGTCCATAAATGTTTGTTTGATGACAAGGTAAGTCATTCAATTATCCCTAAGTTAGTGGTAGATAACTTGAACCTGATGTATGAACCTATTTTTGATCTTGAATTGTAGTGGAATTGATCTCCTATGAGAACATTTGGTCTTGTCAAAAATCTACAACTCGCCCTCAATGCCTCTCCCAAGTTTTTAGTTGCATAAAACCTCATTATGGAAAATTTGTTACCTAATTTTTCATTATGTTTGGCTAGTGATTTTATGGATAATTTTTGAGGTGACTATCTAATGAATTGTCTCATATGGTATTTAAACTTGGGTATGGTGTGGAAGTCAAAATCAGGTCTAAGTCACTTTCTAAATTCCATGTCCAGCCATATAACCCAACCACCTCAAGTTTAGATTGCCTTCACCATCCTTCTCCAAAGCAATATACTTATGTTCAAGATCCTATGCCTTCTCAAAAATATGTTTTGACCCCAACTTGGAAATCCTCATGGGCCAAAGACCCAAACTATGTGATGCTTGCCCTTGAAATGGAGAATCAAAAAGAAAGGGAAGGTGTGAGATATATTTTAAAGAGATGTCTCATGCTCTCCAAATGTCTTCTCAATTTTCCATACTGAGTATACTCATGAACATCTAATCATATCAAAAAATGATAAGGTAATTGAAGATTTCGAGAAGAAGGGTGTGGTCACCAATCTTCACACTCCTAAGGTCCTCAGCTAGAATAATACATTGGATGCCATTAATAAATATAACTAAGTGCGGTGTGATACCCCATCCTCTATTGAATATGAATCAAATTTAGATCAAATTTTGAACATCTAAACATGGTAGACAATTTATCAAGGTTGATTAATTCAATGGCAGTCCTTCAATAACTTGAAAGTGTTACAATTACAATAGAGTCTCAATATCACATTGAAGAGGACACCTCAAGTGTTTGAAGAAGAAATTGTGATTGGAACTCTTATTCATCCTAGCAGATTAGATTTTGAACATGAAAATAAGTTGGATGATAGGTGGAAGTCATAATGTCATAGTGATGTAGTGAATAGAAACACAAATCATGTTAATCCTTCCCTAGGAGATAATCAAGAGGGTAACCTTCATGATCCTATTATCGAGACCAAGAGTAGCTCAAGTGAGTTAAAAGATCATTGGTAGTACTTATACCTTGAGTTCTTGAGTGAAGTTGAACAACTCAGTATGGTAGACTTAAATAATGGAGTAGGACAATAGGCTGATGTTCCAAGTGGAGAAGACAATATAAGTCAAAAAGTACCGAATCAAGATGAATTAGAACTTTAGTGGGTTGAATACATACCTTTCTCCATTATATATGAAGATGAATAAGTTGTTGTAGATCAAGAACTTTGTTACAACCCTATCAAAGAGTTGGAGGTGAGTGATCAGTATGGTGTCTTACAAGTAGATGGTAGAAATAAAAGTGAACCCCATGTTTTCTCCATTGACCATGATGAAATGTCTTTCTAAGAGGATTTATAATAATTTTTGTTAAGTTTAGACACTCCATCTTTACATCATGAAGAGTTTAAAAAGGATCTTGTCAAAGATACTTTGGCAGCTAACCACTTTGAGTCTAATGGGTAGAATCAGGTATATCCCATGATTGAAAAAGAGATGAGACTAATTATACAAAATAGAAGGATATGGGAAGAGTATGATTATGTTCTTGAGTCTCATATTCAACCCATGCACCTAGGGATGGAGCTAGAAGGTCCAATCACTCTTCTAAGAGACCATGAGAATGACAATGCTTTTAGCTTTAGGTAGAGATTGTCATACAGTGATCAAAATATAATTAGACCCAAATCAACACATGAAAACCACACATCATGGTATCATAGTTATTATAGGATGTTTCCATTTGATCCTAGGTGAAGGAAGTCAAATTTAGGTTAGTTTCTTTAGTAGTTTGTTTTTTAGTTCAATAAGTGTGTCACATAAGTTGTAGGTAGTTGTCTTGTTGCTTTATTTCCTTTCCTTGTTTGTCCCTAGTTTTTAGGTGTGATTCTTAGAGTTAGGTGTTGTTTCTTTATGGTTTATTTGTGTGTCTTGTTCTTGCTACAAGTCTAAGAAGTGTCCTTGGTGAAAATTAGTTTGGAAATCCAAGTGGTCATCATGTTATATTACCTTGTTTAAGTCAACGTGTCATGAGGAGTGATAGGGTTCTCTTGAACAACATGATGGTCACCCATTAGATTTACCAAAAATTTTGAAATTTTGGCCTCACATGCCAAATGTCAACCCCTGATGTCAAATTTTTTTGAGTGACAACCATTCTAGACTGTTCATGATGATATATTGCAAGATCATGCCCTTATTGGTCCTTTTTTGAGAGTCTTTGAGCCCTGATGGAAGTGTCATGATGTGCCATATTTCATTCTTAATCCATTGTGTCATGATTATCTTGAGTCTTTTGGGTGATTTATTAGGTGTCATAGTAATCTTGGAATAAGAGAGATGATTGTCAAGAAGTCTTGAAAAGTTCAAAGGAGTGATTTAGCCTTGTTTGAGGAGCTTATGGATCTTTTGGTAATATGAAGGTGTTTTAGAAATGTTGAAGGTTATAAAAAGAGGATCATAGTGTGTTAAATTAATTTATCCATAACACACTCATCTAAGCCACTCGGCACCTCCGTCACCCCTCCTAACCCATCAAATACCTCTCAAATAATTGCATATGAGCCTAATTTACCTTGTAAAACTTTAAAAAAGGGAAGTATTTTGATGAATAATATTAAAAATGGGTCTTGAAGAGAACTTATCCATTCCAAATTTCCCCCTATGCATTTCATGGCACTAAAAGCCTTTTTAAGACCCACACATGCCTTTTCCACTAGCCAAGGGGGTCCCATGTGCCAGTTTATGGATATTCCACTTCCTCCTTACATTTTATCCTATTTGAAGTGGTTTAATAACTCGTGATCCCTCTTATTTTTACCAAAAATGGTGGTTCCCAACTTGATACATGGAGAAAATGGTGGAAAAATAGAGAATCATATGTATTTACTATAGTTGTATGAAACTATATAGATTGTACCATACAGAGGGGGATCAACAAATGAAGATGAAGTAATGATAGGTGATTTAGAAAAGTTTCATTATGAAAGGGTGTCAAACAGACCCAAAACCAATTATCTCACTTCACCTACTTCCTTTGCAAACCCAAACAACTCTTCAGGTTTATGTGTGTACCATATAGAGGAGAGGGAATGGGGCCCCAAGCTCATAACCAAAGGAAGTAAACTCAGAAAGATTCCACCCATGGTCATTTGTCTTAGGATTGGTTTCAAAAGATTTATGAACATTCCTTAATAATTGAAGGAATTTGTATGATATTTTTATCTGTATAGGCCAAATTAGGCTAAATAGTTTTTAGGGATTCTTGACTTTTCTGCTCAAACCAATAATGGATGTCATTTCCTTAGGTTTTGAAGGTTCCCTACATAGTATTTTTAGAACTTGAATCAAATTTGTGAGCTCATATGATTAGCAGACCTTCAATATTAGCTCTTGTGTGTGATCTACAGACAGTTTTATGCAATAAACAAAGGTTTAATGTCTTCATTAGAAGTTGTGGGCTGGGTTGAAAAGTTTGCAAAAGTGTGTCATTTTCACTCATGCCTCCTTTCTCAGGTTAGAGGTATAATGACCTCTTATCATATAATAGTATCTCAAGGAGAAAAGACTTATACACACTTGAAGGCCACTATACAATGAACATTGTGTATGGCTTAGTGACATCTATATAGCTTCAAATGCAACTCAAATAATGAGAAAAGGTGTTGAAGTCATGGAAAATCATCATCACATCCTTATGAGCAAACCTCTCAACCTCATGGCAGCCTCAACAAGCCTAAAACTACCCATCTTGCCTCCAAATTATCACACAACCAAGTTTTAGCAAATTTTAAAGTTTTTAGAAAAGATTAAGGTTCTTCTGAGTTTCCTAGGTTTCCTTTTCTAAACATATATATATATATATATATATATATATATATATATATATATATATATATATATATATATATATATATATATATATATATATATATATCTTTTTCTACCTCCAAAAATACCATGATTTCAAAGGTATATGTCTTAAGGTCTTTAAGGTTCGCATTCATCTACCTTGAGTGGGTTTCAAACTTCATTCCATGTCATATTTTCTCCTATGTCATCCCATGTTGTTTTGACTACCTTGTCACTGTATTCCAACCCTATTTTCCATGATTCAACCTCCTTATCACTCCACTTCCATCTTCATCCACCCATTTACCCTTTAACCAAGCCTAAACTATATAAATGGACTTAGATTCACATTGTAACAATTAGGATCCAAAATATTATAGAGGATGGATCCATGTAGGTCATATACCTTGTTAGAATGGCAAAAGGACACTTACAACCAGTCATTTGGTGTACTACAATAGTGTTCTAAAGAAGCATTACAATGAGTGACTAAGGAAGTATCTTTAAGGACAAGTATATGTGAGAGAAGAGAATACTTATGGTGAGTTATAAACAAGAACCCAATGCTATCTAAAAACCATAAGTTGTCTTGGATCATTCACCTTAGGTTGCACACATGGGTTGTCTTAGTCTGTATAATGAGAAAGCTAAGAGACTCTTGATAATTGGATTGTTAGAAAAGAATCAAGGCTTATCCTAAGGAAAATATGAATATTGAGAGGTATAAAGTTCTTGAATTGCATTCGAATGGATCATTTTACAACTTACCTCCATATCCATCAAGTCATTATCCCATACCAAGCCAAACCAGCACCTACAACCACCTAAATTGGCTTATCTATGACATGTGAAGAAAGTTGAGTAGAAGCTATGGTTGATAGGACTATGAGGTTTCTTATGGAAAGTACATGGTATGAGTGATGTTGAAGGAGTCCAAACACATCCATGAGGGATAAATTAAATCTATTAATAAGACCTAACATATAACAAGCACCTACAACAACACTATATGTAGATCTACAGTCAACTTATGAGGATAAAGCAAGACAAGTTACAAGAGGCAGATTTAGAGATCACTGTGTGCATTAGATGAAATAATGAAGACTAAAAGTGACATAATTAAGGATGATAAGTCATGAATAAGTATAAATAGATCTATTCTAGGTCTGAATCTCACCTTCACTTGTCAATGGTTGAAACTTAGTCTAAAGGAACATCTACAGTTGGGTCTCTCTTTGTCATTGACTATGACACAAGTATTATGAACTCAAAAGACCTAGGCTAATAATGATGAAAAGGCGTACCTATAGTTGAGATCACTTATAATTTACCATGATAAGATTAGGAAACTAGGTCTAGTACTCCACTATCCAAGCCCTTCTCTTGAACTACCACCTACAACCATTTTGTTTGGCTTACTTGGAGCTATTGTTATGTGATAAAAGTCATTGTTTGAGGAAATTAGTGGAAAGTGTGAAATAAAAAGACCCTTCTAGGTTAATTTTGATCCCAAAATGTCTATTACACTCATATGGAATAATAATTACCCCCCCCCCAACATATCCAAGAATGCAAGGAGAGCCTATAGGGTAAGTCAACTAGGCAAACTTGAGGATGGAAGTAAAAAATGGTTTTAATGGATCAAAGGCCAAGGAAATAAAAGTGTATTATTACATGATTTCCATCCCTCATTTAATTTTTTACCATAAATAAATAGAATGAGGTGTATACAGAACCAAGATCCCACTTTCACTCAAGTCACAAATAAGCAGAATGCATGGGGTTTTAAGGTACATAATGCTCCACTCTAGAATGTATAGAAATTGGATGAGTTTAAGACATTCATATGAGGTAATGGATAGTGTGGAAGGCATGATTAGTTCTATTCAAGGTCCTAACCATATCCATTCAATCCATTTTGAACAGAAACTCTATCAAAAGGCCTTAAGTGAACACACACATATATGTGGAAAACCAAGAAAATGATGGAAAAAGGTGTATTCAAGAAGGTGAGACCTAGGAGAGGCTAATGGATATGTCCCAAGAGCATTCAATGGGGTTTAGAATTGGATAACTTCAAGAAAGCACACTTGTAGTCTCTAGGGTCATATCAGGGCCTTGTTCCCCAAACCTTGCATAATAACATAAGAGTAATGAGATGCTTGGATGGGTTATTTAGGACATGGATACACATGAGGTGATAAATAAGGATGGAGGTCTGATAGGAAGAGTGTTTTGATGGTGTTTGGTCCATCAAGTCACCCAAAATGGCCTCAAACTCATCAAACCTAGCCCAAGTCTTCTAGGCATAGAAGCCATTCTTAAGGCTTAGAAACCCCACATCACATTAAGGCATGTTCATACCTTCCCAAACAATATTAATTTCCATGAAGGATATGGAGGGGGTATTACAGGTCCTAAAAAGGTAGAGGAAAGTAGAGGAAAGTATAAAAAATGATCATTTTAGCTTCCAATCCCAACTCAAGGTCATTATCCTACATAGCTAGTTCAAGTCATCACTTTGGATGCTCATATATTTCACCTTAAATGGATTCTAAGAAAATTATTATAGGATATATTAGGTGCCCATATGTACCTTAAATTCATGTAAGATTGAGTGGGAATAAGGGTCACACCCAATCTTCAAAATCTTGATGTTTTAGCATCCTAACACCCTAGAATGACCTGATAAGCTCATGGAATGTCAAGTAAACTTAGAGAGGACTCCAACCATGATACCTGATTGTATGGACACTATACAAAAGTGTCAAAAATCTATACTTTTATAGGATTTTAAGCATAAAAGAGGGCATTAAACTATTTGAGATGATTTCGATCCTTGGAGGGGATGTTTTGGGCCTTTATTCATCCCCTCAAATCATAAAATTTCAAATAATCTTCCTGAAAGCACATCTGCCACTCACTTCTAAAGAGCCAGTCTACATTAAGGACAAGTAGGATGACTTAGTCAACTGAAGTGACTAGATTGCAGATATTTTTTGGTAGAAAGGGGTTATGGTATGATAAATAATGTTGATTTAGGTATGATTCTCATGTTTTCATAGGATTTTAAGGTTTTAACCAATCTTTCGTGGCTGCCTAGTGCAAATAGTTAGGCTACTAGGCCTAATTGGCTTAGTAGGCCTATTTGATCACCTAAAAGAATGCAAATGGCATTGAAAGTCTAATTATATGAGTAAATATATAAATGTAATGCCAGATAGCTAACCCTTAAAGGGATATCAATGCACATTTCATGACTATAATGGAGAGGGGGGGAGTTTCTTGATCTTGTTAAATATGCTTAAGAGGAGGATAGACTATTGCATGTTGTGATGATTTAATTACACCCCATTCCTATTGTAACTACCATATATAGGAATGGTTTACTATTTTGGCATGTCTTTGCCTTAGAGAGGTCTAACTCAATACCCTTCACTTCATCTTCAATGCCTAAGGGGCTAATTAAGGAGCATCAACACATGGAGAAGGATTAAAAGGGGTTGTATAACTGATGTAACTACCATTTTGAGTTGATTGTGCTTATTAACTACCTATCATCTACATCTCTATACCATATCCCCCTCTCTTTCTCTCCTCTTCTTCTATATATTGAAAGATGGTGGCCTTATATTGTATCCCTTGGGCTGGTATGAGGAAACTCTACCAAGCTTTGTACTTGCAGACCTATTAAACTAATGAATACAACATTTGTAGCTCTTTCATGATCATTACTTTATGTCTTCATGCTTGTTTTGATATGCATAAGTGTTCTAATCTTCCATTTTATAGGTCTAAGTTCACCTAGTTACTAATAAACTTTCCTTGTAGGTCATCTATTGTGTCATGAGGTTGATGGCTCAAGCTCAAAGTGGATGTCTGATTGTAAGTGCCTTGAATTAGGCCCTATTCTTATTACTCTCTTACTCCAGTCACCCAAACTGGCCTCTAGGTGAAATATTGTTGCTTGGAGTCCATTGAAGGTAGTGTGCTAGTTTTTTGCATTGTCTATTAGTGTAATTAAGAGTCCAAGTTGATTAGATAAGTGAGTATATTGGCACATCACCACTTTAGAGTAGGTTTCATTTATGCAATCTTCTTCCCCTTTTCATCCCAATAGAGTTAGGATTTAGAAGAAGAGATTCAAGTTGATGAATTTGGGGAGCTAGCCCCATTAAAATCTAGAGGTTTGACCTAAACAATAGGTAACCCACAACCTATAGGCCACTCCCATGTTAGCCTAGGTTTGAGGTGGATGTGAACAGTCCTTTCCTCAGTGACGGTGCAACCTAGATTTATAACACTACCCTTACCAAAATCATAGGCATTTAAATCATGTTTATGACAAAATATGTAGTCCTTGTATTTAATAATATAACTTTAATTATTCTACATTATGTTAATATTCAATTTCCAATTTTTTATATTTTAAAATCATGTTACATGTATTGTAAAATGTTAATATAAAAAGAATCATCATAATTTATTTATTTAGTTTTTCTCATCCTTAGTTTTTTTGAGAAATTGTATTTACAAGTTCATTGACCTAAGATCATCCTTTAACCATTTCTATTTTTAAGCACATGACTTGTCAATCGATAAAGTCACCTTTATAAGATTGGGATGTATTTGTTTTTCTCAAAGCTTATGATATTTATTTATAGAATGCTTATTACTATATGTGTAATAATTATGCATGGTGTTGGCTATTATATACTAACATTTTCAATGTACTCATATTTTCAAAGAAGGAAGAAAATGACTTTAGATAAACCAATGAATTATTCCAACTGCAATTTATATTTATTGTATTTATATTATATTGATGCCTTTTTAAATAGTAGCTATATGTTATTCTTATGTTTTGAAGGCACAATAAAACAAATACCACCCAACAACCTATCAAACACCTCCCTTGTATATTGTCATATCTTCTAATAATACCTCCAAGATAGGAACTTCTTATTTCAAATATAGTTGTTGCTACATTCGTAGTCTAAAATTAAACTACACAATTTTTTCTTATTACATAAGCAATTAACTATTCCAGTTGTCATTGTTGAGTTTACCTTTTTTCATACATTACCAAAATTATTGTTTTCTATTCTAATAGGTATAATGTATGAAAACGAGAAGAAGTTTAATTTTCTACGTAAAGTAAAACTCATTTGAGTTTCAATAAATATTTTGGCTATTATTATTTCAATTTTATCTTACTTTAATTATTGGATTGATAGGAACTCTCTAAAAAATTATTATTAATCAAATTTAAATTACAATAAATTATACAATATTAAATATCTATTTTCAAGTTCAAATTATTAAAAAAGAATTATATTATAAATTCAAGTATAAATAATTTTTAATACAAACATAAAAACTAGTAATTATATAATACTTATTTTACTATACGTTTTAGATTTACTCAAAAAAAAACAACAAACAAAAACAAAAACGATCGGAAGCAATATATAAAGAGAATCTTTGAAAAACGGTCGGTAATAATATCATCAGCAGAATCAACTACCAATAATAAAAGAGATTCAAACATGTAACCTAGTGGGTAAAACCCACCTTCTTTACCATTGAGTCACCACTACAAATACATTCTTAAAGTATGTTATTCAAAAGTCTCTAAAGTGCAAAAGTTTCTGAAGTGCAAAAGTCGACGATGTCGAACAGACTTTCACGTGTTGGCTAACAAGTCGTTGCTGCTCGCGCACGCACTTATCATCAAAGGATGTCGCACCCACTGTCACGTGCTGGCTGACCAGCCGTGCCTCCTCGCGCACGCACTCCACTACCATTCACAAACACTCCTCTACTCCTCTCTCTCTCTATCTGAGAGGTAGACGGAAACATGCCCCCTATTTATGTATGGAACTGTCTTGTGTAATATCCCTCAAAGCAGTAGATCCTATTTGTCCAATAATTTTAGTGATGGCGCCAGCTCGAGTGGAGACGCTATCTGGCAGCGGCCTGGAATCGATTCCTTTGGAGTACGTGAGACCAGTGGAAGAGAGGCCCACCGACAGCGTTCTGGATCTGCAGTATCTCAAAGACCAAGGCCCTCACCTTCCTGTCATCGACTTCGCTGGGTGGCATTCAGGCGACGACGAAGAGAAAAAGAGGATAATGCGGGAAGTGGCCAAGGCCAGCCAAGAATGGGGAGCCATGCAGGTGCTCAACCACGGCATTTCGGAAACCCTAATCGCTCGTCTGCAGGCCGTAGGGAAGGCGTTCTTCGACCTCCCCATCGAAGAGAAGGAGAAGTATGCGAACGATTCCGCCAACGGGAAGATCTCAGGGTACGGAAGTAAGCTGGCGAACAACGCGAGCGGGCAGCTGGAATGGGAGGATTACTACTTCCACATTCTGTGGCCGGAGCAGAAGCGGGACGTGCAGAAGACGTGGCCCGGCTATCCTGCGGACTACGAAGAGGTGACGGTGGCGTACGGAGGAGAGATCCGCAAGCTGACCACTCAAATTCTGGGCGCATTGTCGTTAGAGCTGGGTTTGGAGGAGGGCCGCATGGAGAGGGTGCTGGGCGGCGAGGAGCTGCTGATGGAGCTGAAGATCAATTACTATCCGCGCTGCCCTCAGCCGGAGCTGGCATTGGGTGTGGAAGCGCACACCGACATCAGCGCCCTCACATTCCTCCTGCACAACATGGTGCCCGGCCTCCAGCTCTTCCACCACGGCAAATGGATTACTGCCAAATGCATTCCCGGTGCTCTCATTCTTCAGCTCGGGGACCAAGTAGAGGTATCTATGTATATATTCATTGTATATACATTTACATATTCCACAAACCCTGAACTAACTATTCTCTCTTCTTATTTGTAGATTCTGAGCAACGGCAAGTACAGGAGCGGGCTGCACCGAGGCCTGGTGAACAAGGACAAGGTGAGGATATCGTGGGCGGTGTTCTGCTGCCCTCCCAAAGACGCCGTCATCGGCCCCATGAAAGAGATGGTGGACGACCAAAACCCTGCGCTCTTCCCCGCCAGGACCTTCCAGGAGCACATCGACTACAAGCTCTTCAGAAAGAACCAGGCCGCTAAAGAAACTGCTGATGCCCGCGGGGTTAATTAAACTCGTATGAGTCGGTCCATAATTATCTAATAAACCTAGTACTGGTAGTTATATTGTGTTTTCGTGGCTCCGGTGTTATATTCGTATGAACATGCTCGTTTGGATTTTAAGGTTTAACAAGGATTTCGACTCCGCTTTCCTTTTTAAAAATTATATTGATTTGTTATATGTTCTTATATATAAGTTCGTCGTTGATATTAAAATAAGATACATAATATTTAAAATTCTGTCGCAGTAGGTTCTATATATCCGTTTGATTCATTGAATATTAATGAAAGAGTATGTTTTAATTGCTTACTCAAGTTTGTCAACTATAAACTCTACCCAAGAAGAGACTTTGTTATATTGATTTGTTATATGTTCTTTTCATATATTTTTATATATAAAATTAATATTAAAATAAAATATATAATATTTAAAATTATGTTCAATAAGTTTTATATATCAATTTAATTCAATGAATATTAATATAAAAGTCTGATTTAATTTAATCTACATAAATAATTATGTGTGTTTGCAATCAATGGGATTCAATTGATGTTAATGCAAAAGTATGATTTAATCAAGTTTTACGAAAAAAAATATGTATGTTAACAATCGATGAGTTATCTAGACTTTGTCAATTACAAATCTGTGCAAAAAAGACATTGTAGCTTCTAAATACCAATCCCTTGCTAAGCTTGACCTTGTGACTTAATATTTACTATGCCCATAAATTACCATTAAAATGCATATTTTTAAAAAATTATATGATATGCATTCTCTTTGATAAAAAAACTAATCATAATTTGATAGAATGGTAACCTAAAAAAGATAATAACATATTATGTTATCATTTTTTGTGTTTAAATTGATGACAACACCTTATTGACTAACAATGATTAATAGTGATTAAGGAAAATAATTTTCGACCAAGCAACACAAATAATGTAAAATTATGTGATTGAAAAGTTTTTTCAATTTAATCTAATTTAATGTTTATATTATTGTTAAATTTTGGCAGGTTCAAATCTGGTAAGATATTTGAGATAAATTGTAGTTTTAAATATTAACTTCTTGTTATATATATTGAATTGTTGAAAGTTGGACATTCATATTTATGTTCTAAGAAAAACTACACTTTCAATTATATTTCATCTATATATATTTTATATCTGTAACAAGTTGTAACTGTATATGTCAATAAATTGTGAAAAATTAAACCTTTGATTATAATCCAAATAAATTGTGGAAAATTAGACCTTTGATTATAATCCAAATAGTTCATAACACCAAAAGCATCTTCATGCGCAGATCACAAACAATTTTTCATGCAAACCATAATTAACACTAATTGTGTATAATTAACATGTCTAATCCTTCATTTCTGTTAATAGAAAAAAAAATGAAGGCCTCAAGAGTAGTGTTGTCTTGTTGAAATATGAGATCTCTATCAGCTAGGAGAGCTTTTAAAAAAATTCAAATGTTAATGAGGCACAACAATCAAAAGTAAAGTCATGTCCTATAGCTGGGATTATATTCTTATGCCTTCCAATACCACTGATTTGGACTTTATACACGGCATCCAAATCAGTGCACTGATTTTCTTTTTCTACGCAATGCACTAATTTTGATAAATTAAATTTAAATCCACATCTAAATGAATTATTATACGAGATAATTCATCTTGGCTCTTAGGTTATCATTTTCAAAGTATTTATTTTTTTATTTAAAAACATTATATTATATAAATATTTTGACAATGATATATATATATATATATATATATATATATATATATATATATATATATATATATATATATATATATATATGTTTAATATTATTTATCACTCTTAAAAAGGTCAAGTTATCACCTTTACTAATCAAGCTATCATATATCATCTGTAATATACTTAACATTTGCAAGTAAATTCTTTATTTCTTTTATTCATAAATTATATTTGATGATTAACCTTATTAGTCATAAAATGTTTTCATGATAGTTATTTATTCAACATTAATCTTCAAATATTAATATAATTCATGCTAGAATAAATCTCCCACACTCCATTAAAAACCCTAATTTTCCCTTTCATTTAAATGAAAAAATAAGAAACTTTCACGAAAAAACAATTTCCATATTGGTTGTTGCATGATGAGATGATATACAATAATGCACCAAAAAAATGAGAAAATTAAAATTAAAAAATAAAAACTTATAATTTAAATTTTTATCACCACATTTCACGTTGGCTTTCAAGTTAAGATCATGGGCATTTTTAATTTTTGAAACCCTTAAAATTTTGATACCCATAAATTATTTTGTGGTGTAATCATGGTCATTTTAGATTTTCCACTTAAGCATGTGTAGGTTGAGGTGCATAAACAACGTTGAATAGAGAACTTGAAAATTTATTCATTTGGATGGAAAATGATATCCTAAATTTTAAAGAAAATATGTTTTTCCTTTTTAAGGAAAGTTCTAGTGAACGGTTTTTAGGTTAATAATATCAACGCTCCAATGAAATCAATTACAAAGTCATCATGCCAAGAAAAATTTGAGTACAATTACCATGGTGGCAATCATACTATTTTCATCACTCTTTTTTTTTGTTTATATATATATATATATATATATATATATATATATATATATATATATATATATATATATATATAATTTAGATTTTCAAATATTGTATATCATATTTTTAAGTTTTCCTTTTCCTGCTCACAATATCATAGTTTTTTCCATCATAATGTTATGAATAAAAGTTAATATGGTATAATAATGTTGGTTGGGTTTCAACTTGTAAATTTGTTCCTCCATAAAATTATATTTTTTAGTTAAATTTAATGAAGTATAATAATGTCAGTCAAATATTTTTAAAATAGAAAAAATTATAAAGGGATGGTCAAATTAGCATCACATTTAATGATAGAATTAAAAGTGAACACACTAACTCTATTATAGCCCACACCCCCACCTCCCTGCCCCAACCCAAGATGCCATTGTAGAACATTTATCAGTGTAATTAACATAGGGCTAGTCTATATTTAAAATGTATAATATGTAATTAAATATAATTTATAGTTTAATACATGGGTTAAATGTAGGGTTGATATAAGCATTTATGGAAAGTTAAAGTAATTGTAGTTGTTGCTACTTCTTTGCCATCTAATACGACTTATTACTTATTTTCCCCTATGTCTTTAAATAGCCTCAAAATACAACCAATCAAATTCAATATCAAGATTTTAATTTTTTAAAAAGTTGAGAAAGTTCGTTAATGGTCACAAAAATAAATTCAAGTGATTAAATTAAATTACCTTGAATGTGCCAAATTTAAGGAAGCTTACCAATTATTACATGCACTAGAGTTTTGTGTGTGTGTGTGTGTGTGTGTGTGTGTGTGTGTGTGTGTGTGTGTGTGTGTGTGCGCGCGCGCGCGCGCATGCGTGCCTGTGTCTGTACGTGCACGCACATGTGTGTGTGATGAATAATAAGGGAAGATGGGTCCTTAGATCAAAGTACAAAAATATCTAACTAGCAGATCAAACAAAGAAAGATAAAATTTTCTCTAAGAGAGAAAATGGAGATGAGTAAATAGCCCCAAAATCCAAATAACCACCAAGCCACCAATAAGTATGGTAGCCAAATATCAAAGGATAAGTTCCACATAATATGAATACCACTAATTGATCCTTGAAATCACAACCCAGTGTAGTTCACAATTGCACTAATGGAAACATGACTTGGAAGAAATAATTTATTCAAGTTTGTTAATCCACCATCCACAAGGGATTATTGTAACTAGGGTAAGTGCAAGAAGTTGGTGGAAAAAAAAGTGGACATTTTTTTGTCCAAAATGCAAATTAAGCATAAATACATAAGTGCTTTTAAAATAACTTGTACACATTATTATTGACATATTTTTTAAAAAAATTGTTGAAACATTTCATTTTGTCAAAAGTTTTCATTACATACAAACATGACTAGGCTCATCAAACTCGTGCTCATGTTATAGGAATTTACACTTCTACCCTAGAAAATTTTGTTGAAATCTCATGAAAAGCTCATTAATTGAGATGATCAACAATGTTGCATAAGAGGAGAGGTAACTAAACTATTTTTTTCCAATTAACACCAAATTTTTTTTTTTAATTATTTGCATTGTTTTGGGTTAAAACTATTTATTTTGTAACCTGTACAGTCTATAAAACTCATTCACATGTAAAATAAAATGTAGGAATTGAAGATGAAGACAAAAATCCATAGAACCCTCCTAACCCTCCTACAATTCCACAAGACCCCCAAGTAGTCAAGAAGATTTGATTACATATATAGTAGAAGATAAAATACAAATTGAGGAGATAATTAAGACAATGAAGGACCTTTGTTCAACTAACACCCACTATACTTATTTTAAATATATATTAAAATAATTTCTAAGTGAAGTTGACTCGATAATATGCCATACTGATAGATAGGTAGATTATAGAGAGAGATGTAGGTCCTACTATGGTAACAAATTGCCAGTAGCTGGTGTGAGAAACAAAAAATAACAAAATAGAAAATATGTACAATATTTATTGATCTAATAATTATTGCACCACCTATATTATCATGAAAATTGTTCCTAATCAATTAGTGCCACCATGATTTGATAAGAGGGTCAAACCATAATAATGTGTCCCAATTTGTTGTATAAAGAAGTCACATGCACTTACAATCTCTCCTCAAAATATATTGAGTTTCAGTAATTGATATTAATCAAACATATTTTTTATCTTATATATACAAAAATGTAGTACATGTATATTTTTCTAATTTAAAAAAAAGTTATGTGTTTTTTAGAATTTATTTTTAAATTTATTTTGGCCGCTTAGTAGGACACAATAATATACTTTGACCCAATATACAACATTTAAGATTGATAGTGGATGGTCTTTGATTACTTGCATTATAACAATCATGAGGTTCCTTTGTATTTTTTGATAAAAATCTACTCCAAGTTTATCCTCAATGCAATTCCTAATTATTTTGATTACTTTAAGTTTCAAGGCCAAGGAAAAGGATTTGTATAAAATAGACTAGGTGCACATCATGCACCTTATCATCCTGTAAGATTCCATATTCAAAAACCATGTCAACATGAGAAGTTCCCATTGCATTGAAGGAGGTTTTAGAGATTGACACTTTTCATGTGATTACTAACATGGACTCATTTTGCATACGTGTCAACTTTCCCACACTAATGTTTGAGATGGTGGACATGAGAATGGTCTATTTAGTGTTGATGCCTGACAACACCATTAAAAATTTTGTGGTGTTGTATACACTAGATATTTAGATGACGAGGATGTGATGCAACATAATTATGGGAGGATAGAAGATATGGTTCTAACTGAGAATTTTTTTAACACATATGTTTAGTTTAAACACCTTGACTTCACCTTTGTAGGTATCTTATATATGATTTATTATAAAAAATAGAATAAAAATTAATAATATTTGACATGTTATATTAATTGTTAATATATTTGTATTTAAAAGGTAATAATTAATTTACATAGAAAGGTCAATAAAATATATGTAACTTTTTATGTTGTGGTAGGAGACAATCCCATCCTATTCATAACCAAATTATGGACCTTCTAGTGGTGCATATATTGGTGTAACCCAACCAATAGATACACATACAAATGCATTTTTTATTAATATTGTAGTTCATGTACATGCATTTAATTATATATACTCAACTAACAATCATATTTTTTTAGTTTAGTTAATGACTACAGTGGAGACTCCCCCATCTATATGGGTGAGAACAGACAAGCATTATTGCTATGATTTCATCTAGAAACAACTCATTGATGTATGATAATTTATACTATTGAATTGTATCTATAGATTTGTTTTAATAAATTTATTTAGTAATTATTCAAATATAACTGACATGAATGTATTATCTATGTAGATGTGTCTAATAATGTCTGATACTCTTTTCAAAATAATTAGTAGGGGTGACATGGTACAAGATAATTTCAATTCTAAATTTAAATATTATATTTCAATTATTTAGTTAGTTTGTTTAAATGTTTATATATACATTTTAGGGTTCAACCCATTCCATTATCATGAGTAGGGTATCGAATTTTGGCATTTATCATTTTCACACGCTTGTGCATGAGACTCAACATACCATTGACCTACTGAACATCAAAATAAAATTGAGAATGACCTTATATTATTTTTAAATTAACTTCTGAACTTGGTTGTATGTTTAGTATGTAAAGTTGCCAACAATATTTGTATATCAATAGGCTCAACCACAAACAAACTGAGCATAAAAATACCCATATTAGGATCTTGGATGAATCTAAGCCATCGATGGATCTCCATCTATGAGTAAGGAATCTAAGGGAGATCCTTTTATTAACAAGGTAAACAGAGGAAAGATTTTTTATGATTAGGATATATTTTACTTGATATTTATTTGTATGCCTATATTGCAATTTACACCTATATGGCGTTGACCAAAAATTCTATTTAATTCACATTTTGTATGCCTTTATGTCTTACACACACACACACACACACACACACACACACACACACACACACACACACACACACACACACACACACACACACACACACACACACACACACACACACACACACACACACACACACACACACACACACATTGTGACCTTTTTGTAATTATTTTTTACATATTATCATTATTATAATTTTATTCATTTGTTTAAACTCTATTCATATCTATATGATTAACTTTTAATTATTTTTCTACATTAAATTTCTTGTCATCCTTATTCGACATAGAAATATGAGATTTCTTATTTGGGTTCGTATTAGAGATTTTAAATTGATTAAAGTCTTATATTTAAATTAATCACTATCAGCGTTTAAATGATTTATAACCCCATGAACATTTATTCAAGATGAAAATGTTACTTTTTCCCCTTAAATATGACATAAGATTCATATTTTGCTTCAATTCATTACATTTCTTAGGCGTAATGATAATTTCCTTAGCACTAATAACATGACTTATCAATTACATAATTTTATTTATATTGTCATAAGAGACTTAAGATATACATATGTATAAATGGCCAAATTCTCATCTTTGTGTTCAAGCCACAGATGGATATCTCCACCTCTAGTGTTTTGTGCCAAAAAACTAGCATCACAACCATGTTGGGGGTAACGAATAAAGTCTAGGAATACATTTTTACCCTTTGATCATGGTCAATCAAGAGATAGAGTAATTTTTACAACCTCAAGAATGTCCTTCCCTATATGAAAACATTACCTTTTTAGGTTAAATTCATACACACATAAATTAAAAACTATAAGCATTTTATAAAAGCTAAAAAAACCTTCACATGCATGTCGAACCACTCTACTTTGACCCCAAAGTACACCGATCAAATATAAGAGGTGAATACTTATTAGTGTTAAAATGGTATTTTTATGTAGTTAAAATACAATTTCTTGTCCTCTAAATAAAATTTCCACTTCCAAGTCCATCAATTCCAATATATTGTGATAGGTAAATCACATATGTTACCAAGATGATGATCTTTGAATCCACCTAAATTTGTGTTTTTTTAGTTTCTATGGCACGTAGAAAAAATGACAATAAATGTTGTCAAAATTCAATCCATAATGTGAGATCTCCACTTTCAGTGCTTTGTGGCTAAAAAAATGGCATCACAAACACATTGTGGGTGGTGAATAATGTTCAAGAACATGTTTTTGGCCTTAAATCATGTTAAGAAAATACTTGTTATCACTCACATTATATTATGGGGTTGTATATTTATGTGATTTATTAATAGTAGTATGAGATTATATGTTTTTAATATTACTGCATTATTTTAACAATAGAATAATATAGGTTATTCTTTGGACTAAGAAATCTTAGGATTGGGTTCTATTCTAGCTTGAAATTTTTGTGGAGATTTGATGGTTAGGTGAATCTCCTCATTTATATGAGATAAAATCTTATATAAATGTAATATGCCAATAAAATAATATAGCATGTGTTTAATATTACTCTTTTTATTCGACTATCTTCATTATATTAGTTTAATTTTTGTATAAGCTCCTTCAAACCTTATCAATGGTATCAAAGCTTAGTTTTATTAAGCCCATGATGGAAGTCTAGTGTTTTTTTGAGGGACAATGCTTCAATGTTATTTTCCCCAGTGGTGAAATTCATTTTTTGATTTTCATATGTGCAATATTTTCATTAAATTTCTTTGGGTTTTGCTCTAGATCTAGCTTATCTCACTTTTGTTTGCAGTGACTTGTACATGTATCCAAGCTTGGTTGGTTTCATTCACATGCATATTATTCTTACTAATTGGTATTGCATAGCTTTGGTTGTGCTTAATATTTTTAGACTTATATTTTAAACTCCATTAGCATAGAGGCTTCATTGGATTATTTCATGATGCATACAAACTTGTGGATTATCTACACAACCCTATATATAGATTTATGCATCTTCATCGACAAGCTGGGAAATAACCATGAGACACCCAATGTAACTATCTAATAATTTTGATTTATTTATATACCTAGTCATGTGGTGTTAAAACCTACCTTCTAAATCTATGTGCATCATCATTGTTCAAACTTTCCTGATATATATTGATTTGTTCATCATAGTCTACATTTGTAAGCATAACATTGTGTATAAATAACATCTAAATATTGATATCCTATGTGATTTTTTTGAAGTGTCAGTCTCTAACTATTATGTAGATTTAAACACTTCCACATCATCATATCTCTTGCTTCATCATCCAACATTTAATCCCAATTCTATTTCATAGTTGTGTGTTTTACATATCTCATTTATTCGTACACACTATATGTATTGGTCGTACCTCTCATGCACCCATTTTTATGTATTCTATCTTGCTTAAATCTCTCAATTTGATATATTTTCATGGTTTACAACAACTTGATACTTGACACGGATCCTACACTTGGCTAATAGTCTAATATTTAGGTTTAAATTTTTATGTTTTATAATTTTAGATTTAGTTTTGTATTATTAAGTTTTAGTTTGGTATTACCTACTACTTAGGTCTTGTCTAGTATTATTTATATGTTCAAAAACCTAAAAGTGTCAATTAGATTGTCAAATCTAGTCTTAAATTAGATTTTGTTAAAAATCATTAGTTTTGATAATTTATAAATTATCTATGTTGTAATAATTATTTTTTGTTGAGTTATTAAATGAATGTCAATAGTGTTTTTAAAATGTCTCATTATAAAAGAGTCAAAATATAAAGGAAATATGTTTGTATTTTAGCTAGCCATGTTATCACTTGTACACAATGTCCATTTTGTGGGAGGCATTCTAAAATTGAGCCTCAAATTCAAATTTTCTAAGTAGCATCAAACATGAAGATGAAGACAATGGAAGGTAGAGGAATTTCAACACCATCTCATTAGCCATAGGTGATGGGGCTGCACAATGATGTTGTGGCATATTTTTTAGTTGTGTGTTTGATTTTTTATGTGGTGTTGTAGTGAATAAGAATATGAGAAGTATTTTTATTTAAATTTGTAATAAGTGAGCATAATTTCTTTTTACTTTCCCTTGAACTAAGATAGTGATGAGATATGATAAAAGTATTACAACATGATGATATTATGGTTATTTGTTTACCACTTATAAAACCATCTTATCTGGCTATAGGTTATTAGTAAATCCTAGAAAAAATAATCATGTTTTAGTTATTAGTTAAACACTTTTAAAATCATCATATTTTGGTTATTGGTAAACCACTTTCAAAACCATCCTTGAGGTTAAATAGGTGTCTTAAAAAAATAATCCACATCATGAGCAATCATAGATGACAGGTTGCAATATAAAATAATGTTTTCCCCATGTTTTCACTATGAGGGAATGTTAGGAAAATCCTTGTTAGGGCTCACATTATAATATGGGATAGTATATTTATGTGAATTATTAATATTGGTATGATATTATATGTTGGTAATATTAGTGCATTGTTCTAAGAATGTACTATTGTAGGTTAGTCATTGGATTGAGAGATCTTAGATTGGGATCCATTATAGCTTGAGATATTTGTGGAGATTTGATGGTTAGGTCAATCTCCTTATTTATAAAGGGGACACTCTTATATAAATGTAATCTCTAGATAAAATAATATAGCATGTTCTTAATATTACTCTATATGTTCAGATTTCTTCATTTTATTAGTTTAATTTGTGTATAAACTCATTCAAACCTTATCAAAATAGACCTATTTAGGAGATAAAGTTATTGTTTCAGTCTCAATAACATCCTTTCCTATATGAAAAAAAAAAATTTTTTAGGAAAACTTCAGACACATAAAATGAAAGACCATAAGTTGTTTATATGAACTAAAAAACCTTCACATGTATGTTGAAGCCCTCTAATTATACCGTTGAGCACATAGATTGAATATAAGATATGAATTCATGGTAGATGGTTTATTGATCAGTGTTGAAATGTTATTTTTATGTATTCAAAAGGCAACTTCTTATCCTCCAACTAGCATTTCCACTTCTGGGACCTCTATTTGTAAATCCATCAATTCCAACACATCAAGATAGGAAAATTACATGTGTTATTAGGACCACAATTTTTGAATCCATTTGGATTCCCATTTTTACATCTATTATGACACATAGAAATACTAATAATAAATGTTCTCATGATTCAAGATGAAACTAGAGATCTCCACCTCTAGTGCTTCATGGTTGAAAATTGACATCGCCACCATGTCAAGGGTGGAAAATAGTTTATATGACCACATTATTGGCCTATGATCACACTTGTTCAATAGATGGAGTACCTATTTCAGCCTTAATAACATCCTTCCCTATATGACAAATTGCATTTTTTAGGTAAATTTAGACGCGTTACTTGAAAACTATAAGTCACTTACACAAAATCATAAAATATTCATGTGCATGTTAAATCCCTATACTTTAAACTTGGATCATGTCGATCGAAAATAAGATACAAATTCATGGTAGATAGTATACTTATTATTGATGAAATGTTATTTTTATGTAGTCAAGAGACAATTTCTTATCCTCCTACTAACATTTTCACTTCCAATAACTCTCTTTGAAAATCCATCAATTCTAACATGATGGGATGGGAAAATCATGTATGTTATTTGGACCTTAAACCATGATGTTAGGAGATGGAGTACCCAATCTGACCTTAAGAGAATGTGAAATTATTTACTAATAATATCAACCTATATGTTTTACCCCATATCTAGGTAAACTTGAATCTCAAGTGTGAAAATGTACTGCTACAACTTTTCTATCAATCATCCAACTTATTATTCATCTCCAATAAACAGGGAGATTATTATTATTATCTATATTATCTAAAATTTATTCCTAATCTACTCCCTAAATCTCCCACACAATTATCCCTATTATCTCTCTCCTAATATCTCTACCCACACCTATGTGAATATTAATCATGTAATATCACATAAATTATTCTTTTCCATATATTAATTTCACACACTCACTAGTTATCTAATAATATAATGTGGAGTACAAAGACTTAGACACCCATACTAGGATTATTTCCTAACACCCCCCCCAATGGTCACATCAAATTAAACATCATAAAAACATCTTTTTGGAGCTACAAAAATAATTGGCCTTGATGATTATTGATGGTGTCTTCTAGATTTTTTATGATGTTTAATGTTCCCATTGATTTTAATCCTCCTCTCCCATCCATGCCTCCCCTCCTCCCCTTAATGTAAAAATGGTTGGATGCCAATTTATGCCAAAAGTACATCCATTTATAATATTTCAATAAAATACATTTTTAAAAAAAATAGCTTAGATATTGTTTATAATTATTATTTGAAAATATATTCCTTTTAAACTTCCCCCATGTATGAAATTATTGGTTTACAAAAAAATTCATTATAGGAAAATATCAATTGTTTGGATAGAAGTCCCCCTTAAAATTTTATCATAAAAAACACCTTATATCTTCCTTACAAATGTTTGACAATATATTTCTATAAACATCACCCCCTAATATTTTTCAACTACACTACATTTTCAAAAATATTAGTCACAACATATTCAACACTTTCCCCTTTTTATAAATTTTTTTCCTATTTATAATTTTTCTTTTTAAATAATTTTTTTTAACTTGGATAATAAAATAATAATATAGTTTTTAAGGTCCATGATACCAAGTAGCATCTTGGTTATGGTCTACAAGGTAACTTACAACATATGGGACCACTTCTTACTCCCATCATGAGGATGCACCTTACTATGTAGTGAATAATAATAAAAGAAATGGCTTAGAGATGGCCATTGAAGTTATTGTTAAACTATATGCATAAGAAAATATGTTGCAGTCAAAGCAAAAATGAATCTAGATGTGTGAAAGACATAAAGAATAAGGTGGATCATTAAAATATTCAAGATAGATTCAAACATCAACGAAATGCAAAAAAACTGACCATTATGAATGATAGTTGTAGGGGATGAATAATTTTTGGAGCCACATGGTGGTGGTATAGGATTTTCACATTGGGTATGAGATGGTGGATCTTGGTGGCATGGTTAAAGCTATGGCATAATCAATAACATCTAAGATTTCTTGCAATTCTTAGATTGATGAATATGAAATGAAGTAATGTAGATTTGAGGTCAATGTAGAAAACAAATCATTGATCCATAGTTGAACTAGTGAAAAATACAAACTCAAACCAAAAAAATATAACCATCAAAAGTTTGATAAAATATTTGATGGATCTCTAAACAAATTTAGATATGAAAAATAGGAGTTGCACTCAGGAAAATCTTATGGTTGTGTTAGAAATCTAAAACTCATTATTTTTTTCTTCTTATATTATATGAATCTGTACAAACCCTTATCTTTATTTTTCTCCCAAATGATAATTTAAATTGGGATGAAATTTGAATAAGATATAAATAACACACATATTTGAATCCTTAAAATTTTGTAGAAACTCATATCATAAAAACAAAATTAACTCCTATTTTTTAGATGTGTTTAACATAAATCTTACAAAATTTTCTACAAAAATTTAAAATAGCCCTAAAATGACTAAAACAAAAATATTCCTTATATACAATGAATCCAAATGTTTTTAGATGTTATGAATTCTATGGTGAGGTCCATTTTTCTAAAAAAGAGTTTCCAAAAAAAAGATCCTCACAAGTGATTATTCAAACACAACTAAAATAGGCTAAATATGCCTAAACTAAGTATGAATACAATGGAAAAAAATCAAGTGAATTATTATGGAAAGAGTGAACACAATGGTTGTGAAGGAGATGGGAAATGCACATACATGATGAATGTCAGCAGGTTCATTACAAGGTTTGTGTTATCCACTATTACCATTGATAAAGTGTAAGAAGGGTTTGAATAAAAAATCAATGGATCTACAAGTGGTCTACACTACATAGTCATTGTGTCAATTTGACAAGAAACTATGAGAAAAATATGTACAATGAGAAAAGAGGCCTTAGATGAAACTTTTTCTGATACCAGATGCAGATTTCCCTATTTCTAGGTAGAGCTGAAGCTCAAGTGTGCAAATATACCACCAAAAATTTTATGTCAATCATCCAACTTATTATTCAAAATCACAACAAGTAAATTCATAGTGAATATTATAAATATAGGGATATTGTTATTATCTCTAATACTTAAAATCTCTCTCTAACCTACTCCCTAAATCTCTCACACACTTATCCCTATTATCTCTCTACTAATATCTCTACACACACCTATTTTCATGTGAATATCACTCACATAATGTCACTTACATTATTATTCTCCACTAATTAATATCACACATTCACTAATTATATATTAATCTAATATGGAGTAAAAAGACTTAGACACCCATGTGATGATTAATTCCTGACACAAAAATCTCTCAAGATTTTATAAAGCTTCTCTTAGCTTCAAGAATATGAAGTTATATAATAACATCGCCAACCACATATAGGTGGAAACTTATTTGGTACCAATAAACTAAAATAAATATGTTAAAAAGTAATTAAAATGAAAATTACATGTACTATCTAAAAAAAAAAAAATTGATAAAATTAAACACATTTAATTTTGATAAATTAACATATCTTGGAATTTTAATCCATCAAAACACAAGAATATGTTCTAATATTGATACTATCAATAACTAATTCATGATTAGTTTATATGTTATATATGGATTTTATATGATAAACTAGTCTTATACACTTGACATATATCATTCATCGCTCAAACCTTCAGTTCAAGACTTTATGACTACTGAAAGGCTTGTGTTCACCATCTCAATGTAACTAAATAGTTATCCTATAGTCTAAACCTAATATTATGATTACATAGATCACTTTTAACCTACAATTTACTTAAAACCTAATTAATATCCTAAACACTTTCATCTAGATTACGATACTAGCATCAATTCTAGAGTCTTAAGTCTAATTCTAGTGCCCAAACCTTACAAATAATCAAATTTATAAATATTTCTATATGTATGGGTCTGTCTATATTATTATTGTAACCCTCCCATGATATATTTTCAAAAGGTGTGGTATAAATATAAGTCAAATATCATTCATTATCTCAAGTACAAATCAAACACACACCTATCTTATACAAAAATAAACACCTCTCAATCTTAGAAAACTAACCTATTCTTCCCTATTTCAAAATTATTCATAGAAGAAGTATTATTATAGGTATGAAACATTCAAGGACTATCCCATGATCAGTATTAGTGAAGTTACAAGCTATATCACTACATGCACTCACATGTAACATATGGCATAATTATTCATACATAATCCCACATAAGGGGGAGAACTACATCGATCTACGACCCTTTTTGGAGTTTTAGTTATGGAGTA
The DNA here is from genome assembly GCA_037957365.1 of Torreya grandis. Lineage (NCBI taxonomy): Eukaryota > Viridiplantae > Streptophyta > Pinopsida > Cupressales > Taxaceae > Torreya > Torreya grandis. The sequence goes on from JARHVA010003668.1 coordinate 378,122, forward strand.
AACACTTAATGACATTAGGGAATTTGAGGCTAGCTTGAATTCACTTGAGCCCACTAACCCCTATTTTTCAAGGTGGTATGCCCTAATTAGAGGAACTAAGGTTTTGAACTAAACATTGATATCTGAAACATGTGGGTGGAATTTGAATAGATAATATGTAAGGTGATTGTGAACCCTAACATGCATAGGTAGAGTCTCCAAAAATTACCTATACTTCATTTCAAATAGAAGTATAGAAAGTAAGACATAAACATCGATGTTAGTGTCCATATTATGATGGCAGTGTCCAAGAAACCAATGATCTCAAAATATTTTGAATAAGCACTAATAGTAATTTGATATAAGTGTCATATATTATTGATTTTTTATCATTCAAATTACTCTTTGGAATTGTAATTTATATATTTAGCATGTTTTCATAATTCAACACTATAGCAAAATATTCTGAATCTAAATTATTTAATTGGATTGATCTTATAATAGTCTATTTCTTAGTTGATTATGATATTCTCATTTTAATTATTTATAAAAAAAGTTAACTATTAATTGAACTTAAACTATGAATCTTCTTATGCAAACCTTAACTTGCCCTAGCATACTTAGCCTTATAAAATTACATATTGTCATGATTACTTTCTAGATATGAATTTGTCCATTTGGAATTTCTGTTTTTCATTTATAATAAATTGAAAATTTTATTAACAAATATAATTTTTAAATTGAAGATAAGGAAGCATCAATTCATCATCTAAATATAAATCAAGAATTAATTGATAATTTTTTGTATGTCACAAGATATGAAATTAGTAAACATGTTAAGGCTAATGTATCTATATCTAGTAATGATGGGTATTTAAATGGTACTAATACCTATGTAATTCCATTATCCCTCTCCTTAAGTACACCATAAATTTATAAATATAGTGGGGGCATGGGATATGTCTTCAATACATTGCTCCTCGAAGATTAAACAAATATTATTACATCCTCCATGGGAATAATCAATGCCTACATTAACATAAACAATGTTTTCATCCCTTTAGGTGACTTACCATAAATCAAGTCTCAATCCCAATGGGCCTACTATGAAAAATATTCTCCATGTTATTCAATATTTGTAAATAAGGTTACAAATATTGAGAAAAATGCTTCAAAATCAACTCGTGTTATTGATTCGTAAGATGTAATGCATAATCCTCTTGCATTTGACATATATTTTCACCCCTTTTCAACTAGTTTTATAGCACCCAAGTTCAAAATTTATGATTTCAAGAGTGATCATGAGAAACACCTCCAATATTTATATGCCACATGATTTGATTATGCTTTTAATGATAATTTGTTGACAAAATTAATTCCAAGAAGGCTAAAGGACTATTCTTTAAGATGGTTATATGATCTACCAATATGATCAATGAAATAATTCAAACCTATAGTGAATCAATTCATATCACATTTCTCTATAAACATTACTATCAATATGTCATATGAAAAAATACAAGATCAAGGAAGGAACCAATGAGCCTATTAACGAGTATATTTTGAGGTAGAAAACAATTTTGGACAAAATGACAAATTCAATTGTAGAAAAAGAGATTTAAGATATATTAAAGTAATTTTTGCTTTCCCTTCTACATGAGTCTATTATCTACAATAATTTTAAATATTTTTATGACTTATCTCATATCTTCTAAATTCATGAAATGAAACTTATTGCATTAAGTAAGATTAAGTATGTAGCCAACACACTGACTACATCAAATACCAAGTTTCATATCAAACCAAGCTATAAGGTGAAATATACAAAAAATAATAAAGAAGTAACAATAATGGAGAATATGGTGTCAAAACAACCTAATTATCCCATGTTATCAAATGTACCTAAGATACAATTTACATGATACCTAAGTCTTCAACATTATTCCTTAAGAAGCTAGTGAAGTTTCACCTCATATCTCTCCCTCCTCCCTTAGAGGTTGATACGAGTCAACCTCTTCTAAAATGATATGATGAAAATTCTTATCATGACTATCAAAATATAATGGGAATTATATAAACAATGTTTTCAACATGAATCACAAGATACATGACCTAATTAATGGTGAAAAAAACACATTTGATGATTTACCAAAGGATTCAGAATCATAACATGGTGACCATCAGAACCAAAAAATATTTAGCAATCCATTATAAGATCATTTTAGGGAAACATCAAAAGTGAAAATGGCATATAATACACATATTTTTCCACATGATTGGAACCCATTAGATGGGATTATTGGCATAATTACACATGAGATACCTCTTATGGTTTAAAGGCCTTGTATTACATTTGATGACAATGAAATTATGAATGATGATTCAAATAATCATTCATTATTTGTTAAACCACTTATTGACCATCATCCTATATGAAATTTTATGGTTGATAAATTTTCTAGTAATAATTTATTTACCATGACATTAATCACACATTTTGGATATATGCATAATTATTTATGTCCTTCAACCAATATGGTCAAAGCATTCGATGAAAAAGCACAAGAGATTTTTGGTGAGATTGATTTTTGTTTATAGGTTGGTACAAGACCCATGACCACAACAATTTTATTTTTAACACATACATGAGTATTTGGTATGTTATTGGAATGACTTTGGATTCATAATATTCATGTATTACCCCTCCCAATATATAGGTGTCTCAATTATATTCATGCCAATAGGACAATCATAATTTGATAGATTCAATAAAAACATTCATTACAAAAAGATAAGTTTATTGAAATATAACTAATCATAAAACCTATTCACATTAGTTATGAATAAAAAGAAAATAAAAATGTAATCCCATTTCCTAGGTATCTAATGCTAGAGAGTCAATTGCATTAAAGATACATAGTGTTCTCCACAGTGCCATCATTTATACCTACATGACCTAACTAGTTGTCAAGAGTACATCAATATGTCTCATAAAGGACACAACCACCAAATACTATAGTTACACTAATTTTTTTGCATAACATAGTTACGTTTTTCTATACCTTGAACAAAACCATTTTATCATTAACAAACTAGGATAGTTTGTAAGGAATAACAACAAATACAACTGATCTTGATATATGTAATTTTTTGGAACTAAATAAATATCATATTTCATAACTAAAATAACAAATTTGAGATAAATTATCATTTTAATGTTCCCTTCTAGTGTCCTTACCATTAGTATTATGAAATCATTAGTCACTCTCCTAAAATGTTTATTAATTTCTTCTATAACGAACTAGGGATAATACTCATAGATAGTTGTTGTAGAGGTGAATGTTATATTAGTTATGAGTCCAACCCATGAATTCATAGATGCAATGGAATAGAACAAGTAAGAATTCATGTAGAACTATTGAGTTAACTCCAAGTCAGTTAGTTTTTCAAGAAGATTATTGTTGATAATCTGGTCCCAATCTATGAAGTGTGTCCCATCAAAAATGACATTTTTTAATATAAACATTGATTTGAGGAACATTTTGATTTCATTATGACCCATTAATTTGTTTAAAATTGTTATGATATAAAATACTTCATTGCATAAATTATACATGTACAAGGTTCTAGATAGTTTGGATACTCATTCTTTTTGTCTTTCAACCATGATTGAGATATTATTGACTTGGATGTGTATTTATTTTCTTCAAAGTGAGCTTTTATAATTTATTTTCTCATTTCAACATATTCTTCCCTTTGTAAAATCTTGAAGATAACATTTATTTATTAGCTATCTATTTTTTCAACCACTTCATCTTCAAGAGCCCTTACTTCTTGGGTTTCCTCATTGTAGTATTTAACATAAACAAACATTTGGTTAGTGTTCTAAACAAATGTGGAAAACTAGCTACATATGCAAGCCCAATCTTAAAGGTTTTTTGAGTAATGGGGGTTCTATTTTCATTTTACATCCCTTACCAAAATTCACACATGTTGATATGCCAAAGCCTTGAATCTCTAATTTATGGGAGGGTAGTTTATAAGGAAGAAAATTATTCATATCCTTCATAACTAAATTTCATCTTCTTCATCACTATTCTCCTTTTTTTCCATGGGATGTCATGAAAAACTATCAATAGCTTAGGGAGGTATGCCTATAAATTTTTGATGCCATTGTATGACTATAAACTTTTGTGATTTACCTTTATACTCAATGGGAAAGACAACATAATTGGTTTTTAACAAGGTTGAGTGGTTTGAGGCATGGCTTAGCCATGATGTGTCAGAGTTTATTATCTTGAGATATGACTTAGACATGTAATTAATTGATGGGTATTTATAAAAATGGATGCTAAATTACTATCTAGATAGATGCCAACCTTGAAGATATAGCTTAATTACATGATTGGGATATGAATATGGATAGATGGATTTATTATCCCTTGAATTCAATACTAAAACTAAAAAAAATAATATTATCAAAGTTTTAAGAGTCTCATGTGATCGTCATCACTATTATTCTTTGTTTTATCTCATGACATGTTGTGAATAACTATCAATATTATGAAGTATGTCTATAGATGTATGATGTCATAGTATGACTGTAAGCTTCCATGATCTACCTTTATACTCAATGATAAATATAGTAGAATTTATTATTAACATGGTTGAGTGGCTCAAATCATGACCCAACCATGAAATTTCATAGTTGAGTGGTTCTAAATATGACTCAGTGACATGATTGATGTAATTGATTGTATTTTAAAACTAGGTGCTAAAGTACTAGTAGGATAACTACCAACTTGTAAATTGGATCAGTTAATAACCAACCCTTAAAAACATAAATAGAGATATTTAACTTACCAATAAGCTTTTTAAATGGATCTATGGTTAAGGTTGGGTTTTATAATCAAGTAGACTTTATTGTAGTGAAGATGGTTATTGTTGGGATCAATAGATGTAGTAGTCAAGAGTTAGGTAGCTAAGAGAGCTATGGATGAGTGGTCATCAGGAAAGAGTTGAGAATATTTAGTGAGAATATATATCTCTATAATGTGTATACAAATAAATATTATGATTCATTGAGTGAATATCCTTATGAAGGAGTTGAGGAGCCTATGCTATAAAGCTAAAGCGTTAAAAACTTGAAACCACCATGCAATTTTTTTTGTATTCTATGTTTATAGTGTATGTGGGTGTGAGGTTAGATAAAATAGGTTGTGATATTTAGCTCCCCTATTAAGATAACACAAGAAAATAATGAGCATAAATATTAAATTAGAGGTGTGAAAAGGAGGAATTACAGACTCACAAACACTTACTCTTGAGGCATCCTAATATGTCTTGGTAGAGATTCAAGGCCCTCCATTAAGTTAAAATAGGTAGAGGGTGGGAATACCAAGGATAAAACATATATAAAAAGATAAATTGGGTCAATAATGGTGAGAAAATAACATACAATCAAGATGATATAAGATACTACGCAAAGAAAGAAAATGAGCAGTGGAGTTTGTGGAATAGAGCACCTAAGGGATGGTGGGACTTTGAAGAGAAAAATATATGGCATGGAAAGGAAAGGAGAAACATAGCCTCCTCACTACTATAATTTATAGTGTATTCCTAGACTTACCTCAACATAAAGGGAAGAAATGAGGGGAAAGTTTCCAAGAGCACAACCTAAAACAAAATACAATAAGATGAATTATGTGCACATTTTGAGGAGAAGTTACGACCATTTAGTAAATAAGGGTGCATACTTCAGAAGCCAAAGGATAACATGGAGTGTGAATCCATAAAAAACCCCACCATATGGAGGAAGATATTGAGATAATTTAAGTAATGGAAAGTGCACAATTGAACACCTTCGAAGAGTCATTGAGGTCATCGTGTAGCTTGAGCCCATGCACATAATGCATAATGTACAATATTTATTTGAGTCAGTCATGCAACTTGATCCCACATGTATAATTCATAGTGCTTAATATTTATTTTTTATGTAAAAAATACACAATGAAATTAAGGAGGGTGTGGACCCATTCATCTAATGGAGAACACACCATAGAACTAAAATTACATTATACCAAAAGATAATTTTGGGCATAAAACATGAATAGTAGTGATTGTTTGTAACATTTTAAGAGCATGCCATATAAATAAATGCACATTAGACCAAAATATAATGCTAGACATATAACATGAATAATAATGATATTATGTATCAATATAAGTACCTTGAATGCCTTGAAACCCTGAATGGCCATGTAATGATGAATTATTATATAATAAATAGAGGATTATTTCTATGATTATGTATTATCAATGTATATGTATAAAAATTATTATTTTTGTTATGAATGTATATTATTTATGGATACAAGCACAATCTAATTTATATTGAAAATTCATATTAAAAATCTACAAAACATTTAGTGAGATCTATTAGTAGTATGCAGCGATTCATTCTTAATTCATTAGGTCCCTATTTTGATTATAAATTGGGGTGTGTTGGTCTTAAAAAATTAATTAATAATGTATGGAATTATAAACTATCAAAAGAGTATAATAATAATTTGGAAATTATCAATTAGGAGGCCAATATTATTATCTTTTATAGAATGGGTATGTTCCCATTCTACATTAGAACCTAATAACTTAAGCCTATGTACTTTACTATATTTGTTTTTAATTATAACATACAGTCTAATATACCCTCTACAAGGATGTATACCTCAATCCACACAACATATTCCATGGGTTATCATAAATATTACTTAACTAATAATTTTAGAATAATTCTCAAAATCATTCTTTAATTTTTTATGTAAACATGTCAATGAGACCTGCCACCTAGGTGCACAAAATCTCATTATAGTTCCTCATGACCAAGTTAGTTACAATGGTACAAGCTCAAAAATGAATTTGGGAGATGGTATCAATTTTTTAAATAAATCCCTGAGATCTCAGTTTTTCATTACTTGTCATTATTTATCTGAAGATAATCATTCTTACAAAAAAAACTTAAGCATGTTGTATTTAAATATATCATCATAGGAGAAAACCTAGTGGTTTTCTAGATTCTCAACCGATGGATGGCTACTAAATCATCCAAGAACTCAGTTTCATCTTTAGTGTCTTCATCATTTCTTGACAACTTTCACACTTCATTAATTGATTTGAAAACCTTTTTATAATGCTTGAATTTTAAAATCCCCTAAATAAATGTTGTGTAACTAAAATATTTATTAGGTTTGGGGTGTGAAGATGATGTTTCCATCATTGCTTATCGAGCTTATAGATTTCTAAAAAATATTTTGATAATGGCTTGCTCTAGGGACAAATAACTTAGACTCTATTTGATTACAAGATATCCTAAGCTATAAATAAGTAACGTGAAATTCCATTCAAATTGGACCTTGGATTTCTCATAATCAATATCTCAATAATGGTGATAGTAATTCATGATGCTTTTACTAACACTTGGTGGCACTATTCAAACTAGTACTAGCACTCCACCATATGAATGATGAGACACTTAGCCCACATTGATTGGTTGGCTCCTCCCACTTTGTCCCCTATTACTAGGTGTTATCAAACCACTAAGACTCTTATAATTGGTCTAGTAGTTCATGGAAGTAAGGTATGACATGTGTATTTTTGAGTGGCTTCATGTTCTCAAACATCTACAATTATCAAAGATACCATAGAAGCCTAGCATGCTAATTGGCATAGACATAGACAATTATCAATTATTGGACTCCAAATTGAATGTTATTCAACATATATAATTACAATTTATTGGATTCCTAATTGAGATTTACATAGATGGTATGATTATTATCTAGGTGTTAATTGGATAGGTGGCATGATGCAATTAGATGTAGGTCCTAGATAATACATATTTCATATATCTATGAAACCTATAGGAAGCATATAAAGATCAATTCAATTAAATATTTTGAATCAAAATGTAAGATTACTTGTCATAAATAAGATCTAGGAGGTTCTTAGCAAGACTATGAGAGTACCAATTAGAAATATTAGGACATGCCATGTTAATGATGACTTTTATAATGTTCAGTGGAACTCCAAAAGTACCACTTTGAGGTATCAAGACCTACCAAATCAATAATGAATTTTACAAAGGAAATGATTAATTCCCAAAATATTATGTATAAAATCACTGAAAAGTGACAAGGGGATAATTTTAAAATTATATGAAAAAACCCATGAAAAAACATATGGAAATGCATTGATCAAGAGGGATCATAAAATATTTTCATGAAAATACATGGATTTAAGTTCTATTAAACATTTTTCATTAGGTGTGGCCCAACTTTGAAGATAAATAAATAAGTTTGGAGAGCTCACTTTTGGGATTTTACCTTAAATTTATTAGGGCTAAAGACACATGTCGAACACAACATTAATATTCTTATCTTTTGTAGAATGGGCATGTGCCCATTATACAAGAATCTAAGAATATAAGTAACCATTAATATGGAAGTTAATATTATTATCTTTTATAAATGGGCATGTTCTCATTTTACACTTGAATTTAAGAATATAGGAAATTATTAATTATGAATCTAAGGAATAATTAGACAATTATCAATTAGGAATCCAATAATCTTATCTTTTGTAGAATGGGCATGTGCCCATTCTAAAAAATAATCTAAGAATAATTTGAATAAGAATATAATTAGTCATAGAAGACAATTCCTTGAATTCAATAAATTGTCTTATAAATTTTCCCAATCCTTGTTGGTCAATTACAAACTTGATCAATGACATTTGTGCTTAGTTAATACATTTTGTCAAGATTTCCTTCTCTCAAACCTGTAATAGGGAAGGCAATTCTACAGTTATCTAGTTCTCCAATTAGGGGTATCTTCAAACTTTTTATCTAAGTGGGATAACCCCAATGATCTCCCTAGTTCTAATTCTTCCATTATTAATTATGTAGCTAGATTTTGGGAAATTATTTATTCTTAGTCTCATTTTTAGCATATTTATTGATCATGACATCAATTATTATTATTTCTATGAAATTATAATCATGCATATTAATACTTTAATTATACTTGACCATCATAAATATATTGACAATTTTTTGTCATCATGGACAAGTAGTGTCTAATTCATAAAGAGGCTTCAAGATTAATTTCAAGGTTCCATGTTTAGTCTAATTTTAGTAGAAGTAACTACGATAAAAGGATGCAAAAAGGATTAACATGTTCTTAAATTTTAGCCTTGACATTTTGTGTCAAGGAAGTAGGAATTTAGGAAATGTTTATGGAGAAATTGATAAACAAATCAAAATCCTCATTTCAAACAAAAATTCCTAAAGCATTGTAGGGATTGGATAAGTCTTTTGGCCTTTGATAAAATTATTGTGAAGAATCATCAAAACATTTTTTCTAAACACAAATGCTAAAGATAAATTTCTTGAGAAGAAGACACATAGTAGCCCTTCAAAGAGAATGGAAGTACAAAAATTTACACTTAATCACATTTTTCTGAGCTCTTAGACTCCTTAATATCTTCTCCAATCCCACATAAGTTGAATAACAAAGAATAATTTTGACATTTAATCAATTTTGGGCTCTTTTTGATGATAGTTTCAAGGGGCACTATGTTAAAATTGATGGTCCCTAGGTGATGTCCTGATGAGCTCCTCGGTTGTTAGTATGTCAAGGCTCTGATCTAAGACATATGAAATCACATGATAGTCATTCATAGGTCTTGATGAGTTCAACCCCTTTTCAAAGAATCTTGACACTTAATCAATTCTTTAAAATTTTTCCTAGTGTCACACATCACTCTCTCGAAAATCCGAAGCCTATTGAAAATTATTTTAAAAGAATTATTAGACTTTATTCAAATATTACATGGTGAAAGTGATGATGCCATCAAGTCTATGATCAATTGACTAATTGGGATGATTACATTTGTCACAATCCCAAAATCCTGACAACTTATAATTATTCATACAAAGCTCAAAGCCCATAAGCTAACAGGTTAATAAGATGATGCCATGTGGCATAATCCTACTACATTACTTTCCTAGAGATTTTTATTTATCCCATAGATATGTCAAGGCCTAAGGCTATAAGGTGAGGGAGATGGCACCATGTGGCACAATCCCATAGCTTTGTAGTCATGTAGTATTCTATGTAGCTTACAACAATTTTTAGAGCCCCAAACTAGTAAGTGAGTAAGATGGCACCACATGGTCTGATACTATAACTCTGTATTCCCATGACATTATATGTAGCTTATAGTAATTTATCAGATCATTGGTAAGTAGGATGACACTATGTGGTGAAATATTTTTATTTTACATGCATGTAATTATTGGTATAGGCAAAAAAGGTATCCATATAAGGGGTAAGTAAGATGATGCCACATGGAGAAATCCCACTTTATTGAAGGATGAATAGTCTAAGTAGAAAGTCATAGTAATGAAGGATTGATAAGGAGATATTTAGAAGTGGTAGGTCCCAACACACAATATTAAGAGTGCATAACCAATAGTAGAATGCCATATGGCATAATAGGTAGTCAGAGTAATGAAAGAGTGAGAAACAACCACTTGGTAAGCTCCCTATCTAAGTAAAAGGAAACAATAGTTATGCATCTAGAAATGTAATTCCTTAAATTTTATGGCCTATTTGACCATCATGGCCAAACATCGTAATGAGAGAGAATGAGCCATGTGGAGATGGTAGGCCTAAGCACATAATTTTGGAATAGCCACATAGTAGGAACCGTCATAACTGAAGATATGTTGGATTCACTACCAACAAGGCATAAGCCTAATATTAATAGCCCATATAGACATAACAGCCATCAAAAGCCAAATATTATAGAGTTTAGGATGGGCAATAAGTTGAGAAATGTCACACTTGGCATAGTGGACCTAGTTGAATCTGGACTTGAAGAATTTAATGCAAATGCAACTAGCAGATTGAAATTATAACCAAACATGTAAGACTAATGGAAACCTTAAATGTAAATATGGCATGGATATTTTTAGAGAGTAGCACTGAAGTAAAAATGATAGTATCAAGTAAATTATTTTGAGGTAGTAATTTGGAGATATCTATAGCTGCACTCCTGCACATGAAGCCTTTCAAATTGAGATATGGTAGTTGAATGATTAAACATTGTCTATTTCACAACCAATGAGATAAAGAGATCAAGCTAATAAGATATATTTAAGACAATATTTGACATACCTAAAGGAGATAATTTGGATCCCTAATTAATTTTTTCCATCCATATTTGATTACAAAGAGATTACGCATCTCAATTTTTTATATCCCTCCAATTTCCTCAACTGCATTCTAGTTATAATTAATGACCCATGGGCTTCCCATTTCCTATAAAAATCCTAGGGCTTACATTATGAAATTACTGATATTTTTTTTCATAATAATGTTACCAAAATCTGACCTCAAATATCCTCTTTATCACTTGAGCCTTACATCTTAATGAGAATTTGAGTTCACATCCCTTCATTTTCTTTCATTCTATGTGCATTTATTTATTTTTTCAATATTTATCTATGGATAATATTCATACCTCTCCTTAGTATCCATTCCTTTTCACCTCTGTGTATAACTTGACTCCCCTTTATAGGTTGTATGTTATGTGCACATAAGCATATACATGCACTATCTATGGACCGTTTTTCATCCCTCTTAGTGTTGTATTTTGTCTTGAACTTTCATGAAAATTACTTATGCAATTAAAACATTTAATTTTTAAGTATGTGTGATATTCCCTTGTTATTTGTGATTTTTAATGTGTTCTTAAAATCTTATAGAGTGGCTCTATCTAGTCTTGTTGATCACCATTATTTCCTTTGTACCATTCCTTTTCCATTTCCCCCAATAGGTTTTAGACTTAAGATTAGCTATAAATTTAATTTTAGATCTTTTAGGCCTGCATGTTGATCTTAAATCAAATGTATTTAGATTATAATGAATTTGGCCTTCTATAAAGGCTCATCCAAAGGATCGTAAGTGTCCTTCACTTTTGGGGATGATCCCATTATCTCACTAAACCATCTTATAATTTAGTAGGTGCAAGGTCTGAATGATAATAATTTTTATCATGCCCAATGGGACTAGTAAAAATATTTAGCTAAGATTTTGGTGTTGTTCTTAGTCAACAGTGTTGAAGACACTCTTTAGAGTACCTAGATACTTTAATTATTTTTGGTTTATAAAATTTAGTGCTCCATCTATATTCCAAGACAAAGGAGATCATTTTCAAGGGGTATTTTTTAATTCCATTGAATTACCTATACCTCGTAGAAGAAGAAGATTTATAACATCCTCATCTCCTGTTAGGAGAGCCAACAATTCAAGGTAATCCTCCCTAGGAGATCAATCTACCCCTTCCTTTGGTAGGTTTCCCCTACCTAGAGAAAAGTTATTTCCTATCCCCTTCATGGTTACCTAAATAAATAAATAAAATTTCCCTTTAATATAATTAGTCCTTTGGTTCTAGATAAATATGATCACATTCTAGTTTCAGTGATTAAAATCTTATCATATTTTATCAGTGAAAATACAACCACCCCTATACAACAAATAAAATATATTTATAACATCTGCTCATTCCATAATGTCATTGAAGATAATTTATCATTAATTCTACTCACCTCTTATTTAAAATTAAAATACCTCCAATGGTATAGAAGTCTGACACCTAACTCCATTCACAACTAGGACAAGCTAGGAGAAAAATTGTGAAAGCAATTTGAAGACAAGAGTGACCACCTATCTTTGATGGATAAACTTACCACCATTAAGAGATCCCCATATGAACTGATGGTTGATTTCAGTTTTATATTTCATAAGTTATAGCATAGAATATCACCCTTATTCAATCCATCTCTAAATATTATGTTCCTATATTATTTTAGAGATATAAATAGTGACATAGTTGTAATGGTATAATCTATGGGAGGAGTAGTACTCCTTGATGCATATGATATTTTTGTTAGTGATAAAAATGTTTATTTTAGGTTAGAAATATTATTCCTACACCTCCCATTCCTCTCTTTCTAAAACCACCATCCATTCAACCTACTACTCAACCCCCATTGGTGCCTATCCCTATTACAATCAACCCACAACTACATCTACCCATCCTAGTATTGAATTACATAAAGTTAAGTCATTATTGATTTTTTTTTGTAATTTTATAGTATCCTTAAATAGGTAGTAAGCTAATCATTCTAGAGCTTACCAATCATTTAATCTATCTTATTAACATGCTAGGTCACCTTATCAAAGTAATGCATAAACCCAAGGCTAACATGCTTACTCTAGACTACCTAATAACCAAAATCCTAATACTGCTAGTACCTCTAGAGTCCTTGTTCCAATTTAAAACAATCTATCACAAGATTATGAATGGTTCTTTCCTTAAAATTAGCTGTATAATCAAGCTACCTATGAAAATGGAGTGCTAAACTAAGCTTTGATGGTGCAAAGTATATCATATATTTAGGAACAAATAAAGGAATAAACTTCACAAAGAGGAATGTGTGAGGAGGTCTAAAATTAGATAGATGAAGCCACTTTGGTGAATTGGAAGGAGAATGACTTCATTGTCATAAATCAAAACCAGGTACGAAATGTAGTTATCACTCTGGTGGCTTATAATACTTTGTTTAAAATAAGAACAATGAAAAGTGAGAAGCCTTCTTCAACAATCCAAACCTCTATTTCAAAATCTCCATCTTAATTTTCCAAAGAGAGGGTGATTCCTATTACCACCTAAGCTTAAATGAATCAATGTTTTCAAAAGGAAAATCAACCTCAATCTAGTCAGCACACTAAGGAAGATGTTGTTTTTAAACAACTAAATTCACTTGCTTAATTTATCATCACTAATGTTACTATTAGATGACATTAAATTCACCTACCCCATATAATATTATTTATCTCATCTAATTCTTCCCTAATATCACTCCTAGTCATTTAACTAATACCACTTTCTATTATTCTTCATCTATTAACCTTATCCCCACCCCATTAATCAATGAATTCTCATAAATCACCATTATCTACTAACTAATCCCACTTGTCTAGTATTTGGGAATTTAAAAATCCCATGACTCACCTACCCACCTACCCTAGCCTATTCCTAGGTTCTCCTACATCCCTAGTCACTAATCACCCATTTTAATCCCCTACTAATCCTATAACCCATAAATGGATTCTATAATTATCCAATTCTAGAATCCTCTATAATTTGGCTCCCTCTCTCTAGAATCTTGTATTCTAGAGGCTTCCAAGGATTTCTTAATTCTTTGAAAATTCCTCCATCCTAGATCCTCTTGGCTCAATTTTGAATGTGATCCATAGATCTTCCCTCCTTGGTCTATTTAAACAAGCCACTCCTCCATGGATAGATTAATTATAAGCTACATGGAAGAGAGGAATCCATAAATTCTTCATGTCCATATAATCAACTAGTCCATCTAAGTCAATGAATCAAGCTATCATAATGCTACAAATCTGAGTCTACTTGTGAGAAATATTAATCCTTAATCTTTTAGTCTTTTTATTATTTTAATCTTGGTTTAGATAAATTATCATTAGGATTTGAGTGTTGTTATGAATATTCATTTGTGTTTGCATTTTTATCCTAATGGCTCTAGATCTCAATCGATGGATTGACATTTTGGGTGTTTTAATCTAATTATATAATCAAATCCATTTTTCTCAAAATTTCATCTTACACTTCTATCTCAAAACCTATGATGAAGTGAGGATAAATTCCCTTCAACATAGTGCAGCAAATGAAAAGAACAAGATTGGATGTGAATATGTGGGAAGCCTTATCTATTCCTTTTCAAAGGAATTTTTTATAGGAGGCAATGAAGATCTTCCATCCTCATGATCCAACAAAGGCCTATCCAACTACTCCCACAAGCTTATGTCAACCAAAATAAGGAGAGATTAGTAAAATCATTGAGCTAATACCATTATATATCTCTTTGATCATAGGTACACACCTCATCTCTAACTATATGATTGATTCAGGTGCATGTAGATTAATTATGCCCAAGAAGATAGCTCATATGCTAGGTATAGAGTATACCCCAATTTTAAAAGGAGTCATTTAGCTAGATGGAATAGTTTTTGAAATTATAGGGTTATTAAAGGCTTAAACCTTAACTTACATGCATGTCATAGCCTTCCTATTACCCAAGACATCTCTGTTATATACCTACCTCCTTTTTTTTCCATCTATCTTTCAAGAAATATCATTACAAAAATGGGTGAGTATTTATCTTTTGACTGGTCACACATGATATTATGGACTAGGTACAAGACCAAGGTAACTATCAAGGCTAAACCCATTTATATAGATAATATAGAACCATAATCACCCAACATCATTGATATGAACTATACAATGTATGATCTTGAAGATAGTTCAATCTTACATGAGACTGATACACCTTTATAAGAGGTCACAAATGTAGCATTTGATGATTGGGCTAATGAACATTATGAATTTGATCCATATGATTGTATGGAAGAAACATAGCTTGACATCTACTACATCCTCTAAGAGGGATATGCCTTAACAAACCTCATAAAAACTCATGAAGACCTTGAAGGAACATGGAAGATATTATTTGATGGCTCTAGTATTATAAATGGTGTATGTGTAGGTGTTGTGTGATTTCCCATCAAAAGGAGGAATAATTGCATGCATGTAGGTTACGTTTCAACTACACTAATAGTGTGGTTGAATATGAGGTGGTAATTCAAGATCTCTAATTGGCAAAAATGAAAGGAATGAAAGTGTTATGAGTTTTTGAAGACAATAATATAAATATAAATTAGGTGAGAACCCAAAATGCATCCAAGAATATCCTGATAAAGGCTTATAAACATTGATTCTTTGATCTCATTGAGAGATTTAATGTTTTCAACATACAAGATATGTCTAGGAAGTATAATGTTGATGTAGATAGCCTAACCACAATAGTCTCTCAATATAACCTCCCTATCGAGGTCGTGAGAGATTCAGGTAAACTTATCAAAATTATAATTAGAACCATAATGCTTAATAATGATGATAACTAGTAAGTGTTAAATAATGATGAGAAAATCATCAATTTTATACAAGATGAGGAAAAGTTTTTGGCCAAAAACTAGTCAAATTTACAAGCACAATAGAGGGATCAAATCATCCAATTGAAAGGAAACAAGTTGCCTAAGGGATTGGTCACTCTAGAGAACATATTCAACTCTAATGACCAATTCAAAGGTGAGAAGAGAAACATGACAATTTAAAAAAAAATGATGAGCAAGTGGTCATCTCCAATGGAAATCTCTTAAAGGATGGAAAGGTATGCACACAACCTAAAAAGGAAAGGTTTATCCACCTTTTATAGAATATGATGATATATTTTATCAGAGTTACCAAGACCTCAAGGGTTTTGACCCAAACTTGGCCTAGAATACAATCAAGTTAGCCCCTAATGATAGGTTAGTTAGGTATAATAAAAGGCCTATAAACCCTAAATTGGAACCACTTATGATTAAGGAAATGACCAAGCTCATAGAGGCTAATATTATATTTATGATCAAAAACTCCTTGTGGGTAGCCTAATTAGTCCTAGTGATAAATAAGAGTGGGAGATCATGTTGTACATGGATTTTAGAGACCTAAATAGAGCATCCCTCAAAGATCACTATCCCCTTACACCCATGGAATAGATCCTCCAAATAATAGCAAGGGTTGAGAGATTTTCACTTTTTGATGGTTACTCAAGATATAATTAAATATTGGTGTAAGAATATAATAAATTCAAGATGTCATTTACCCCCAAATGGGGCACTTATGCATATAGGAAGATGCATTTTAGCCTAACCAATGCTAGTTCTACCTTTCAAAGAGATATGGGCATGGCCTTTAAGGGCCTAATCAATTATATAATCATAGTTTACCTTGATGATATCACTATCTTCTCCAAATGTGTATTTGATCACATGGATAATTTGAATCAAGACTTTGATAGATGCAGAGTTTGGGATATATTTAAACCCAAAAAAGTGTATCTTTATTTTCCATGAAGGTTAGTTATTAGGGAAAATTATTTCTAAGAATGGATTGGCCATCGACCCTAAAAGAGTAGAAGCCATCAGGTCCCTTTTTCTACCAAGCCATAAGAAAAGTCTCCAAATATTTTTGGGAAAGATAAAATTCATGATAAGTTCTATGTCAAACTTTTCTTCACTAATCAATCCACTTACCTCTATGCTCAATAAGAATGCCATTTCATCTGGATAAGATAAGGAAAGGATAGATTTGAAGTGATCAAGAGAGCCATATCCCAAGCTCCCACACTTTTGAATCCATGTTATGGAAAGGATTTCATCCTATATGATTTTGAAGGAGATGAAAGCATATAAATAATCTTAGTACAACAAAATAGTGACAAGATGGAACAACCTATCACTTTTTTCAGTCAAGTGATTAAATACTATGAATTATGATATAGATGTGTGGAAAACCAATTGTTTTTTGTTATAATGGCATTGAAGAATTTTAGACACATACTCTCTAATAACAAGATCCAACTGATGGTTTCACATCCAAGCATGAAGGAGATTATATTGAGCATAAATATTAATGAAAAAAGAGCTAGTTGGATCACCAAGGTGATGGAATATGACATTAACATCAAGATAACCAAGTTCATAAGAGTAAAAGGATTATGTGAGAAATTAACTGATCTATAAATTAAGATTAAAATAGTCTTGATGTTGTAGGAGGAAAGACCAATTGATTAATATCCTCTTGCCAGATGATGCCAATATTGACTAAATAATGAAGCTTGCATGGTGAACCTATATGGAGAACCTACATAAAATATTAAAAACCTTAAGAGAAAGAAACTTGTCTCACCAAATGAGAAGTTTTAAAAGAGTATTATGCATTAGACATTAAGAAATAGGAAAGGTAAATTTATAGGTGAAATTTAGACATGTCCCAACATCCTCATGCATGTGGGATAAACTTTCACTAATGACCTAGAATAACCTAAGAAAGATAAAATAGACTGTGTAGACAAAACCCAATGGGACAAATGTCTACACCAACACCCACCCCTTAAATGTATCTTAGGTGGGTAAAAGAATTGGATCCTAACAATAAGGCCTGATGAGGTACCCAAACACAATGCAACTCCCATAAAATATAGAAAAGGAGAAAACCCTTAGGAATAAAACTCCTCTACAAAATAGATAAAAGAATAAGGTAAGGCTAAAAATATCCACTAGAATTTAAAATTGACTAAAGCCATATTTTGTCTTATAAAGGAGTGACCTGGAGTGACTATGGATCCGAAGTAGATATAATGAAGAATATATCACCTTAGAATAGTGGAGTCAGCTAAATACCTGATGGATCTTCAACCAAGGTGTGATTATGATACAAGGAATCATTCTCCTCATGAAAGATAGGTGGGATAACTACTCTATGCTAATAAGGTGTAGTAATAACATAGGATAAGGACTATAAAATGACCTAAAACTATGTGATAGACTACCCAATGTCTGATTTATCTTAGATTAGAATGCTTGTTCCTTGTAATGTTTAAATCAGACCAGAGGTAGGTTGATCAAGAAATAACTCTTCAACATCTAGAAGGTGACAAGGAGATGGTGGAGATGTGTCCCCATCATTAATGTAGTCATTTATATTAGAATAAGAGTCATCAATATCATAAGTGTGTTTAGGATCCAAAATGCCGTCAAGTTCAGGATAATCCAAAGAAGAATAATCATAAGGAGAGTTAGGAGCAAAGCGTGAGAAGTTATATAGCTAAGTTTGATAATTGACCACTCTCACTGCCATTATAGTATCATTGTGCATCTCTAACATATAGTGAATCTAAAGTGAACTCAACTCACATGCCTATACCAAGGTGATTAATTTGGTAAATTGAAAGAAGGTTAGTTGAAAGTGAGGGAACACTTATAAAATTATTAAATGTTCTACCAAAAACTTCAATAGACCCTCTCCTAAGAAATTTTATAAAAGTCTCATCATCCAGTTGTATAAATGTCATGTCACATGGTTCTAAGTAATCAAACTTAATCTGAGAAGAGGTCATGTGATGTGAATCACTAGAGTTAATGAACCATGTAGGAGTCATAGATACAATAACACTTAGGGCCTTGCCATTTGATTTTCCCTTACTATTTTCCTTTGCCTTTTCTTTAACAAGATCATTTGCCTTAGAGGATTTATGGGTTGATAAGTGATAATTGGTAGAGTAAGGGACACTGATGTTGTTCTTATCGAGCAACCTAGTTAGTTGGTCAATCTACTTCAAATATTTGTTCTCGTCATGCTTTCCCAATTAAAACCCACATGTGTTCTAATATTTCTTAGGATTAGAACTAGAAGAAGAGGACTCGTGCTTGAATTTTTGGGTGGGAATATTTTCATACTTATCTTGATCTTTTTTGTTCTATTTTTTATCTCTATTCTTTGAAGCCTTTTATTTCTTAGTAAAAAGTGCACAAGATTTTGAGGAATCCACTCTTCCCATATCTATCAAATTGTCTTGATCTTGATTCAAGTTGGAAATAAAGTATCTAAATAAGGCATCTTACATGTAGCTCTAAAACAACTTTTTATGGCATAGAAAGTGGATACAAATACAAAATATTCTAAACCCATTTTGGAAAGTATAGATAAAACAAGTTGATCATCTTTATTATCTATTCCATGTTCTTTTAACTGCAACCTCAAAGATTTAAACTTACTAAAGAAGTCTTGTAGTGTGTCAAAGTCACCTGGGCTCAAACTGATGAGCTTATTCTACTTTTATGTCCTCTCATAACATCCTACTTCCCAAATAGATTTTATACTATGGTTCATACTTCATTTGGTATTTTAACAGATTCAATGTGAAAACATAAGCTAGATGAAATAGACAAACTAAGATAGCTGCGTGCTTGATCACAACTATTAAACCATTTATTTTTATCTACATCTACTGTAGGTCTAGTTTCCTCATTCATATTAGTCATGTATAATCATTATTTTCATAGAGAAAGTAACATGTTGCTTTTCTACTCGTGATAATTGAATGCATTAAGAGGAGGAAATGACTAGTAATTTTACATGATGCAAGAAAAGAGGTTATTGCAGAAAGTAAAGAAGAAATGTAGAAAATAAAAATATAAAACACCACATATTACCCCTTATAAATATCAAAGTGACCCCCCTTAATTTGTAAATATAAGTGTGCTCTTATAGAAGTCAGACTCAACCGAGAATGCATATTGAGAAAATGTTTGTAAGTATAAAATAACTAGTGTGACATTAGACTCAACTGATAATGCATCCAAGAGTGTACAATAGTTGTTTTGAATAAAGATCTATAGGGCCAAAAAATACCACTAATGCATAGAAAATGAAAAAATAATCACTTTTAAATAAGACAATAGTCAAATATGAGCTACCAATCAAAATCTATGTGTGTTTGAAAATCTACTCACATGAAAATGTTGGTATCAAAAGTGTTGGAAAAAATATTTTTATTTAACTTCCCCATTGAAATTTTATGCATCAATTTTAAAAATAAAAACTTAATCATATTTTTATTTAACTTCCCCATTGAAATTTTATGCATCAACTTTAAAAATAAAAACTTAATCCTCTCTTGAGAAAAAATTAAATATCTTTGGGTTCGAAGTGACCATGGGCTTAATTTTCCATATGACCAAGTGTTAAGGGCTAAGTTGGGTGCTTGCCTCATGTGACCACACCATATGACCAAGGGCTTAAGAGGTAGGATGAGGACTCTCCCCATTGATGATGTCACTTTACACTATGATGTGACTTGGTGAGTCATGTCACTCCTAAAATATCTCTTTTTTTATAATGAATACTGTCACAAACCCATGTCTAAAAATTGACAATTGCACACACATCGTAAAGAGTCCTTGGACTTAAAATTAATGCTTGTTAGACTACCATTGCATCTGAGAGTGAAGACACATCATCATGTGCTAGGAAGAGGACCTCAAAACCTATAAACCCATGGAGGCATATGCATTACCACATATTTGATGAATGTGCTATCAGGCCTTGGGCCCCATGGAGACGTGAAGTGCGGCCACATGAAAGTCACATCATTGCATTTTTGCTGGTCAAGTTGGTGGACTATTGGACTGGTATATTCATGGTAATGTAAATCATTCAAGCACTCACATCTCATTCAATTACATCATCTTATATAGTTAGTTTGGGTCATCTGGCTGGTGAACTTATGAAGGTGCAAATGTGCAGAACAAAGGGTCCATATCACATGCATATCTAAGGTAGGATGGCTATCTATTAGACTTGTACAAGTGTGAGTGCATGAAATGAAGGGTTTGTATCACCATATTTATGGAGGATAGTTTTTTGGGCCTTTAGGAATGCAAAAATGTGAGGCAAAAATAAGGGGTGTTACATGACCCTTTTGCATGCATGAATGTAGTCAAAGGCTGATGGAAGGGATTTTTCAAGAAAATTCTAAGTCCAATTTTTTTTTCAATGTCCGAAGTGATAAAAATCCCTACAAGATGAAACCATATCAATAAATATTGGCTCAAATTTCTAAAAAATAAGCAAAGATCCACTTGGTTATCTATAAAACCTAAAATAATCCAAAAATATTTTTTTGATTAAAGACTCTTACAGTGAAAAATTATGCAAAAACCATGAAAATTCCTTAAAACCCTCAAAAAATCACTATCATGAAACTTGGACATATTTATAGACAATATTAGGGTTTTGGCCTTTGAATCTAATGGAGCTATTTGTTTTTCATCTAGAGACACTAGTTGTAAAGATTTTCATAGATTTTCTATAAACCCCACCAAACCCTTGAAAACTAAATAAAAAAACCATAGGAATGTAATGAACAAATCCTGCCAACATTTAAATATCAAATGGTTATTGGAATGGATCTAATATCATGTCAGAAGACATGAATATCAATTGAACAATGAAGCTTTCATGGTGAACCTATATAGAGAACCTACATAAAATATTAAAACCCTTAAGAGAAAGAAACTTATCCCACTAAAGAGAAGTTGTAGAAAGAGTATTTTGGATTATCCATAAAAGTAATAAGAAAGATACATTTATAGTTGAAAGTTAGACATGTCCCAACATCCTCATGCATGTGAGATAAACTTTCACTAATGACCTACAATAACATAAACAAGATAAAATAGATTGTGTAGACAAAACTCAGTGGGAAAAAGGTCTACACCAACACCTCTTAGCTTCTAGAATCAAAGTATTAAAGCCTTCCTATAGTTAAGTGAGTATCCATAAGAGCTTGACAAGGCTAAAAGGAGACATTTCAGGTTGTAGGCTATTTCTTATGTACTTGTCAATGATGTATTATTTATAAAGGACATCAATAGAGTCTTTTTAAGATGCATAAAATAGAATCAGACCAATAAGATCCTTCAAGAGTTTCATGACAAATTGTTAGGAGGACATTACTCACCCAAAACCACTGCTACTAAGATCATGAGGGCTAGTTATTATTTTCCAAGTTTTTTCAAGGATTCTCATAGATGGGTAAGAAGTTTTAGAAAATTTACCTTATTTATAGGAAAGCATAGGCTAATAGATCTTCCACTTCATCCAATTCACGCTGACCAAACCTTCTCTTAATGGGGTCTAGATTTCATTAGAATAATCAACCCTCCTTCAAGTGTTGGACACAAGTTGATCCTCACTATGACAAACTATTAAATAATATAGATAGAGTGAGTGGCCATAAAAGAAGAAAATAAACCATCCATCTTAGATATGTATGAGGGAATTGTGACTAGATTTGGTGCCCCAACCACCATTATCTTAGATAATGCTATGGATTTTATTGGAACTAGAATCAATGGGTGGGTAGTAGGACATAACATCTATTTCAAAACCCCCTTAAATTATTACCCTCAAGGTAATATTTTAGTTGATTCAACTAATAAAAACTTGATCTACATCATCAAGTGAACCATGGAGGATAATCAAAGGACTTGGCATGCAAAACTCAAAGTAACCCTATAGGATGATAAAATAATGTTAAAAAGGGTGATTAGAAACTCTCCCTTCAAGTTGGTATATGGAAGAGAGGCTAGGCTACCTATGCCACTAGAATTGCCCTCATTAGAGCTTACCCACTAGCTGGAGCTAGTTGAAAATGATCATATGATGGTGATGATTTTTGAACTAATGGAGCTAGAAGAGACTAGGAATCAAGTGATGCATACTTTGGAGCTTCAACAAGCTCAAATGAATATAACCTTTTAAAATAAGGCCACTAATTAAATTTTCCAAGAATGAGAATTAGTGATCAAATGGGACATAAAGAGAGCAAAATTTGGGAAGCACATAAAGTTTGATGCAATATGGAGTGGTCTTTATGTCATCATAGGCTCCAATCATACCAATGCTTTTGATCTCTTAAATTTAAATGGAGAAGGGCTACCAATCCTAGTCAATGGGATCCATCTAAAACACTACTTTTGAAGTGCTCTACAGTTATATATAGTAATTTAGTTGTATTTTATTTCCTCTAAGTGCTACAACACATTAGTTTATATTTTTTTTCCCTAAGTACCTTCATGCACATTTTAAATAGTTTTGTCATTCTTCCTTCATTTGAGTACTTGGGCACTTATGTTTATTCTTATTCCTAAATTTCCCTATTTTTATGAGGTGAATCTTAGTTAGATTCATTTAAGATGGGCCTAAAAAGTTTTAGTAGGGTTGTGTTCTCAAAATATAAGAAGTTTGGATGCTTTTATGACTCCATACCTAATAGATTATTTTAAAGGATATTGGATTCCTGGTTAGTAGGCAAATAACCCATAGAGGTTGTCAGAATGTTGACCATTTTTTATCATCATGGAAAATTAGTGTCCAATTCAAAAAGGGGCTTCCAGATTACTTTCAAGGTTCCATTGTTCAGTCTAAGTTCAGTAGAAGGAACTATGCCAAAAGGATGAAAAAAAGGTTAATAGGATCTTAAATTTTAGCCTTGACATCTTGTTTCAAGGAAGTAGGCCTTCTTGAAAATTGTTTGTAAAAATTGATAGATAAGTCAGTACTCTCATTCCAAAAAAAAATGCCAAAAATTTCATATGGATTGGCCAAGTCTTTTGGCCTTTGAGAAACTTGTTGTGAAGAATTGTCAAAACTTTTGTCCTGAAAACAAATTTCTTGAGAAGAAGACATGTAACATCACTTCAAAGAGTGTAGAAGTAGAAATTTTTACACTAAATTTTTTTTTTGAGCTCCTAGACTCCATATCTGCTTAAAACCTACATAATTTGAACAAGGAAATGCTTTAACACTAAGTGGTTTTCAAGATTTTTTTGGTGATGGTTTTAGGGAGCACTAAATTAAAGTTGATGGGCCTTGGGTGACGTCTTGATAGGTTCTCAAGTTATCAATGTGTTAGGGCTCTGGTCTAAACCTCTTGACATCACATGACAGTCATTTATAGGTCTTGACAAGTTCAAACCTTTTTCAAAACATCTCAACACTTAGTCAATTTTTCAAAATTTTGCCTGATGCTACACATCGCTCCCTTGATAATCCTAATTCTTCAAAAAATTTCTAGATGCCACCCATCACTCTCTTGATAGTCCCATGCCTATTTGAAAGTATTTTAAAAGATTTGGTTGATCTTCTTCCAAGTTTTCCTAGAAAAAGTGATGATATCAATAAATATCTGAGCAAACAATCAAGGGGATGCTTCCATATGTCATAATTTTAGAAACCCAGTAACCCAAGATTTTTCATGCAAAGCCTAAATCCATTGGGTTAATAGGTTAATGGGATGATGCCATGTGGCATAATCCCCATACTCTTCTCTCTCAAATATTTCCATGCAACTCAGAGAGATGTTATATCCCCAAGATAGCAAGTGAGTGGGATGGTATTGCATGGTGCAATATCATAGCTCCATAGTCCCATGATGTTTTATGTAGATTGTACTAGTATGTCAAAGCCTCAAGCTAGTGGGTGAGTATGATGGTACCCCATGGTGCAATCCCACAACTCTATAGTCCCATGGCATTCTGTGTAGCCTATAGCAATTTGTTAGAGCATAGTGAATGGGATGACACTACACAATACAATCTCGCTATTTTGTAGGCCTGTATTTGTTGGTATAGGTAGAAAAGGAATTTTTATAGTAGGTAAGTGGGATGACACCACATGTAAAAATCACACTTCATTACATAATGAATAGTCTATGTAGATAGTTAGATCAACAAAGGAGTGAGAAGGAGTGAAGTGGAAGTAGTAGGTCCTAACACGCAGTAGTAGGAGTTCTTGACTAATAGTAGAATTCCATGTGGTATAATATGTAGTCAGAGCAATGAAAAAGCAAGAATAATCCACATGGTAGGCTCCTCATCTGAGTAAAAGGACATGCTAACTATGTAGCCATCAAGGCAATGGCTTAAATTTTGTGGTCCATCTAAGTGTCATAGCTAAACATTTGAATGAGTGAGAAAGAGCCACATAGAGATGGTAGGCCAAAGAACATAGTTCTAGAGAAACCACATGGTAGGAACCATCAGAACTAAGGACATGTTGTCTACATAGAAAATAAAGAATGAACCTAATATTGACAACCCATTTGGTTATCAAGACCATAAAAAGCCAAAAAATGTGGAGTTTAGGATGGTTAATGAGTTGAGAAATGTCACAGTTGGCATAGTAAATCTATTTAAACCTGAACCTATAGAATTTAATATAAATGCAACTAGCACATTGAAAACTATGACCAAATGTGAATGATGAAGGGGAGCCTTAAATGTTAAATATGGCATGGAGATTCATAGAGAATAGCATTGAAATCAAAAATGGTGGAATCAAGAAAAGTATTCTAAGGTAGAAATTATAAGAGATATAAAGTTGCACTCCTACACACGAAGCCTTTCAAATTGAACTATCGTAGTTGAAAAATTAAATATTGGTTGTTACACAACCAATGAGAGAAAGAGATCAAGATAATAAGATAGAGTTGAGGTTATATTCAACATACCTTGAGGACATAATTAGGATCCCAAATTAATTTTTGCCATCCATATCTTACTATAGAGAGATTATGCATCTCAATTTTTGATATCATTCCAATTTAATCAGCGACATTCTGATTGTAATTAATGAACCATTGGCTTACCACTACCTATAAAAGACTAGGTCTTACCTTTTGAAATTGCCAACAGTTATTAGTACAATAATACTTCAAAAAAATTCCCTCCAGGAGCCTCTTTACCACCTAAGCCTTACATCTTAATGAGAATTGAGTTCAACTCCCTTTATTTTCTTGCATTTTGTGTGCATTTATTTAGTTTGTCAATCTTTATCTGTGGGTAATCTTCATCCCTCTCATTATTGCCAATTCCTTCACTCCTCTATATATAACATGACTCCCCTTTATAGATTTTATGATGTGTGCACATAGGCCTATACAAGAAATATTTATGGACCGTTTGTCATTTCTCTTAGTGTTGTAATGTGTCTTGTACCTTCATGAAAATTACTTATGCAATTAAATCATTTAATTTTGAATTATGTGTGTTATTCCCTTATTCTCTATGATTTGTAGTGTGTTCTTCAAAGCTTATAGAGTGGCTCTATCTAGTCTTGGTGCATCACCATTAATTCATTTTAAACATTCCTTCTCCCTTTTTCCCTAGCATTTTTTAGACTTAAGATTAGTTACATATTTCCTTTCAAATATTTTAGGCCTATATGTTGATCCTAATCAGATACATTAAGATTAGAAGTCATCCTTATCTAGATGTTTGTCCCAAGGAGTGTAAGTGTCCCACACCACTGGGGATGATCCCATTGAACCATATTCCAATTCATCAGGTGTAAGGTTTTAGTGATAATAATATCAATGTTAAGTTTTATAAATGGTCTCATCATGTCACCTAAGCATGTGAATTTCAAATCAATTAAATCACATTTAACTCCAACAAATGAAGTTTTCTTGTGTGTTTCCACCTATGATAATATATTGATTTCAAAGAGAAGTAAGGTGGTTGGTGTGAGAAAATAGGTAAAAATTAAATAGGAAAAATATCTCTTTTTTTGGGTGTGAACACTTCTAGTAACATATGTTTTTGGATAGACTTCAAGATACTTTGGTGTTCTATACCAAAAATGGGAGCTGAGAAAAATATAGCTAATTATTTACTTGGTAAATATGTAACTATGAGTAAATGTAATAGTGGAACTCACTAGAGACTTTATACCCTTAGGATCAAGGGAAATGGTAAAATTAAAAGCCTAGACAAGGTCGAGGTGGGTGTGATTGAAATTTTGGATGAACTAATAGTTGGCCTATCATTTAATCCCAAGGTGGAGGAAGGTAAGAAGGGAAATCATGTTAGTTTATTTTCCATTAGTTTAAAATTAATTTACCTTATCATGTGCACAAAGACTATAATAGATAAAACTAGATATCTTATTGGTTTTATCATGCAAGAATTATTCTCACATGCTCACCCAAAGTACACAACTTATGATTGGTTCCTATCAGTTTTATCATGTGATGGTATACACATTGGTATTTCTATGTTATGGTAATTGAATAGGCACTTAGTTATAATTAAAACTATCATATTTTATCTAACTCATACCATACAATCATTCCATATTTTAACTATTTATCACAAGTAAAAGGAGTGAAAAATAAGAAAAAGAATATTCATGCTAATAGTTTCATAACAAGTTTTCATGTATTTCAATTAGAAAAAGTGTTCCATTTATTCATGTCAATGGTCACCATAAACATGTCTTGATGTGTATCATAAATATAATCTCAAGATTACATTTACCATTACACAATAATAACTAACAACATCAACAACAAACTACTATAGTAAAACTAGGTGTATTTATACATGATTCTACCCTAATCAATCAGTTACAACATTAACATAAAAATGATAACTTACCAATGACCATTGATAAATAATGAGTTATGTCACATCTTTATATTGAATTCATATAGATATGGGCCTAATTACCTTTAATACCACTTCTATACTAGATATATGATGTCATGTGCCTATATTTTCATGGGGTGGTGTTAGATCCATGATTGATTTATTCTCTTTCGATGTTCACGTGAACCATTTACTTAAATTCTTCCACCTCTCATGCCCTTGTCCAAGTTATATGATAATTTCCTAAGTATTATGTCCTTAGTTCCTTTATGTTTCCTACATCCTTTTTATTTATGTCATGCTTCTTTTGCACCTTGGATTTATTTCACACCTAGGTTTACTTCTATGCCAATCTCATCAAAAATTACTGAGCCAATAGTCTATCCCAAATTATTTACCCTCCGTAGGTCCTTCAGATATCAAAAATTTATGTCCCATTTTATCAATCTAGTGCTTGACCTCCTCTCAATGATTTAATATAGATTATAACTTAGAGGTAATCTCTTCTACTTCGACTTTGAGTTGTTTGGTCTCCTTAGGTTACTCAATAAAATCACCTGCTTGAGTTGTCAAATGATCAAGTGATATAGTATCATCCTTGTGAATGTCCTCAAGCATTTTGACCTCTGTTAAAAACTATTCATAGAAGACCAAAAAATTAGTGTTAAGATCTTGGTGATGAATTCTTATTTTAGTTTCAAGTGCCTCCACATCCTAAAATGATTTGGTGTGATGAACTCTATCCCTTATTATAAGTGCATTATCATCTAACTATTGCCATTAGTGTTCCTTTGACTAAAACCTAGCTTCTAAAAATTTGGTAAGTCACTCCAATCTAACAAAAACTCTTTCTTCTAGGGAAGTAATGGTACTCACTCAGGCCAAAAAACTATTGCACACTTCTATAGATTCTATAAATTGATCTGTGGCCCAAGCTATTTGCACTAGGGGTTGACTTGGTCTTTGAATTTTTTCAATAAAAGGTTCACCAAAGTCTCTAGATTATTTATAGGTTCATCGATAAGAGGCACTCCATTGGAAAGTGCTAGCTCTTGTTGTAAAATTAATTTAGATATGTTTAGAGTAATTACCCAATCTACTGTCACTTTTTCTAGCTGATGCTTGAGCTCATCTAACTCTTGTTCAATATTTATTTTTAGTAACTTCATTTTTATACAAGGAAATTACCTCTCAATGTTTTTTTTATAAATTTTATTAACATCATAGCCTTATAGTGAGCTCTATCAAGAGATCGTTAGAGCCAACTTAATTAGGGTTACACTTGTTTGGGTTGGTGAACATTACTAAGGATCTAGCCAAAAATCTTTTGAAAATTCTACCCCCTTTGGTGTTGAATCATTGATATCTGATGGAAGCCCAAATTGGTTCTCCTCATTACATAAATCCATATAAAATGAGATCTTGCATTAGGTTTGATTTGAATAATCCTCTTTGGAAAGGTACCTCCACATATACAGTTGATCCTTAAGACATTCTACTGGACATATCCTTGAACAAAAAATATATCATACTTATTATCTTGCTACTATGATGGTTCCTCAATAATCCCCTTGACTTTGTTTGGGTCATACTCTATAATCTTGATATTTAGATCACTCTATTATTAGGATATTAAACTAACCTCCTGGTCCCTGATGCTTATTGTTTCCCCTTTATCTACCCCCTCTTCACCAGTGGTAATTTTATTGTACAAATGTGTGTCATTCGGGGAAAACTCTTCTTGTTTCACTAGATTTTCCTCTTTAGGATCAAGAGTGGCTTCCTTGGATTCCTTTTTAGGAGATGGTGGAGGAGACATTGCCCTTTATTTTGACACCACAATACTTGGCTTAGAATGACCCTATCTTGAAGGAATAGTACTCTATTATGCAATGTCAAGGCCATTTTATTCTTTTTTTTAAGGAAGCCTTGGTATTTTGGGAGGTGAACGGGATATCTTTTTTTATCTGGGTTTCTCACCTTACATGCTTATGGTGGAATCAAGCCTTAACCTATTTTCTTCCTTGAAATTCCTTCTTTACACCACTATTTCTTGTAAGGGAGGAAGAGTTTCCTTAGGAAATTTTTGAATACCTAAATCCCTCTTATTGGGTTTGAGAATATAATAAAATTTATGAATATGTCTTGTAATAAGAATTTCGTGGGTGTTGATGTCTGTAACATCCATCTTAACCTTCTCCCTATGTGTTTTCTTTCTAGGGTAAATATACATTTACTAAAGTGTATGGATTTTGACATCAATTTTGTCAACATCAATACACACCTTATGCATGTCAAAAATGTGCTTTAAATTTTTTTTTAGTACTTGTCCATAAATGCATATGGTAGCTTAAGCCACCTAGACAAATTATTTGTAGGATCCATCTAGATGCATGTAAGCGAGTAGTGTTACATAACAATAAATTGGGATTGGGTTCCCATTTTCATTGGCAAATAATTGAAAATGTGCCATTCATTGTCAAAATCATACTTCAACCCATCAAACCATCCCTTCATTTTTTATCTTATGGGAAGGGGTGATAGTGCCTAGACAAGTGAACTAATGGATTCAATCTATAAGGGACTTGTTTTTAGGTGGGTATACCCACTTAAATTCTTTTCCAATGTATTCTAGAAGTCCAATTTCATTAAACACCAATAAAATGAGAATCATGCTTGATGAGACTAGGATATGCCCAATAAATGTATGATAAATGACCTCATCTTACTTTCTCTTTTTATTAAGTTTGATTGAATTTTGTAACTTTTATTTTGATCTGAGATGAGTTACGATGTGATTATCCATCTTTTGTTGATTGTGATTCTAACATTTTAAAAGACCTGTAATTCCTAACAAGTGTGTTGGAAAATTCTAGTTTTCCAATAAATAGGTCATCATCAGGCTAAAGAACAAATATGAAGTGGATTGCATGTTTTTGAAAGCATTGGAATCAATTCCAATTAGTTTTAGAACCTAAAAAATTTGTTCTAGAATCATCATAATTAGTTATGAAACCTATAGAATCTATTCTGCAACCATCATAGTTAGTTCCAGAACTCCACCATACTATTTCAAGTTGTCACATTTTTGGACTTAGCTCTGGAACTCTATATTTAGCTTCAATACTCTTTCAGATAAGCTCAAGAACTTTTACGGCTAGATATGGAACTGATGAGGATCTATTCCAAACAATTGGCAATATGTCAAAGATCAATGATCCCATTAAATCAGGAATAGATTCTTGATTATCTGAACTGGAAGAATCAAGACAATTATCACATAGTTAGACATCCAGCCACATCTTGATTTAGCATCTATTCTAGGCACAATTTAGTTCCATCATATCTATGAAATAGTTATAGCCATCAAAGCATCTATATATACAGACCTAATATAGATATAAAATATAGAAAATAGAGAAAGAAGATATAAGATAGAGATAAAATCATAGGAGAATAGAGAGATAAAGGATAGCTTAGTAAATTTGTAATATAGAACATTTTATCAATGAAATAGCCATTCCTATTTTGAAAGCAAAATGAATTGTTCAAATCCTATTCTAGGCAGAGCAAGGGCCCACTCCAAAGAACCAAGATCTTCATTTTTGTTGGTATTTATATTTATTTTCACAAAATTAAATAGGTAACTCTGTTAAATTTATAAATGCCTCTAACTCTTTAAATTTAAGATTTGTTGCAGATTTGATCTTGTAGGTGTTTTAGATTAAAGTTTCATTTTTGCAACGTGTGCTTATTTCTAGAAATCAATTTCATTCCTACAATGTGTGTTTGTTTCTAGCAATCAATTTGATTTCTACAATGTGTGTTTATTTTAAGCAATCAATTTCATTTCTAAAACGTGTGTTTATTTCCAAGTAATCTATTTCATTTCTGCAATGTGTATTTATTTCTAGCAGATTTGCATAGTTTGATTCCAATAAGGTTTTAACCAAGAAATCCTTAAGACATTAAAACCCCCCAAAAAAAAATATACAAATACCCCCACTCAATTACTAAATTGTTATGATTCCTCTTGTTGCATACAACTTTAGACACAACCCTAGTTAAATATGACATCAACAGGAATTTGATTAAATGAAGGGGATAATGACACCCAACATTTTTTAAACCATTTCCAGGAAACACTAGCTATAATTTTCTAATTAGGTGTCAACAAGAGCAAAAATCATTCATTTAGTAATTAAAGAAATTTTCCCTAATTTATGAGTAGACCACGAGATTTCAAGGGAATATTTCTCCCCAAAATTTTTGAATAAGAAATTCCATCATCCTCTAGTTTAAGAAAGGACGTTGAACAAGAATTGGAGGCACCATTATCTCCTATAAGACAAGAAGAAAAATTGCCATCCTTAGAATTTTTAGATCAGTCACCAGAACCAAGTAAAACCATAGGGAGGAGGATTATTTCTCAAGATCCATTGAGGGAAAGTTTAGATTCTCAATTGAGTAGTCAACCCCCTACTCCTGACTTTTCACCATCCCCAAAATAGACCACATACCACATTGATTAGGAGAAGGAATTAGAAAATACTAGAGAGATGGAACGAGAAGCTAGAAGAAAACCTAAGAGAACCTTTACCTATCCCATTCATATTGAGGATGATGAAACCACTATGAAAAACATTTCACCTGCACACTTTCCCACATTTAGAGGAATGTCATATGAGGATCCTGACCAATTTTTGTTTGAGTTTAAAGCACTATGTCATACTTATGATTACAAGACAGATAATCAAAAATTTAAGTTGTTTCCATCTACCCTAAAGGATGCAACAATGAGGTGGTTTATGGGATTAACATCTAATTCTATTACCAATTGGGAATAAATGGAAACTATCTTCCTAGACAAATATCAAGATTATTGTAGAGGAATAAATTGAAAGGAAGAATTTTTCAAAATCAAACAGGAAAAAAATAAAAATATGGAAGATTATTCGGACAGATTCCTCTTTGTGAGTAAAATATGTGGATTTATACTTCAAGAATATTTAAATAAAACCATTTTTCTCAAAGGTCTGGATGATGAATCTAGAGAAACCTTTGATTTAACTAGTGGAGGAAACATTGCTCAATTAAGAATGGACAAAATCATAGAAATTTGTAGAAACTATTCAAGAACAAGGGGTGGACCTAGAAAAGGGAAAACAGTTAAAAATTCTAATCCAGATATGAACAAATTAATGGATGAATTGGAAAACTTTAAAATAGATATATTAGTTTAATTAACCTCCACCATGGATGGATTGCAAGCTAAAGAAAATGCCCAACTTGAACCATTAGCCATGTATTATCCTAGATGTAGGAAGAAACATGCAATAAGGGAATGTCTTTTGGATAAAATGGAAGTATGTCTTGTCTGTGAATGTAAAGAACATGATACTCACACTTGTTCTCTTCTTCCACTCATAAAAAATAAGCTCAAATAAACCAATACATCATCCACCATAGAAAAATTAAATTTTGTTCATAGATAACCTAACCAAGGACAGTTTAAGCCAAGACCAACTCCTAATCCCAGGATAATGCAATGGGTAGCTCAAATAATACCACAAATTTGGGGATAACCACCTTAGGCCTCTCAACCCATATGGCATCCTCAGGATTTGGTAATTCAATCTTGGAATACTCAAGGACATCAACAACCTTAGGTTGGTCAAGGAAATCCTTATGCTTGGCCACAACCTAGATGAAGCCCTAGCAATTATGTGCAAGGAAAAACATATCCAAATCAAAATCAACAATCCATAATGGGACCTATATCACAAAATATGTAGATTAAAAATAGATTCCAAACCTAAATTCCATCACAACCAGTAGAAAACCCAAGAAACAAACAAACAACTCTTGTATACGAAATAGAATTAGAAAAATTAGTTGATTTAAATACAATGGATTGTAAAAACATTCAAACCAGATCTGGCAAAATAGTTAGCAGTCCACCTATTATAATCACTAAGATGATAGAAGAAGCTAAAACCCCTAGCATAGTTACACCTAAGGTAGATGACAAAGAAAAAGATAAGGAACCAGAGAATAATTCTACTAAGATTCCATTTCCAGAAAGACTTAAAGAAATCATAGAACTTAAGGAATCTGAATTAGTGAAGAAACTAAGAAGATTGAATATTGAAATACCATTGTTACAAGAAATTAAGGATATTCTAGAGTTGAACAAGTTAATCAAATTTTTATGTTTTAAAAAACCTGGAAGAAAGAAACAGTACCCCAAGACTATTCAGGTAGACAGGAAACTTGTTGATTTATTAGCAAGAAAACTCTTATTACCTAAATATGGAGATCTTGGAAGCCCTGTTATTTTTGTTTCTATAGGGAATAAGGATATACATAACATTTTGATTGATTTGGGCATAGCTATCAATGTAATGATAGTGGACACTTTGAAAACATTACCATTAATAGGCATACAACCTACTAATACCATATTGCAAATGGCAGATCAGTCTGTAGAAAAACTAGGAGTTATTGAAGATGTGGTAGTAATGGTAGAATCATGGGAATATCTAGTTGACTTCCTTATATTGTAGACAAAAGGTAAAACACTTGGTTATCCCATTATTTTTGGGTGACCATGGTTAGCTACAGTTGCTGCCTTAATTGATTGCAGGTTAGGTGATATGACTATTTCAAATGGTTAGAATTCTAAGCAAATTTTATTATATCCATCTGTATGACCTTTTATTGACAATCAAGTGAAATTATGGGTTGATAATCCTGATATTAATGAGAAAAATCTATCTTCTTGGCTATGATAACATTGCAAGATCATGTATGAGAAATAGATGATATGGTTAATCCTTAATTAAATGAACATCAATCATCATTGGAGTAGTCAAGATTAGCTCCGTAACCATCACAGTTAGTTCTGGAACCATCACAGTTAGTTCTGGAACCATCACAATTAGTTCTAAAACCACACCAATTCTCTACAAGTGAAGATAAATTCACTCTAGAGGAATGCAATTTCTCTTGGGGAGAGGAAGGATCTATAGCATCAGCTTTATAGATATCAAGAGATGGTGAATAATTTTTGGAAAATAGAAGTAACGAGGAGTTTGACCTACAACAAGATAAGTATCATAACTCTTCTAATTGTCCTTTGTCTAGCATTTTGCCTCTAGGAACTTTCACAGATGTTGATACATATCATATATTGTTACCACATGCCTGTCCACTAAAAACCTTAATGGAAACCTTTCAACAAATCAGTTCATCATATCCTAAAACCAAACATATTGAGATTCAACTAGGAATTTTTTTGAATATTAATAGCTGGTTAAAGAATGATGAAAAAGTCAAATTGTTTGATGTTCTGAAGAATCATTCTAAAGAGTTTGCTTGGAACTATAGAGATGTGAAAGGAATTCATCCAAGTATCTACACCCATCACATTTATACTAAAAATATTAGACCAGTTAGGCAACTTCAGAGAAGGATTAATCCAATCTTAAGGGATATAGTCAAACAAGAAATTGAAAAACTATTACAAGTAAGTTTTATCTACCCTATCTCAGATAGCCAGTAGGTGTCTCCTCTTGTAATTGTCCCTAAAAAGAATGAAAAATGGAGAATTTATTTTGACTATACGAAAATGAACAAAGCCACCCTGTGAAATTATTTTCCCTTACCATTCATAGATCAAGTCTTAGACAACCTTTCAAGTAAACAATACTTTTCCTTCTTTGATGGATTTAGTGGATACAATCAAATTAGAATTGTTGCTGAGGATTAGGACAAAACTACATTTACTTGTCCATGGGGTACCTTTGCTTACAGGGTATTGCCATTTAGACTATGTAATGCTCTAGCAAAAATTCAAAGAACTGTATTAGCAATTTTTGTAGACCTAACAAATGACTATGTGGAGGTATACATGGATGACTTTACTGTGTATGGAGATACATTTGAGTATGCCTTAAAAATTTTGGACATAATATTAACAAGATGTGAACAACACCACTTGTCTCTTAGTCATGAGAAATGTTTGATGATGGTTGATGAAGGGATCGTATTAGGACACCATATTTCAAAAAGAGGAATTTAGGTTTACCAAAACAAAATCAAGATTATTTCAGACTTGCCTATTCCACAAACTTCCATAGATATCAAATCATTCTTAGGACATGCTGGATACTATAGGTGTTTTATCAAAGATTTTAGTAAAATTGATGCCTGCATGTTTAAATTGATTACCAAAGACTATGAATTTCTTTAGGATGAACAGTGTCAACATGCTTTTGAATAAATTGAAGAGAAATTAGTAACTACCCCAATATTACAAGGACCTAATTGGGAGAAACCTTTTCACATCCAAACTAATGCCTCAAACACCTCAATTGGTGTAGTTTTGGGATTAGAAAGATGAAAAAGGAAGAATGTATGCTATTTACTATCTTAGTAAAAATCTTACTCCCACTGAAATAAATTACACTACCACTAAAAAAGAATTTCTGGCCGTGATCTATGTAATCAATAAATTTAGACATTACATTACAGGGTATAAAACATTTGTACATACATATCACTCAACAATTAAATATTTAATGAACAAACCAGTGGTTGGAGGTAGAATAATTAGATGGTCATTACTTCTACAAGAATTTGATATTACCATTATGGACAATCTAGGCAAATCTAATGTGGTGGCTTATTTCTTGTCAAGATTGACCAATACAGGGGAGCAAGATCTAGTCAAGGATAACTATCCAGATGAACAATTATTTGTTATTTTAGCTAACACACCATGGTTGCTGACATGGCAAATTATTTAACAATAAGGGAAGTTTCTTCTTTTCACTAAAAAAAAAAATTAATCAAAACTAGTGCACAGTTCAAATGGTTAAATGGAATGCTATTTAAATGTGGTCCTGATTTGGTTTTATGATGCAGGAGCATCTGCAATAGTTTCAAATTCTAGTGTGAACTTTCAAATTCTGTTTTCCCTCCAAATTGTGTTCAAATTTCAAAATTTCACTTTGAAAGTAAATGTAATTATCAAAAGGTGAAAGGTGAAAGGTAAAAAAATGATGGTTATGTTGTTGAGGAAATCAGGGGGAAATGGTTGAAACTATTTTCAACCTTAGTATATTGTTAAAACCTACAAACAACATTTGGTTTTGCCTTAAGCCCAAAATTGGGCATAGAAGTTAGAGGGGAGATCCAAGAAAAAGAGAAAACAAGAAGAATTCATAAAGGAGAGGATGAGAAAGAGAAGAGAGGATGAAAGGGGCATAGAAGAGAAGAAGGACAGAGAGGAAAGGTCCTCTCATTCAAGGAAGAAGATAGAATGAAGAAAAGAGAGGAGAATTAGTGAGGGAGGACCTCACTCAAGAAATGTTAAAGGAAAGAGAAGGAGCAGGCAAGAGAATGTGTGAAGAAGCAAACAAGGCTTTGAAATCCATGGACTTTGATATTGAATTGTAAGTCTTCCATTTGATCTAAGAAAGAATTAAAGTTTTGTTTCATGTTATGGTTTCTTTTATGCAATTCTGGTGATAGGCCTATGTAAGTGTGTGTATGATGTTTCTATATGGAATATTGAGAAAGACTAGTTATTTGGCATGTTGAGAATAATTTAAAACTGATATTATGTGACCAAGAGGTCTTAGAAAGCTTTGAATGTTATAAAAAGCCCAAACAGGCCTAAACAGGGTATTCAGGAATTCAAAACTACAGCCCACTGTCTTAAGTAAAATCCACATGAAAATGTTTGTATGAAGTCTAAAATGGTATGGATATAGGTATATAAGGAAATCATGAACCTAAATCAAGAATAAACAGGCGTTAGGAACCCCTTTAATGTCCAAAAACTCCACAGTTGAAATTCAGGCCTGTAGGTGACAGTATACAGGCAATGTTAAGGAAATTACATGTTTTGCATAGTAAGTGAATTGATAATCTCATCTTTGATAGAGAATATGAATGGGTAGGTCATTTATATGTTGACATGTTTGTATATCACCTTGAAAGGCCTATTGATCATTGTTTTTAAGAATAAAACCAAGAACCCTGCTGACTGTCATGCAAATACAGTCAAACCCAACTGAGATACTAAGCATTGGCAAGTATAGGAGGTTGATATGACCTAGAGGAGGATTGGAGAAGGTGTAGGGAATCAATACAGACCCTAGAAATCTGATTTTAACCCTTGAAATAGGGTAAAACACACCCAGCAAAATTACTATGCTCTCGGCCTGTGACAGGCTTTAGAAAATCCTGAATTAGGATCTAGCCTTCAAAATGAGTTTAAATGCTTGAAAACTCTTGAAATTTTGTAATATTACCCTTGATGATGTTAAAAAAACTATTGGAAGTGGTTTCAAGGTGTTACAGTATGGATAAGTATGGAAAAACACAATTGCCAAGTGTAACCTAGGTGCATGTGAAGGAAAGAGAATAGGCCAATATAGGAAAAGTGAATTTATCCAAAGAAGTGCACTAAAAAACATTTGATTCACTTTTAAGAAGTTAATGGGTATCTGTAATGATGATTGGTTTGGTTAGAAAGTCTGTACTTCACTTTGGACAAGACATTTTGCATTCAAGGAGGGCTAATTGAAACAGGGCTTAAAGAAGAAAGTACAATTCCGTACAAAACAACCTTAGGATATTTTTATTTATGTTATATAAGGGATTAATGGGTATCTATAAATGGTTTTAATTTCATGATTTAGCTAACCTAAAATGAGTTATGGCCAATAAATAGAGTAAACAGGGCTAAAAGGATTGAATGATCTAGATAGGTCTGTATAAGCTTGCTGATGGTTACAGAGTAGTGTAAGGATAGTTTCATCATTTGGTATCAGAGCTTTAAGCTCTTGGGAATTGGTAACTTGTTGTTGGTTGTGATTTCTAATGAGTTGTTATAAGATTTGGTAAGAGTATCAGCAGGACAAGCACTAGAAGACCCTGGGGAGAAAAGGTATGAGTAATCTTTGCTATTTGAGTTATGTTTATTGTGTTGAGAAGCAATAAATTGAAGAAGTTTTAGGTTCAATCAGCCAAGCCATTGAGGCTTAAGAAGAGAAGAAGCCAAGTAAGGCTTAGTGAAGATCCAAGAAGAAGCTTGGATAGTTTGCCAAAAGACTAAGGTGAAATAGACTTAGGTGAGGTAAAGGATGGAGTTTGAAGCTTGGAAAGCTCAAAAGTAAAGGAGAAAGTGAATGCTCAAGAGGAAGATCCAAAGCAAGGTAAGCTTGGATTTGTGATTTGTATTTGATGAAGTGTTGTATAAGAGTTGCTGCAGGATTGAGAAAAGGATCAAAAGAATAGGATGCAAAAGGCCTAGGTGAGATCAAATAGATTGTCAAAAGACCAGTCAAGGAGAAAGGCTTGGGTGAGACAAGGGATCAAGAGACCAAGGTGGAAAATACTTGGGTGAAGATCTCAGAGATGGAATTACTATTGAAGGCACTACAGAGCATCAAGGTATATGAGGGCACCAAGAAGAAAGCAAGCATCAAAGGTATGGACAGTTTTGTAATTGATAAAGAGATTGCTAATTTGAAGAGAGAGTTCACTAAGATTAAAGATGAATATGATTCTTGGATGCAGATGGACAAGCAAGCATGGGTATGGCCAATGAGGAAGAGGATGAAGTGGGCAATAAATCTCCTAAGGAAGAGGAGAAGAAGGAAAAAGAAGATTGCCATGAAGAGAGAAGCCCATAGAGGCTTGAAGAAGATAAGTAGGTTGCCAAGTGAGCAGTAGGAGGAAGAAGTTGTGAAGAATGTTCTCATTGAGGAGAACAAGAGAGAAGAAAGAAAATATGAAGTGCCAGGAAGAGCATTTGAGAAGATGAGAGTGTTGATGAAGAGGACACTCATGGAGACATTATGGTCTCTTTTTTTATATCTAATGCTATTTTTACATGGGTAAATGCAGGTATGAGCAGCCTTATGAAGGTCAAGAGGAAGGCATTGGAGAATGAAGAGATTGGTGCAAGAGAAGACACCAAGTGCAGAAGTGAATGTGTAGGAGCAAAGAAAAAGTTTGTTGTTGTTGATAAAGAAGAAGAGATGCATTGGTTAATGCATGAGGAAGGTATTGATGAACCCTTACAAGTAAGAGAAGAGGTAGAAGATGAAGCTGAATTTTGTGATGCCATTGAAGGCCAAGAAGAAGAAAGAGAGCAGCCAAGCACAAAGAGAGAGAAAGATTGTTCCATGGATCAAGCTATCAAAGAGGTAAATGAAGTGTTAAGACCTGATTTTGATTGTTATTATGAGCATGAAGCTGCTAATGTACAGGTGCAAGAGTTAAGGAAGATGATAGAGCCCTCAAAAAGAGAATTTAAGCATGGGTATGTGATGACTAAATGGTGGAAGAAGCAAACTCCCAAGCACAGGAAGTGCTGGTACGAGAGCATGGTTACAGGATGCCTAAATGGCTTGTGAAGTCAAATGATAAGAAGAAGAATCAAATGTGAGTGCCTAAGAAGGTAAAGAGTAAAAAAGATGTGAGTGTTGAGATAACAACACTAAGAAGTCAATGGAAGAGGACTGTAGGTGATTCAAGCAGCCAAGAGAATGAAGATGAGAAAGAAAACTTCTCAAAGAATAATGAGGTAGAGCATGATGATGCAAAGATGAAAGGTAAACAAATTGTTTGTGATGATGTTTTTGAATTTTTTAATGATATTTTCAAGAGAAATGAAAGATGGAAAGTGGCTGTGTGGACTAACATGCAGCAAGGAGAGAATTCCAAATGGATGGAGGATGAGGAAAGGAGAAAGTATGCAGCAAAACAAACAAGATGGCTTCAAGCAGAGATTGAAAAAAGCAAGGAGACAGAAGGTGTGAATACTGAAATTGTATTTGATAATTCTATTGATGTTGATGAAGAATTTGGTTTATGTGAAGACAAGCTAAGAAAAGAAGGGATGAAGAGTGAGGCTAGTGAAGGACAAGTAATCCTTGTGAGTGATCAGCCCAAGTTTGATGAAGTGAATGGAGAGATAGATGAAAGCTTACTAAAGGAAGAGTTGAAGATGTTGGAGGAGCTGTTTGGTAATTCAAAAGAGATGAATGAAGGTACAAGCCATGGTGAAGACACCATTGGTAAGAGTGAAACAAGACAAGAGCAAAGCAAAGAGACAAGGGCAGTTTTGGTCAAAGAACAAGAATGTGAAGGCAGCCAAGAGGCTTCATGGCCTAAAGATTTTGATTCTAAGGTGGCTTTTAATGTTTTGTATGCAGGTATGAAGATTGATAAATTGAATGACATACATGAGTCATTGAAGAAGATCACAAAACAAGAAGAACAACAAGAAGATCTAGAAGATATGTATGAATATGAAGAAGCATGGAAGTGGGAGATGGCAGCTGAGAAAGAAATGAGGAGAAGAACATACCAGAAGAGGAAGAACAGCAAGATGAAGGACAAAGACTACCAAAGACAAGCATTGGTATTGACAACAAGACCTTGGGATCCAGGCATAGAATGAAGACTAATGCATGGAGGAAGCATCTCATTTGAACTAAGGTTCAAATTGTTCTTAGAGGGAGAGTATGATGCAGGAGCATCTACAATAGTTTCAAATTCTAGTGTGAACTTTCAAATTCTATTTTCCCTCCAAATTGTGTTCAAATTTCAAAATTTCACTTTGAAAGTAAATTTAATTATCAAAAGGTGAAAGGTGAAAGGTAAAAAAATGATGGTTAGGCTGTTGAGGAAATCAGGGGGAAATGGTTGAAACTATTTTCAACCTTAGTATATTGTTAAAACCTACAAACAACATTTGGTTTTGCCTTAAGCCCAAAATTGGGCGTAGAAGTTAGAGGGGAGATCCAAGAAAAAGAGAAAACAAGAAGAATTCATAAAGGAGAGGATGAGAAAGAGAAGAGAGGATGAAAGGGGCATAGAAGAGAAGAAGGACAGAGAGGAAAGGTCCTCTCATTCAAGGAAGAAGATAGAATGAAGAAAAGAGAGGAGAATTAGTGAGGGAGGACCTCACTCAAGAAATTTTAAAGGAAAGAGAAGGAGCAGGCAAGAGAATGTGTGAAGAAGAAAACAAGGCTTTGAAATCCATGGACTTTGATATTGAATTGTAAGTCTTCCATTTGATCTAAGAAAGAATTAATGTTTTGTTTCATGTTATGGTTTCTTTTATGCAATTCTGGTGACAGGCCTGTGTAAGTGTGTGTATGATGTTTCTCTATGGAATATTGAGAAATACTAGTTATTTGGAGTGTTGAGAATAATTTAAAACTGATATTATGTGACCAAGAGGTCTTATAAATCTTTGAATGTTATAAAAATCCCAAACAGGCCTAAACAGGGTATTCAGGAATTCAAAACTACAGCCCACTGTCTTAAGTAAAATCCACGTGAAAATGTTTGTATGAAGTCTAAAATGGTATGGAGATAGGTATATAAGGTAATAATGAACCTAAATCAAAAAGAAATAGGCGTTAGAAACCCCTTTAATGTCCAAAAACTCCACAGTTGGAATTCAGGCCTGTAGGTGACAGTATACAGGCAATGTTAAGGAAATTACATGTTTTGCATAGTAAGTGAATTGATAAGCTCATATTTGATAGAGAATATGAATGGGGAGGTCATTTATATGTTTAAATGTTTGTATATCACCTTTAAAGGCCTATTGATCATTGTGTTTAAGAAGAAAACCAAGAACCCTGCTGACTGTCATGCAAATACAGTCAAACCCAACTGAGATACTAAGCATTGGAAAGTATAGGAGGTTGATATGACCTGGAGGAGGATTGGAGAAGGTGTAGGGAATCAATACAGACCCTATAAAACTGATTTTAACCCTTGAAATAGGGTAAAACACACCCAGCAAAATTATTATGCTGTCGGCCTGTGACAGGCTTTATAAAAACCTGAATTAGGATCTAGCCTTCAAAATGAGTTTAAATGATTGAAAACTCTTGAAACTTTGTAATCTTACCCTTGATGATGTTAAAAAACTGTTGGAAGTGGTTTAAAGGTGTTAAAGTATGGATAAGTATGGAAAAACACAATTGCCAAGTGTAACCTAGGTGCATGTGAAGGAAAGAGAATAGGCCAATATAGGAAAAGTGAATTTCTCCAAAGAAGTGCACTAAAAAA
Source organism: Torreya grandis (assembly GCA_037957365.1). NCBI lineage: Eukaryota > Viridiplantae > Streptophyta > Pinopsida > Cupressales > Taxaceae > Torreya > Torreya grandis. The sequence continues at coordinate 421,246 of JARHVA010003668.1, forward strand.
ATTTTGATTCACTTGTAACAAGGTAATGGGTATCTGGAGTGATTCTTGGTTTGGTTATAAAGTCCGTACTTCACTTTGGACAAGACGTTTTGCATTCAAGGAGGGTTAATTAAAATAGGGCTTAAAGAAGAAAGTACAATTCCGTACAAAACAACCTTAGGAGATTTTTCTATATGTTAAATAAGGGCTTAATGGGTATCTATAAATGGTTTTAATTTCATGATTTAGCTAACCTAAAATGAGTTATGGCCAATAAATAGAGTAAACAGGGCTAAAAGGATTGAATGATCTAGATAGGTCTGTATAAGCTTGCTGATGGTTACATAGAAGTGTAAGGATAGTTTCATCATTTTAAATAGGTGTGTAAGAGAAGATGAAATTTTTGACATCCTCCAGACATGTCATGATGAACCAAGTGGAGGACATTGTTCAGTGAAAAGAACAACTCATAAGATACTTGGCATTGGTTGCTATTGGCCATCTCTGTACAAAGATGTGAAGAGATATATCAGGCGGTGTGATCCTTGTCAAAAGATGAGATAGCCAACCATTACCAATTAAATGCCTCTATAACCACAAGTAGTGATAGAACCATTTGAGAGATGGGGATTGGATTTTGTTGGACCTTTTATCCTCCTTCACAAGGAAAAGATCATATTCTTGTGTGTACTGATTATGTAACAAAATGGGCAAAAGTGTAAGCTTTAACAAATGCCACTAAATAAGCAGTTGTTGATTTCCTTTGGCAAAGAATTATGCTAAAATTTGGAGCACCAAAAAGCTTAGTTTCAGACCAGGGACCACAATTTATGTCCAATATGATTCAGGGTTTCACAATCTATTATCAAATCAATCATAGGAAGTCATCTGCCTATCACCCGAAAGCAAATGGACAAGTTGAGTTAACAAATAGAGAATTAGAAAACATCCTCACTAAAAGAGTTGAAGCTGAAAGAAGAGATTGGGTAAAAAGACTACCTAAAGTTGTCTGGGCTTACAATACAACTTGGAAAACCACAACAAGGTTTTCACCATATGAATTAGTCTATGGGAAAAAGCCTTTGTTGCCTATTGAATTTGAACTACAGACATTGAGGATAATAGCTAAAGTGGGAATTAAATTGGATGTAGCTCAAAAAGAGTGAATCCTTTAACTCAATGAATTAGATGAATTTAGAATGGAAGCACTTCACCAAATAGAGATAATCCAAGGTCAAAGGAAGTAATGGCTTGATTCACATATCAAAGAAAGACAATTCAAAGTAGGGGAATGAGCATTGTTATTTGATTCTAAGTATCAACAATTCAAACGTAAATTAAGAACTAAATGGTTGGGACCTTATCAGATCAAGTAGATATTTGACAATGGTTCTATCCAGTTACTTCCCATTGATGGCAGCAGAAGAATACTCTTGGTCAATGGACATAGGCTAAAAATTTATAGGAAGCCTCCTACTAAGGATGAATTCTTGAATTAGATTGAAGCAAGCAAAGAATTTGATTATACGGAAGAACCCAGTTCTTCCAAAATGATCAAATAATCAGATGAAAAGATCTAAAATAAAGGGAAGAGAATGAAAACTAGTAAATAACATTCTCTTTCCCAAAAAAAGGAAGATAATGAAAACTAGTAAATGGAATTCTCTTCCCTTAAAAAAAGAGGAAGAGAATGAAAACCAGTAAATGGTGTTCTCCTTCCAAAAAAAAAAAAAAGACATCAATTGAAAATCAGTGATGATGGTTGATCTTCTCAAATAAATGGCTAATTTGAATAAAACTTTTTTGAATTCTAACTATTTTCTAACCATTTTTTAGGGATGATGTGTCTGCATGAAGGAGGGATTACATCATCAAGGATGGTAATTATGTTTTTAACTTGTTAAAGGTTAAATGAAATTTTGCATGTGTGATTAGACTTGATTTAGAAAGATTAGTATGATGAGTCATCTATTATACATCATGGTTAAATGTGCAAAATCATGAGAAGGATATTGATGATGAAATGAGTTGCTGGATAATCATAAAGAATCATTCTTATGATTGAAGCAACTAAATCCACCAGTTTTACAACTGAGTACAGAAGTTCTGTAGCTGAGTACAGTAATTTTGCAACTAAATTCACCAAATCAACAACTGAATCCGCTAGTTCTATAGCTATAATCATCAGTTCCACTGATACAAGAAGCAATTTTCAGCTAACCTGTGAAAGATTAAAAATAAAAGAAAGAAAAAAAGAATGAATCATGGGAATAAAAAAGAAGTCTAAATAAGATAATGATACCCAACTCCTTGCAGATGAAGAAGTAGCAAATATCTTTCAACAGGTAGGATGGTTAGAGTTTCTGAGGAAATTTTCCAAATACAATGATGAACTGCTACGAGAATTTATTATTAATTTAGATCAAAAAAGGACAAAGGTTAAGAAGGTTTTCATTCTTTTTTCGATGAATATCATAAGTGAGATGTCTAGAATGCCAATAATGCATATCCCAAACCCTGTCAAAGGAACACTGAAAGATCTGGCTAAAACCTTGTTGAAAGAAGGGGAAGCTAAACCCTAATATATTTATAATGAAAAGTAAATCATCAAAATAGTTAAGAGGGCTAGATTTCCTAAACCCTTTGATAGAGTAGCATTCTGGATAGTCAAATATTTAACCTATGATGGAAAATTTAGGATAGTAGGAAAAGAAGTCCTAAAAATCCTTATACACCTTAGATATGGAGCTGAAAAACTAGAATATATAGTAAACCTCCCAAGGTTTATTTTTGACTCCATCCATACCATGGTGCAGAGGTATTCTTGGGGTATAGGAATAATTAGACATCATGGGTTAGTGCATTTAGTATGCCAACACCATTTCCTTTCCAAGCAAAATGGGGAAGAAATGTGGGAAAAATTTCTTGGCAAATCTGGACAAAAACCTAGTATTCTCAGAAGAACAATAGCAACTCCTACTCCTTCGGTTCATTTGCAAAATGATACCATTGTTGAAGAAAAGAAAATATTAGGGGAAGAGGAAATACCAAAACTAATAAAATCTAGAAGAAAAGTTAAAATTACATATTCTCCTATACCTTGTCAAGTCATTTTTTCTTCTGTTGAGGCTATAGAAGAATTGGTACCTGTCTCTGACAATGATAGTTCACCTAAGCCTAAATAAAAGGCAAAAAATAGAATATATTCTAAGAGGAGACCTATGTCTAGATATTTTGAGGCTCCTCAAGAAAGGAAATGTCATAAAAAGTCTAAAGAAAGTTTAGAGGAGCTGGAAGAACAAGAAAGGTTAGAAACTGAAGCTGTTGATCTTTTTGGCAGCATGGCTATGACTCCTCCTATACCAAGCCAATAAGAAAAGGAAAAAGAAGATGAAATATTTGAGGAGCTATTTTTTAAAGAAATGGGTGAGATTGCATCACCATCACATGTAGAAGATGAACAGGCATCTTGGAGAAGGAAAGGGAAATCCCCTATGGTGGAATAGGAATGCTTAACTCCCCAAGAACTTTCAGAAAAAGAACAAAACTAACAGATTAAATAGGATCTATTTTTGTCTAGAGTAGAACTCATTATCAAAGAAAAGGATAAGGAATTGAATTTCCTCAAACTCAAGTTAGAATAGAAGGAAATGCTCCTTGCAAAATTAACAAACTAGTTCACAGCCAAGAATGAAGAATTAGCAAAAACTAAAAGGCAACTAATGGAGAATGAGGAAAAATGTACAAGATAGACCTATGTGTCAACAGTCTCTACACAGATTGAATTGACTTATTTACCACTCAATCAGTTATGGGATGACACATGCAGAGAACTCATTGAAATCAAAGCATCTAATATAGACTTGAAAGGCAAACTGGCAAAAGAAGAGAAAGTAAAGAAATAATGGGAAGACAAATTTTACAAGGAGGAAAATGATAAGTATAAATGTCTTGTGAAAATACAAATAGTTTGTATGATGAGTGAGAAGCTACTTACATGCAAAAGACCTTCTCCTGTTTATAGTATGTTTTTAGAGGAAAAATTGATTTGCTGATAGTTGGCAAGGATAGCATGTGGCCTTCCACATGAAATAAAAGATGAAGATAATTTCTTAGCCACCTACTCCTTAGCTATTACAGAATAGAAAAACCTTCTTTGTGAATTTTACCTCTGCAATTTTATGCTAGAAATAAATACAAGTTTTATGATCAATTTGTATGTAGGAGAAAGCCAGCTTAATGCATTTGTCTCTGTTCTACAAAATCAGATTGATGGAAAGAAAGGGAGTCATAGCATTGGTCAAAGGCTAGTTCATTTGATCTCTGTTTGAGAATTCATTATGGTAATCCATCCACCTTTGCTACATATTTTTAATCCCATGCATTTAATGATAAATTCAAGGGACCTTATCTTTTCAGTTTACAGTAAAGAATGGATGTATTCAACTCCTATGAAAGGGAAAATTTTGATAATATCTATGATGCATGTTTAAAAATAAGGGAATTTATCTCAGTGGCATTAAAAAGAAGGGAAGTAATATCCCCTTAAAATTTGATCTGGAGTTTAGAAAGGGCAAAAGATTTATGCACAATAATTCCTTGGATCAATGAAACTCCCCTAAGCATATGGATAGGAATGCGGATAAGGCCACCTCTACTTCTCACCCCCATATCTCCTTGGAAAAATAGAGAACCTCAACATCCCATTTAGTTTGAGTAATGGAAAAGAAAAGTAGAAGTAAGAGCAGGGTATAGCACTTCTGAATCAAAGCACTGGGATATTCAGTTTCAGCCATTTGAATTGAGCAATCAAATGGAATGCAGGATATACAATCCCAAATTTGAAGAGTGAAGTTTGTAAAGGGACTTACAAACAAGTAAGTATGGGGGAAATGATGAGGCCAGGATATGCCCAATAAATGTATAATAAATGACCTCATCTTACTCTCTCTTTTTATTAAGTTTGATTGCATTTTGTAACTTTTATTTTGATCTGAGATGAGTTAGGATGTGATTATCCATCTTTTGTTGATTGTGATTCTAACATTTTAAAAGACCTATAATTCCTAACAAGTGTGTTGAAAAATTCTAGTTTTATAATAAATAGGTCATCATCAGGCTAAAGAACAAATATGAAGTGGATTGCATGTTTTTAGAAGCATTGGACTCAATTTTTATTAGTTTCAAAACCTGCAGAATCTGTTCTAGAATCGTCATAGTTAGTTCTGAAACCTATAGAATCTATTCCAAAACCATCACAGTTAGTTCCAAAACTCCACCATATTATTTCAAGTTGTCACTTTTTGGGACTTAGCTCTATAACTCTATATTTAACTCTGGTAATCTTTAGATAAGCTCCAAAACTTTTGCGGATAGATATGGAATTGATGAGGATCTATTTCAAATGGCTGGTGATTTGTCAAAGATCAATGATCCCATTAAATCAAGAATAGATTCCTGATTATCTAAACTGGCAAAATCAAGACAATTATCACACAGCTGGACATCTAGCCACATCTTGATTCAGCATCTATTCTGGGCACAATTTAGTTCCTTCATATCTATGAAACAGTTACAACCATCAAAGCATCTATATATATAGACCTGATATAGATATAGAATATAGAAAATAGATAAATAAGATAGAATATAGAGATAAAATCATAGGATAATAGATAGATAAATGATAGCTTAGTACTTTTTTAATATAGAACATTTTATCAATGAAATAGCCATTCCTATTTTGAAAGCAAATTGAATTATTTAAATCATGTTCCAGGCGAAGCAAGGGTCCACTCCTCCAAAGAACCAGGATCTTCATTTTTTTTGGTATTTATATTTATATTCACAAAAGTAAATAGGGACTCTGTTAAATTTATAAATGCTTCTAACTCTTTAAGTTAAGATTTGTTGTAAATTTCTTCCCGCAGGCATTTTAGATTAAAGTTTCATTTCTGCAACGTGTGCTTATTTACAGCAATCAATTACATTCTTGTAAAATGTGTTTGTTTCCAACAATCAATTTCATTTTTTCTATGTGTATTTATTTCTAGCAATTAATTTCATTTCTACAACATATGTTTATTTTCAAGCAATCTATTTCATTTCTACAATGTGTGTTTATTTCCAGCAGATTTGCATAGTTTGATTCCAATAAGGTTTTAACCAATAAATCCTTAAGACATTAAAAACCCCCCAAAACAAAAATATAAAAATACCCCCACTCAATTACTAAATCGTTATGATTTCTCTTGTTGCATACAACTTTAGACATAGCCTTGGTTAAATATGACATCAATAGGAAGTTGATTAAATGAAGGGGATAACAACACCCAACAATGCCCCATGGGAATATATGGTTTCAAAGGTGGTGAGCCTTCTCTACATCCTCCAATTTTTACCTTTGATCCATCTTTCTTACAATATATAAGTACACCATGTCTACCTCTTTCCACCCATCTCTGCCCCCAAGCTTGGTCATTACCAAGTGTGAAGATATCCAAATGGTGGGGTCCTAGAGGTTATAAATGTACATTATGTGGCCCTACTTATATTTTGGTGCTACCAATGCCTTATCTACTTCCTTTTGGTCTCCCATATCCATGTTAACATCTGCACCTAAACATTGTAAGCCTGTCACTTTTCTAACCCATTGAGGTGTGATCTACATCATGCACGTTATTAAGTATAGATAGTTTTTTTAGATGTGTGAGACTAAAAACCTAACCACATCCATGGGATTCCAAAAATATGGAATGGGAAACAACTGGAAGACCCCAACATCATTCAACTAATTGAAAACTATGAGGTCATAAGCACCCTCATTCCTTGCATTTTAGTACTAAACTTTGTAGTATCACTATAAGTCTCCCTCATTCCTAGGTTGCTAGTGGATATAGTCGAGTACTTGACATGTCAACACCTTTAACTCCCACTCTTAATTTCACAAGACTAATTTAGGGTTTTGTATTTCTTCAACCAATAAGGAGGGTAGAGGTGGTGTTGTGGCCTTCTTTTCCCCCCTTGCATGCCATTGTTAATTTTTTTTATATAGGTTTACATTGCTTGTTGTGCCACACTTCCTACTTACACATTGGAATCACTAGGGGTTTCTTCTTGGATCATAACAGGCCATCCTCATGCACCCTCATACTCTTCTACTTCAGGTATGACTAGTAAAGGTTCACTTATTTGGGCCTTCTACTTTGGATGCATCACCTTTCAAAGAGCTCGAAGGTTGAGGTGTGATCATCTAATTTTTTTGAAAGAATATGTGTTTGTTGATCTAATTATCCTCAAATCTTTTCTTCAATGTCATATAATGGTAGAAACTGATACCTATAACCTATAACTTACTCAAAAACATTATTTCAATCATAAATTTCACTATTATCTTTATCCACAATCGTTGCCTTTCTTTTCAACTTCAAATTTGTCACTAGATATTGATAAATGCTCCTTTTGGTGGCTTAAAATTACTTCATTCAAGCTCTGTAAGTTCAAAAATTATCAATAGTAAATTATTAAACTGAGTTAATTCTAACCTTACATACTCTTAAGGAATTTCATACATTTACTCTCTTATGCCTTCATCCATCATTTTACTCATTAATATTCTCTAACGGTATGCTACAATTTTTATTTGACATGCTTGCCATTATGATTAACACTTTGTCCATTTAATACACCTATTCCATCCTTGAAATTTATTCATAGTGCATGCCAACTATAAAAATATTTATTTTTTTCATTTTATAAGGTATGAACTACTTTTTCTTTCTTATCCCATTCATAACAACTTTTTACTTACCACTAATTTTCCACATTTCCTATCATGTACCACCTCCTACATGAATTGCTTTATCCTTATATGTTCCCACTTGTGCATCCATTATGCACACATATCCTTCATGATTTTCTTAAAATTTAACTTGCACTTCCTCTTTCATTTTTGATTATGCATGCATAATGCTTGTTGTTCTTCTCTTGCATGCCTTTCCTGTGCTTGACTCCTTCCTACTCATACTTTATGTGCTCCAACTTCATTTATCCATCTTTTAAACTTACCCCACACTAAAATATTATCATGGTCCTCTATGATCATGACCAAAATGAAAATAAATGATAACTAAGTGATTATCTAAACCTAAGTAAAAGGTGTGCAACTAATGCATTACTTTATTTGAAAAACAAACAAAAGGATAAACTAAACTAATGGCATATGCCTTATTAAAAATTATTGGAATAATTACATGGAATGATAGGGCCAAATATGACTACCATTAAATTGACCTAGAAGAAATTATCTATTTAACCACCTTAACTAACATGCACCAGCAGGATGAATGTGAATAGACCATCCCAATAGATGTGAAGTTTATTAAAGTGGTGTGAAAACTTGGAATCATAGACCAATACATGCATACTAGGAGAGAGAGTCTTTTTTTTAGATGGATATCATGTTAAGATTTCTCTTTTTTTAAACCACTTGACTCCAATGTTAAAAAAAAAATTGTTTCATGTAACTATAATAAAGCATCAAGGCATGTTTTGATATATTATTCATCATCTAGCTGACCAACATGCATAATACATAAATAATAAATAAAGAACTCCACCAATAGAAAAACATCAATGCCAAAGATAAAATAAAAATGTGTACTCTTTTTCAATCATTTATTTATGGTTTGATAGGCCCATAAGATGGTATAAACTCGATCATCCCAATCATTATGATTAATATTTTAAATCTTCATCAATGTGTGGTCTAGGGTCTTATTAAAAGCCTCAGCAATGCTACTAGTTTGAGGATGGTATGGATTTGTCTTATGGTACACAATCATGAACTTGACTAAGAGTATGTGTATCATTTCATTAAGTGAGTGGCATGATAAATTATTAAAATTAAAGGGCATCCACATCTAGTGATAATATTTTCCCAAAACAACCTAGTGGAGGATACAATAGTATAATCACATGTGGCACTACCTCAGCCCAATATATAAGGTAATCATGGGTGGTAATAATGTAGTAGACACTATTTTATCTTACAACAAGGCTAATGGGCCCAAAAAAATCAATATCCCATTTTTCAATAGGTTCATGAGCTTGGATTGGATGAAGAGGAATATCATCCCTATGATTTGGCTCTCTTACTCACTGATAAATATTACATTGGTGCACATAAGCTTTGGAATATTTAAACATTATGGGCCACCATAACCCATCTAGGAGTAACTTTTATGCCATTATTTCACCAATATAATTACCTCCATCAACACCCTATTGCACCTCTTTAATAACCTCCATACATTCGTTCTACATGACACATATGTACAACACCTCATCCCTCCACAATTTGTATAGGCCACCACTAATATGCTAAAAAGGTGCATCATGCACAACCAATTTTTTTCTATTGGGTGATAATATAGACTGGCATGGAACCTGTTACCAAAAAAATTAACTATTTCCTCCAAATATTCAAGCATGTATGTAACTTGAAAATTTTGTACATCAGGTAAATCATCCTCTATAACATGTGCTATTTCTCCAAACTCAATACCTAAGAGGTGGTTGGGACCAAAATTCAATTTAGCAAGTTTTTCAACCATAGAGAATTAAAAATACTAAAAGATAATAATCCATCAATAAATTCATCTATGCAACACTAGTTTATTCACAAGGTATTAATGTGCCTCATGATCCATAAATAAGGTGAAAAGAGTGGCTAACAAATACTACTAGAACTTTTGAATTGTATATATCATGGATAAAGCTTCGTATTCTATAGTAGAGTAATTCCTCTCCATCAGTATGATCTTGATACTAACAAAATATATGGGACTATCTAGATTTCCTTCACTAGGATACATAAGGATAATTCCCACCACTGTGCTAGAATCATTGCCATGTACATGAAATGGTGTCATATAGTCTAAAACTAGAGGATGGGTACAATTACCACTTTTTCCTTCAAGGTCTCAAATTCTTGTTAATGATGCTCAGTCTAGAGAAGAAGGCCATTTTATTTTAATAATTCTTATAATGGAGCTATTATAATAACATAACTATGAATGAACTTATGATAATAGCCTGTGTGATCAAGGAAGGTGTGGACCTCACATTGAGTGGTTAGTGGTGAAAGTTAAATAATAATCACTATATTGGCTAGATCTACGAAAAACCCATCATGGAAAATGATGTGCCCTAACATGATCCCAAAAGGTGTGGCAAAGATTCACTTTTTTAGGTTTAAATAAATCTATTTTTTTATAGCACTCAAGCATGAGGCACAAATTGGCATAGTGGTCACACACCAAACCATATATGGTCCAATCATCTAGATATACTTGAAGGAAGTTGTGGATGAAATATTTAAAGACCATTACCATAATATGAGAAAATAATATTGTGTTCTTTAAATTAAATGGCATAAAATTGTACACAAAGGACCCCCATTTAGTGGAAAAATTGGTTTTTTACTTATCTTCCTCAATAATTTGTACTTGATGATAGCCTAAAAATCCATCAGTGAAGGTATATATTTCACAAGTAACAACACCTTTTAAAATCTCATATGTGAATGGTGTGGTAAATGGGTCCATGCCACACACAACATTAAACTATATATAATCCATTCAAATGTGGATTCAACCATCTTTATTGATGCTAATCGCCATGGGGCTATTCCACTTAGATTCATTAGTGGATGTGATAACCCTAGCATGCAACATGCCATGAATTTATTCTTTAATGAATGCACGTAGATTAGGATTTATATAATACTAATACTTCCTAACCAGAGGAACACCCTCAACAAATTTAATCTGTATTTTCACAATGTTAGATGCACTCGTTTCATCTCTATGTAATTAAATGGGATAATATCCATATACTACTATAATATTTTAAAGATTTTATCCAATTCTACTTTAGACCAATAGTTTCCTAAAATAACCATCTTGGGGGTGTCTTCTATTCTAATACTATACTAAACCATTTGGAGTGTAAAAAAATATGGTTTATACTTATATTTCATATTATCTCTTGTCTTGTGCACTCCATATTAGTAGGCAAATTTAAATTATCAAATGGAAATTTTGGATGAATAGTGTTAGTCCCCTCATCAAATTGACATATCACCTTCTATTTACCCTTCCAAATTTGTTCCCTATGGTTATTTGTAGACTGTGAGTCACATTTCAATTCAATCATGTTAAGAGTATCAATTTATTGGAAGATGTCCAAGCCATCCTCAACTTCATCATGCATGGTCTGTATCTTGTCTTCAACTAGTGATTGATTATCTATTATTGTTTAATGGATAATTTGTAAAGATAAGTTTAGATATGATCAAGGTTAATAAAATACAAAGGTAATGAGTAGACCATGTTTAATGTGTTCATAGGTATCTGTATCTAGATGTGTTTCTTTATAAACATACCATGCTTTATCCCAAGCACATAGGGTGACATAAAATGCATGTACCCATAATGATTCTAATATAAATGTCTCATCAACATTTTAAAGATTCTCATTAGAGACTAGATGGTCACTTGGGGACTAAATAACATTATAACTAATTACAGTGTGAACCTGATTGTCATGGTGAAAGTAATGATGTAGCATGACATGTACTTGTTCCCATGTCAATAACTTATATTGATATGCATCCCACTAATGGGTAACTATTCCTTAAATTACAATATGGATTTCATGATACATTCATATTCAAAATCATAGTAGACATTTAATTGATGTAAGTATTCCCAAACTTCATTTTGGCCATGAAACCTAAGGGATTTATCCAACTAAAAGGGTGGTACATTCATGAGTCATCCACCAATGAGTCCAATAGACTTATATAGTCTAAGTATCTTATATGGAGTATTTATTTATCAAATAATTACAACACAACCTCATCCCATGAGGTCATATTATCCATGTGACTAGTGTTTGTAAGCAATACTAGTGGTGTTAGAAATGGATTGCACATCTCCCTAATGAAGCTAACCATCTGAAGTAGGATCTATATGTTCATTTCCTTGTACCATGAATTATAAATTTGGTTGAGGTCCTCATTAGCATCAACTAGTTATATAAAATGGGGACCTTGATCATTAGTGAGAGGAATAACTATGACCTGGGTATCATTCTCAAAACTAATATAACACTTCTTAAAATTTAAATCAACATTATTGGTATAGCACCATGGTCAACCCAATAGAGCTATAAAATCATCAAATTCATCAAGTTAAATCACTTCAAAATCACATTTGAAAGGAACACCCGCAATTTTAATGGTGGCATGTTTAAGAAATCTTATAGGCACCACTCAAGTCTTATTGGCCATAAATAGAACATGTGGGGAGGGTTGAAAAATGAGGTTCACCATCTTCCTGTAGGCATCCTTTGTAAAAAATTAACCTTGATGCTAGTATCCACAATTATATCTCAGATCATCTAATAATCAATAGATCCATTTACCATGATCTCCTTATCATATTTGGCATTTGGTTGGCCATAGACTTCTTGTCAATGTACATGGTTCAAATGATGATCTGTAGGAGTCTTGGTTGTCTACTGTTGCAGCCAATTCTTTAAGAGTGGAATGATGTTTTCATTAAAGAGTAACTTACATAGCTCTAAAAATTCTTCATGCTTGGATTCTATCAAGATAGTTTCTCTTTACATATCAACATGCATTGTTTCATCTTTCTCCTTCAAAAATTCAATCTCACCTTGTAAATCATGTACCAAGGACATTATGTCATTCAATACCTCTTTCTATTTTTGAGCATCATTGTAGTGTTGAGCACATGGTTCTTCCCACTAAACCTTCTCTATAGGTGGAACTAATATAGGTTGGGAATTGAGAACCACTTTGTGTCGTAATGTTTACCTTAGGTCCCATTGATGGGGTGGGAGGACATGGTTTTCATTGAGCATTTGGAATTTTGGAAACATGAATCATCCTAACTCCCTTCTCATTATGCCCTTTGGTGATATTTGTATTTAAGTTAGAGAATTCTTCTAGATGATGCTCATTCTTATAAAAGGTGAAAGATGGGTAAACTAGGCAATCACACTAATAGTGGTTTAGATATACACACTTATAATGCGTCTTGGGTGGAAAATGAACACACCTATGCCTATTTCCACATCTTTAACCTTGAAAATATCATCCTCCACTAGAATCTTGATTATTTATAAGTTTGGTGAGTCCATACTAGGTGTGCTTCATGGATCTTATTGATGGCTTGGAATGCATTGGTATCATATGTGTATGCATCACATATTTTAAAATTTAGTGATACTTTAAACTGGGTAATGTGATGAAGCAAGTGGAAATTCCTTACATCATGATCCTCCTCAAAAATTTCACAAGACTATTTTGTTATGGTGAGAACATTCTTCCATGGGAAATCATTCCTATTATGACCCTCTACCTCACAGTCAACACACCATATATTATTTTAGGTGTTATGAACATTATTAACCATTAGCTTCTCCAATTGAGAGGCCATAATAGTAATTTGATAACCATAAATGGGTTGATCCCCATGTCTACACTATTAGGAATATATAATGAAGAAAAATATTAATGAAATAAATATGGAAATAAAATGCATAAAACATAATATAAGAAAGACACATATTTAACATGGTTCACCTAATCTAGGCTACCTCCACACATAAAAAACAAATCCTTCTCTTATTTATCCTAACAAATGAAGGGATAAACCTATAATACATCTACTTTAATCTCCTCTTCACTCACACACAATGAGCCACCATGATTACCATGCCTTCATATCAAAAGAGGGTTACATATTAGGGGAAAAATGCACCAACATAATTTCTACCATTAAATATATAACCTAATAGTGAAAGTTCTAGATTTACTATGAAATTACAATATTTTACCCCCATGAGACCATAGTGGGTGTAAAGCCTTCCCCCCCCCCCCCCCCCACCTCACCCTCCTATTAGGAACTAGGCATTCTAATAAAATTAGGATCCACCATCCAATAATCTTCCATTAGAGACTAATTGTTGTAACTCCACCACTATAACTCTTCCCTAGAATTTTATTTGAAATTTGACCCTAACATGTCTCTCATCTTCATTGTTATCGTTGAAGACCTATTAAAGTTGAAAAAGTCTCCAGATTTTCCTTTTTGACTACCTTTGTTAGCATATCCGTAGGATTTTAGATTGTATGGATATTTTCCAACTTTAGTTGACCATCCTCCAAAATTGAATGAATGAAGTGATACCTGAATTATATATGTTTAGTTCTTGAGTGAAATGCTAATTTATTTTATAAATGAATCATACTATAGATATCACTATAAAACCTACAATCTTCCTAATTTTGCCTAAACTCTTCCAGGAACCATTGTATCCATATAATCTCCTTAATTTCTTCTATATCTATAAAATACTCTATCTCTATAGTTAAAAAAGTAACTATCATCTAAAATTTTGAAATCTAACTAATTGTTGTCTCACCAACAGTGAATACATAGCTTGGTGTGCTCTTCTTACCATCTCAATATATATCCATATTTACATCAACATATATCCATAAGGTAATATCTGACACTTCATAGCACAACTATCTATTAGTGGTCCCTCTCAAGTACCTGAGAATCCACTTGACTACATCCCAATGCTCATTTTCTAGATTATTTATTAACCTGCTAACAACTCCCACTACATGAGTGATGTTTAGTATCATGCACACCATAGCATAAATTAAAATTCTAACTCATGAAGCATATGGCACTTTAGAAATCTAATTGATTTCTTTGTATGTTTTAGGATATTATTCTTTGATTAATTTGAAGTGCCCTCCCAAAGGTGTACTCACTAGTTTTACATCTAGCATATTGAACCTGACTGACACCTTCTTGATGTACTCTTTTCTAGACAATGTCAATTTTATATTTTTCCTATCTCTTGTTATTCTCATACCAAGTATTTCTTTTAGAACACCCAAATCTTTCATTACAAATGAATTTTCTAGTTTTCTTTTAAGCTCGTTTATATCCTACATGTTAGACTCTACAACAAGCATGTCATACACATAAAATAATAAGATAATATAGATGTCATTATCTAATCTCTTAAAATAAACATAGTGGTTATAATAACATCTACTATAAGCTTGTTTTGTTGTAGACATTTCAAATTTTAAAGACCACTACTTTAGAAATTTATTTAGGCTATACAAACTCTTTTTCAAACTACACACCATTTTATCCTTACCTTTGACTTCATATACCTATGGTTGTTCCATATATATTTCCTCCACAAAGTCACCATGAAGGAAATTAGTCTTCACATATAATTGCTCAAGGTATAAATATTCTACTAATACTAAACTTAAAATAGTTCTTATGTACATCATTTTAACAATTAGAGAAAATATTTTATCAAAATTTATTCCTTTATTTTGTGCAAACCCATTTAAACAAGTCTAGCCTTGTACCTCTTTTTGCCTCCATCTTCTTCCTTCAACCTATAAAACCATTTATTCCTTAATGCTCATTTACTTACAAGAAACTGAACTAAATCCCAAGTTTGTTTATGTACCAAAGATTCCATCTCCTCTTTCATGCCTTGCTCCCACTTCTTTCTAGTTTCTACATTCATTTCTTCTTCATAGCTTTTTGGCTCACCACCATTAGTCAATAATAAATAATAATGTGATGAAGAGTATCATTCATGGAGTATACTTATTCTGGTATACCTTCTAACTATACTTTTAGGAGTTTAAACTACTTTTTATTGTTTTAGTTTTTACGCATTCTAATTTTCTGGCACTTTTGGAATTTCATTTCCAGTGATTTCATCAAGTATTACATATTTTGTATTTGGATTTTCTTTTTTCTTTCTCTACAACTGATCTTTTTTCATGACCTTCTCAGTAAAGATCACATTTCTACTCCTAATGACTTTACAATTTTCAAAATCCCATAAATGGCAACTAAAATCATAAATCCATATCCAATAAAATTACATTTATTGTATTTTGCTTCAATCTTGGTTCTATTTTCTTTATCAATATGGACAAATGCTTCACAATCGAAAGTCTTTAAAAAGGAATAGTCTACCTTTTTACCTATCCATGCTTACTCTAGAATGCCACCATATAAAGGACTTGAAGGCCCTCTATTTATTAATTAAACACAAGTATCCATAACATCTACCCAAAACTATAATGTAAACTCTATATGCAATTTTATTATCCTTTCATGCTCCATGATTATCTTGTTCATCCTTTTTGACACACCATTTTATTGTGGTGTTCTTGAAACTATCTTCTTTCTACTAATCCCATGAGATGAACAGTTTTTATTAAACTCTTTGTTGCAGTATTCACTTCCATTGTCTGATCTAACACACTTAAACTTATTTCCTATCTTGTTCTAAACCAAAGATTTTCATCTATTAAAGGTAGAAAAAACATCAATTTTTTTCATATGCAATAAACCCAAGTTTTTCTAGTTGTGTCATTGATAAAATTAACATAATAAGAAGAGCCACCAAAGGATGATAACTAAGTCCATCCCCATACATCTATATGCACAAGCTCTAACTTTTCATCCTTCTTTGTCTTCTCAAATTTAAGAAATCTAACTCTGTTATATTTTGCATACCCAAAATGCTCACAGAAATCCAAATCCACCTTCTTAAAATCTAGTAATAAATTCTTTGAGTGGAGAACTTACATACCATTCTCACTCATGTGTCCAAGTCTATGGTTCCATAATTTTGTATCCACTTCTATAGAAACTAAGGCAATATAAAATTCAACATTACCAATAGATAAATATAATTTACCCATCTTATGTCCTTTTACTATTACTAGTGATCCTTAAGTGATCTTTCATGATTTGTTTGTAAATGTAACTATGCCTCACTTCCCAACTACCACACTAAAATTATATTTCTTATCAACTCAGGAACATGCCTCACCTCTTTCAACAAACATTCATTTCAATTCTATAATTTTATCTATATCTTATCATTTCCAATAATTTTAAAAGGTTCACCATCACCCAAATAAACCTATCCAAAATCACCTTGAACATGATCTTTAAAATACCTCCTATGGGGTGTAGCATGAAATGAAGCCCTTGAATCTAATGATTAAGAATCATTAATATTATCTAATGAAATAATTAAAGCATCTTGAAATAGATCACCTAATACATTTGATTCTTGATTGTTATCTTTTTATCCATTTCTTTGTTTTCCTTTTTAAAACCAATAAGCTATCTTTAGGTGTCCTTTCTTCTCAAAAATCCAACACACCAATGTTCTTATAGATTTAGATCTACCCTTACTAGACTTCCCATGATTTCCTAGGCCTTTTCCTTTGTCCTTTTATCTTCCCATGTTTTCCATAGTCAAATCATTACTTGATATCTCATCTATGATTTTCCATCACATTTCCTTGCTAAGAATGACACTGATAACACCATCAAACTTTAAAGTGTTTGAACTAGAGATAGAATTACTCACATCCATGACCAAGCCAGTCTAGTTTTCTAGTAATGAGCACAAAATCAAAATATCCCTTACCTCATCATCAAATTTTACTCCTACAAAGCTTAACTAATTTGTGACCATGTTAAATTCATTAAAATGATCATCAATAGACCTACCTTCTGACATCTTCATATTAGATAAATTATTCATAAAAAATACCTTGTTGGAGGTTGAGGGTTTTTTATACACTCTATTCAATTCTTTTATCATATCCTCTATTATTTTATCTTTTAAAACATTGAAATCCATTAATGCTTCCATGCACAATCATATTGTTCCCAATGCCTTTTTGTCAAGAACCTCCCATTCTTCATCCTTCATAGTCTCTAGATTATTTTCTATTCCACTCAATGGTAGGAAAATATCCTTTTGATATAGATAGTCATCCATTTTCATCTTCTATAACTAGTAGTTTTGGTCATTGAACTTCTCGACCTTAAACTTGGCTTCTTCTACCATTTCTCCCACTTGACATAGGAACCCTCTTTTCCTACAATTTTAATTTCCAAACAAACCTTTGGCTCTAATACTAGTTGTTATGAATATAGAATGTAGAGTAATATTAATGACATAAAGTTGAGAATAAAATTTATAAAATATACTACAAGAGAGACACATATTTAATGTGGTTCACCTAATTTGGGCTATGTCCACATAAAAACAACTAGTTCTTCTCTTATTTAGTCCAATAAATCAAGGGATAAATCTAAAATACATCCACTATAATCTCCTCTTCAATCACACATAATGCATCAGTATGATTACCATGCCCTCACATCAAATGAGGGTTAGTATTAGGGAAAAAATGCACCAACATAATTTCTACCATTAGATCTGTGACCTAATAGTGAATGATCTAAATTTATTATAAAATTACAATATTTTACCCCCATGGTGACCATAGTGGGGGGAAAGCCACCCCATACCACCCCCCCCCCATCAGAAAATGGGCACTCTAATAAGATCAAGCTCCACCATCCAACATATACTCCCCATAACTTTATCATGAAGAGTAACTTTTGGTACCTCATGTAGGTTGGTGAAGTTATTTTGGGAGAGAGATCAATGAAATTAAAGAAAAAAACCTCGTGAAAACAATTGAGCATACTATGTTGATTTAATATCAAATGATACTTTTGAAATAATTATCTTAAATAGTGTATCATATTCACACACGCTCTTAGTGAGATATTTTTTTATGTCCTTTAGAGAAATGATTATTTATTTCTCAAACTCGGGGATGTCAAACTCCTAAAAGAATGTCATTTTCAATGTTTCATAGATCATAACTATTACTAAGGGTTGAATTTATGGTACCATTTATGCTCACAATCAAGCAAAGTAGTGGAAAACTGAGTAGCCTTTCATTCTAAATAAGTGATTCCCATGATCACCAAACAGGTTCACACTTATGAAAATGTTCCATCATGTTTTTTACACATTGGTATCATGGAAATGAAGTGTCATCTCAATTAAACCATTTGTGCACTTGATGGTTGTAGTGGACCATGTTGTGGAAATGTCCTAACAACCCCTAAACTCTATGCTAGAGATCCACTATCATCCCCAATACCACCACCTAATCCTCTTTCAATATAACCACATTATGTGCTTACTACCACACATCTTGTAGTAATAGGTGTACCAAAAATAGTGGGCACTGAATAAGGTTGATTAGTTAAGTTTGGGCCTATAGTTTTTTAGCTACTAATATTAGGTCCACTTAGCATTCCAATTTATGCCATAGGTTATATTTGTAATGGAAAATTTAATGCTAAATGTAAATTTTTATGCCAAACTTATACTCCTAGAGATTCCTCTACTGGCTCAACTTTAAATTCTTTAGACTCTATACCATCACTATCCCAATTTATTATAAAAATTCTAATAAACTCAAATGCATGAGCACGCATTATGGTGTGGGAATTGGGTCTATCTATATTGGGTACTGTTATTAGTTCCTAGCTTGGTTTTTCTATGTGTTCCTACAATATTGAAGGGTATGAGCCTATGTGCAGGGGGTACTCATTATGTCTCTTTGTTATCCTACATATTCCTATGACACTTTAAGTATCCTCTCATTGACCCTCAAACTCTCATAGCCATACGTATAACCTCATCATAATTTCACTTGTGTTGTTTTCATGACCTAAAGTAAATGCTAAACTCCCAATCTTATACTAGTTCATACCCTATAATATACCCATCATTCACACTAATCATGCATGAGAGGGTTTATCCATCCATAGAAACATTCTTAAGTCTAAAATCAACCATATGATTTTTAAAATTTAAAGGAAATTATTTTATATAACTTCTTCAAGGATCTCTTAAGAATTTGAACTACACTTTAGCTAGGTAGGAATATAAAATATAAATTTTAAGTATTCCTTTCCACAAAACATCATCTGCATGTGTTCAAACAACTTGTAACTTATCCAAGCTTGTCTAACACTCTACTGACTAGGAAACCTTCTAACCATACTTTATTGAATGGTTTTACACATATGTTGAAAGCCAATCATGTAAGTACACATGTAATTCTACAAATAAGGTTTCATATAGATAATCATATAGGTTATTCTCTACCCATGTTCATGCATAAATTCCTATTTCACAGTATTAGAACACAAAATTCTATTGTACTATACCAATCCATCACTCAATATTCTCCAAAGAAATTCATGCAACCATTTTCCTACCATTGTGCTAAAAAATACAATGGGTCCCAAAAATAATTTCAAAATGTTTGGTTATTTTCCTTTAGTTTAACATTTCTTTCCCTAGTCACATGCACAAAGAGGAGAAGAGATCCAACTAGCTGCATGCTAGCTTTATCACATGAGAATTAGTCTTGTTTGCTCACCTAAATTGTGTGTCTTATAATTATTTCCCATCAATTCTATCATGTGATGGTATGCATATTGGTATTTATTTACTAAGGTTCTTGAACATGCAGTTAATTATAATTAACACTACCATAGTTAAGCTAATGCATATAATGCAATCATTCCATACTTTAACTATTTATCATAAGTAAGAAGGGTGCAAATCAAGAAAATAATATTAGTTTCAGTAGTCACATAACAAGTTTATATGCATTTCAATCATTACAAGTATTCCATTTATTCATGTCAATGGTTTCCATAAAAATTTATTGATGCATATCAAAAATATAAGTTTAATATTACATTTAATATTACACATTAACAACTAAAAACATCAAAAACAACCTTATAAAGTAAAACTAGGGGTATTTATACATGATTCTACCCCAACAACTTAGTTACAACAATAACATAAAAATGATGAATTACCAATTATCATTAATAAAATATGAATCATGGCACATCATGACATTTAATTCTTATAAATATGGGTCTAACTAACCATATATACCCACTCTATGCTAGATAAATGATGCCATGAAATTATCTTCTCATGGGCCAATGCTAGATCCATGCATGACTTATTCTCCTTCAATGATAGTGTAAACCATTTTTACCTTCCATGCCCTTGTCCAAGTCATATGCTAATTTTTTGAGTCTTACACCCTTGGTTCCTTCATGTTTCCTACATCCTTGTTCTTCACATCATTATTCTTCCACGCCAAGGTCTTCCATCTTTGGCTTTATTTTTCACCTAAGTTTCATTCCATGCCCATCTTACTAAAATGTACTTAGAATAAAGTGATACAAAATTTAGGATCTAAAAGATCATAAAGAGAAATAGGTTCAAAGCTTGTTCTAGAGCATGATGAATATGAGGAGAAAGAGGATTTAGATTTGGTTTTAGAACATGACATGAATGAGATGAAGAATTGTTCAAATCTAATATTGGATCCCACTACTAATATTCCTACCAATATCACTATTGAGACTTATATAGATAGAGCCTCACCTCTCTCTTACCCCAGTAGCCTATAAAGGAAGGTTTTTCTATCTAAATTGGATAACCTCAAATAATATTTTTTCCTTAAAAAAAATACTCTGCTGGGTCTTCAATATTTGAGATATTGAAGAATGAGAGATGTTCCAAGCACCAAAACAAGCCTAGTTTGTTTACTATGAAAACTTTGCCTAGTGATGAAATGTTTGAGATAAATAGGAAAGTTATGAATTGAGGGAGGAAGTGGATACTTCAACTACTATATTTAATAGTTTAGAAGTTGAGGTGGGAAATATTAGAACCAACATATATAAAGTTAAGAAGTCAAGTGCAGTTGTTGTGGAAAATTGGGTGAAATACTTGGATCAATTATATGGTTCATTGATCAAGAGGAAAGCCATGTTATTGGGCCTAGGTTAGGAAGGAAATAGGAAGTGTACTAAGGTTACTAAAAATTTGGTTACTAAATGGAAAATTTAATAACTTTATGCATTGATCAACCATCTCAAACTCATGAAGGAGGAATGGAAGATGACCTTGAATATGAAGAATTTGACTTTACCTAACATATAAAGTAGTTAATGCTGTATAAGGTTCTATCAATTAACTTTTCTATATGTTGTCTCTTGTTTTGGTTTTTGACCAGTTGTGGTATGGTTGATTTTTTGTATTATAGCCTAGGAGTCTTGTCTTGCTTTTATCCCTATGGTCATCTCTCTTTTTGTATATCTCACATTGTAATAGTGTTGAGGCATTATTAAAATCCTCCTTTTACCTTAATTATAAAATATATTAATAACATATAACTAATTTTTCTCATATTATTCCTATCTTATTTAGAATGGGCATGTGCCCATTTTACACTAGTTTATCTTAGCACTATTATCAACATTAGCCAAATGTTTATGTTTTATGATTCAAACGTATGATAATTTATAAATTTAGATTTTATTAAATATGGAACTTTCAAATTTATGATAAAATAGATTTTTTTACATGATTTAAAAATATGATCCACTCAAAAAATTATGACTAATCATGAATAATTATTTATTACTAAAAAATATGGATCTTGTGGGAATTGCCCCTTACCGAGATATTCCATCTATTGAAGGTGAATTTTATTAGGATAAAATAGATGAGGAGTTGTTCATATAAATATACTCTCCATCTAACTATCTCAATGACCTTTGGTTGTTTCATTCCTTGTTAGGGAAAAATCAAGAAATTGGGATAGTGTTAAAAATGAAATGTAATTTAGATAATGTATTAAGTGTTTAGGTTGATTGAATAAACAAGAATGAAAATCCATACCAAATTATTAAAATGGATATGGATGTTGTATTATATAGAAAAAAATATCATGTCTTGTTTGGTGAAACATCAAAAATATGTGTGTCATTATTATGTTTGGAAATTAGAACTGTATATATATGGAGACACCACTAGAGTGAAAACCAATTAAAGTGTTTGTGATGTAATTACATTAATATTTATAATACTTTATCAATATGCATTCAATTCATTCATCACCGACCAATTTATTATAAATATAGAATCGATAAAATTAATTTTTCATTAAAAAATATTTACATATATGAGGAGGCAACTATTATCCAAGATAGAAAAATGAACCTATGTATCACAATTCCAAGATCTAAGACAATCTACAAGGGAGAAAACTATATTGAAACAAGCTAAAAAGGAATTTAATAAAAATGAATCTTTGGCATTTGAAGAGGTTCAACTTTTCATATTCAATGAGAAATCATTCAAGATTGGACTTACACATTGCCACTAAGATCCTTCTAAATACCATTATCAATCCATTAATTTATAAAATGTTGATAAATTGGTTAGATATATGTTTTTCAACCCTATGCCTCTTTAATGGAAGGTAATATTCCTTCCCTTTAGAAAATAAATTAGTGATATCTTAGAAATTGAGTTCGAACATGAATTTTAGGATCCTGAGACTAAGTTTTGCATTATTGATGGACAACATACCATCGAAACTAAAAATAATATCCTTTCAAACCATGATTTCATTACTTTCCATGATAGATTAAAACAAAGGTCAATACATATTATTTCTAGCAAAGCCATAATGTAACAGATAATGAGTATCTAAAAACAATAAAATATGGCAAAAAAATGTGGGTTTAAGTAAATTTCATTAACTAGTTTTACAAAGCCAAGGTGATGTGGATCTTAGAAAAATGACCATAATACCAAATTTATAACCATGGAAAGGAAAACAATTAGAAGTTACATGAAATATTTAATTTAGTTAGACTTAAAATCACATAAAAATAAAATATTCAATTACTTACTTTATATATTAAATTAATGTAAATTATTTTTATGTTCACATACAAGTATTTGAAAAATAGTGTTTGGATATTTTTGGAATAAAAATTGGGTAGCCTTAGTGATAAATTATCATTTCTCCTTCTTACTAATGAAGTCTAGGGAAAATGGGTTATATTTCTTCATCTCTACACAAATGGTAGGCTAGCTTGTTTCCATAACAAGGTCAATGATCAAGATTTCAAGCCAAATTCATTGAATAAACTTATGATAGTATTATTCGAAGGTATAAAGAGCATGTTTACCAAATAATTATATGTCCTAACAGAAAAATTTATTAGTGGATAAGTTTGGCTGAAAGTGACTATTAAACCTAGTGCAAAGGTAGAAACCATAAATTCCTATTACAAAAGAGTGAATGAGAACATAGTATTAAGGTTGAAAATTATGGATCATTTAAATTCATAGGTACCTAAAGAAGTAACTCTAATGGAATGTGTTGCATAAAATATGATAAAAAAGTTTGGCATGCATGAAAATAACTTTTTTTAGCTTTGGGAGGAATTGGGAGATGAAAAGGGAAAATAAAAAGGATAAAAATAGATGATAATACAGTAATATCAAAGGATTTAATCAACCTCTTGGAACAATGTGTATCATCAACTACTGAACATTCTCAACCAAAGGAGGAAGATACTTATGATTTCACATGCCAATGTGATTTTATTTTTCTATTAGCCATAATATTGGTAGCACAAGAAAACCATATTTTTCCACTTAATTTAGAGGTGGTTATTGTATATTTTTACAACCTTGTGCCTAATATCACACAAAATGCTATTATAGATCCACTCTATTACATTATATCTAGCACAATGAATTGTATGTTCATATTTATTATTCTAGTGCTCAAATATTTCATGTTTAATAATTTTTTACAAATCTACATGTAAAATGCTAAATAAAATAATGAAATAATTTTAGAATGATACTATAGGGCTTTAAATGATGAAGGTGGGTTCAAGGGACTATTAGTTGTCTTTAGAATTTATGGTTTCCATGATTCAAAATACAGGCTCGATGAAGAAGAGGGAATATAACTTGATAGATCACAAACTAAACCCTTAGATATTTTGAGGCCAACAAATATTTATATTGTCTTATTAGATCATTATTTCAATTATGAGAGATTTGTCAATTTTTGGGGTCACATTTTAACAAGATGTAACACATACTTATCCCCTATTTTAATACTTTATGGAGGCACAAATGTGATAAACGTTACCACAAGTTTGAATATGAATTTAGTTATATGCATAGTGTAAAATCCAAAGTAGGAGATGATGCTTAAAAAATACTACAAATATCTCAGTACACATCTACCTATTACAACGTTTGATAATATCATAATTTTTTTAATACCACATTAAATTATTTTTATATTTAAATTCAATACTTTGGATCATGATATATACTACAATAAATTATCTACATAGGTTTTTTTTTTAAACAATGGCCACATGTTCTTAGATATTAAAATTCTCCACGCATTTTAGATTAGGTGACCACCCTTTCTAAATAATTTTGAATTCCTATTCTAAACTTGTATGTTTCATGTTGGTATAAATTGTTAAGCCATTATAAACAATGATGAACGTAGATGGAGACTTGGTTGATGAAACTGAGGTCAAATTGAATCAATATCCAACTTCTAAAGCTTAAGGTGAGACAACTAAAAAACTAGAGGACACATCTTACAGATAATATTAACTTCAATAGAACATATAATTAGTTGTAATAAACACATCTACATGAAATCATGCTCCTTCAATTGTCACTCTTAGCTCACAAACATGTATTAACTATTACTTATAAATAATAATTTAAAACTTCATTACTTCCAAACATTGTTGTTTTAATTTAGTTTGTCAAACATTGAATAACTATAATTTTAAATTTCTTGTGTAGATTTGACAAGGGATGATGTACATATTATGTAAATTATTAAATACAGGTAAAATATTAACTGGCATATTACTTTTACATTAAAAAATAAATTCAACATAAAAGTAAATCTAAATATTATTATCTTCTATAGTGCGTCCAAAAATATTTTCTTATTCTTGACATAGAATGATTGCTAATTCAAAAACAATCTTCATAAAATATAGACACATTTCAAATCTACAACAAAAATATACAACCAAGACGATATTTGACCTAGTTTTTAACCATTATGTCAACATATTTTTAATTAGTATTTTGGTATGCATATGATATAGGTGAAAATATATAAATAATTTCAATGAAACTAAAACTAACAATTAAAGTATGGGCATTTTCTTTGCTTTATTAGGGTTTTGTGCATAAAAAATGGGGAACATTTTTTTAATAATTTGGATAAGATTTGGAAGAAACTTAGAATTCCTTTTAAATTTTTAAATACTATTGTAATCAACCCACTAAACAAAAGAGTACCTAAAGAAAATTTTATCATTTCAATGAAATTTTCTTTTGAAAAATATATTAGAAGATGAAATTGGATTATGGTGACATTGTTTACAAAATTAATCTTAACTGGGGATGTAGATGATGTAAAGATTTTTTTTAAGAAGTTAATTTATCTGACAAGTGTTGAAAAAATAAATAAATGAAATTGATTTTACACTAATTAATATATAAAATAATTTTTAGATCTTTTTTAAAATTGCATTGCTATCTATATAATATTAATAGTAAGATATTTTTATTCATAATTTTTCATTACTATTTTTAATAAATAAGTGATATTGAAAACATGATTTTTTCCTTAAACATTTTAGCTACTAGGAATTTATCCCCAAAGGTTTTTGATACTATGAGTTTCTAAAAAACAAATTAATATTTACATTTCATTATGAATTAGTGTTTAACATATAGTATTACAGTGGTGGTAAGAACTTCTTTTTAATAAAATATTAGTAACTCATCTTATTTAAAAATATTCATTGTATTAGTTGACTATTTTGAGTATCATTTCACTTCGAAATAAGTTTTTAGTATTTGGATTCGAAGGATTATTGTTCATATTTATATGCATTTATGAATTTATATCACTGACCAAATGTCAATATTTTTCATATCATGTTACCAATACTTCAATCATGTGTTTATCCATGACTTGTTGAATATTACAAGTAAACATTTCGATACTGGGTTGTGGTTTACTTACTTAAACTAAATAGTAAAATGGTATTTTATTAAACGCTTTTATGGATAATAAATTTCTAATTTATTTTTACATGGATGATATCATAATGCAAAACTAGTGACAAATTTATCATATTGAAGAAAAGAAATAGTGTGCCAATATACATAAAAAAACATGTAAAATTTATAAACAAGTACATGAACTTGTATGAAACAAAACAATATTGTTCATTGGTGATAAAACTTTTTTTTTATGATAAAAAATAACCTTTTCTTTGGATTGCATCTCATATATAAATTTTATGGCACACTACATTCAAAGAGAAAAATTTTCACACACTTATGTACATGGTTAGATAATTTGGGATGGCACCCAAATATACATCACTCTTTGGAAACATACAAAATAATAATTAACAACTTTTATTGAGATATTTTGATACTATTACATAATTTGTGTTTGTTACGATATTGTATATAAACAAAGGTAATTTTGTTAAATTTTGGTGATTCAAATGGAATTATTTTAAAGGAAAAAAATGTTTGGTAATTATAAAATGTTTTTGACTAAGTTACATATTTATATAAAATTTGATTAATTTTATAATCACTTGGGTTCTAGCAGTAATAACCAGAGTGAAAGTGTTGTTGTTTCCTATCGATAGATCTATAGGGTATGAACTGGTAGAAGTTCAGGTACCTATTTCACTTTGAAGGAATATTTCCCCATTTATAAGGATGGGTATTATCGTATTCCCTTTATTCTCTTTTTATATCTTGGTTCTATCCTATGGAATTTTATTTCATATAGTTTGGTGGTTGTTTAGTTATTTCCATCTCCTATTCACAAAAGGAAGAAGCCTAGTTATATTGTTTGTCTTCACCTACTTCTTACCATGTAACAAGATGAATTTAGTCTATTGAGGGTTCATCCATCTAATTTTAAGATCCAAAATAATTATATATAGGTTTGAAGGTGGATGTTAGAGGACTCTTCTTCAAATCTTCTTGCCTTATCAGTGATAGAACATTGTGTGTTTTGAGGGAGAAAGTTAAAGGATTTATATTCAAAAAACATGGGGTTTAGTTGGATGATAAAGTAATCATCCCCCCCTTATTTCCTAATTGGATGTTATAGGATTCCACTCTGTTGTCTTTTAGAGAAGGTCATATTTTAGAGGATCTCATCCTAGTCTCTTCTAGTTTTTGGGGTGTCTCCCAAAACTTCAAGAAACTACTTACTAGCCAGTTGGCCTATTTTGCAATGGTTATCCCAACCACCATCATAGGAATAAGAATGATGGTAGATAAATTTTTGAAGTTTTATTCACCAAAGTAGATGTAAAGGTGATTCATGATGGGATGAAGATTCTTAACTTGTACCAAGTTGATGCTAGATTGATAAAGATGATTTGGACATTTATTTATTGTAATTGTTAATCCCTCAACCTCTAATACACTCTTCATTTGTATTTAAATTCATTAGTTAAAAATAAATATAGGCTAACTTATCAATATGTAAGGGTGGTATGAATGGGTGTGACTCTTCCCATTCATTCTATATGTAGGGATGAGTATGGCTCATTCAAAGCAAGTTATATGTGAGTTATATATTATTGTATAGGTTTTGAGGTTTCCCCTCAGAGTGGCTTATCATATATTCTATTATATTTTATGTATATATTGATTTATTAATTTAATTGTGAAGAAAGTTCATTACAAGTGGTACTAGAGCATCGATTTGGGCATAAAAATTTATTCCTATCATATCTCTCAATCCATTACAATTTTTTTAGTAATTTTTTTATTCGAGTTGGATCATAATCTAATACATCCACAATACAAATTTTGAAATTTTAAGATTATTTTTACAAGAATTAATGCCTTTTTACTATTTTCATAAACTTTATCTACAGTCCATAATTTAAGGATATTTTTTTATTTTATTATATCTTCAAAAATATTGAATAAATTTAGGGTAGGTCCATTATTTATGTTTTCATATTTGAGGTTAAATTTTTTTCCAAAAATCTTGGTCAAAGTTGGGTCAAAAGTGAAAATCAAGTTCAACGTTGTTAAGCCTTGTTATGGTAGGAACACAAACTAGGGGTTGAGGCAAGGGTACTAAAACTCAAGGGAAAAATCTTGTAAAAGAAGATATGGATTTCAAAGGTGAATCTATGGTTATGATATTTTCTACAACTTATCATAAGTGAGTCGTATAGAGTACAAACTTGTATCCAAGGTTTTTAATCAAAGATGATCATTAAAGTAGATCAAATCAATCAATTTTTAGATGATATAATAAACAAACTTGGTACAAATATGATTTTTTTTCAACATCATAAAAACCAACTAAAAATAATTAATACTCATGTTAATCAAGGTGGATCTTTGAGTCTAAATATTTCATAACCCAACCTAGGTGGACCTTTAGGCCAATCCCAAACAAATCCTAATCCACTGCATGTAAGAAACATGAATCCAAAAATTGAAATGTAGAAGTTTGACTGAAAATATCCCCTTAGATCATCCAAATGGATATTTTTTTGATGTACATCAGATCTCATGTGGATAAAAGGTGGTTATGCAATCCTTGTATTTAGAGCCAGAGTAGTTTAATTGGTATCGATGACTTTGCACTAAAAAAAGGGGGGTCTTATTGTTATTTGGTCAATATTCATAGATGAGATACAAATACACTACAATCACAGTGTAACACAAAACTACTTTATCCAATCATCAAATTTATGATAATCAGGTTCAATCAAATATTATATTCAACAATTTCAAAACTTATCTCTGAGGGTAGATGATATCTCATATGATAACATGAATGACCTCTTCTTGGGTGGTCTCAATGATACAATCCAACTAGATGTTTGAATGTTTAATCTAAGCACTATATCTGAATCTATGGCAATTACTCTTAGGGTAGAGGAAATATATATGGTCAACCAAATGGATTTCACTACTATCAAAAATGTTGAGGTCTTGCAAGAACTTTCCCTCAACCTATAATATCGACTCCTTACCAAATTTTAGATAAACATGAAAAAGGATTATATTTAAATTATGATATCAGATGTAGAAAATGTCATAAGTGTGATGAGAAGAAACTATTCTACATTTTAGGGGCCAATGATGATGAAGCTAATATAACCAAATGCAATAAAGAGGAAGACATGCCTGACTCAGTTTCTACTAACATTTATGTAATGCCATCTAGATTTGTTCAAAATTGTGGTAAACATTATTTTGAAGTGAGGGTGCATGTTAAGACCTTAACCTATGACACACTCTTCATTTGTATTTACATTCATTAGTTAATTATTACTTTAGGCTGACTGATAAATATGTAAGGGTGGGATGAATGGGTATGACTCTCCCCATTCATTTTATATATAGGGATGAGTGTGGCTTACTCAAAATAGGTTATACATGAGTTATGTATTATTGTAAGGATTTTTAGGTTTTCACCTTGAAGTGACTTATCATATATTCTATCATATTTTAGTTATATTGTGATTTATTACTTTAATTGTGAAGAAAGTTCATTACAGTAATTTAGCTACTATTTAGCTCAATAGATGTGAAAGCCTACTAGTTGTGAATCATTTGGGTAGAGGCTATGTGAATGTCTCAAGGAGATATAATATTAATGAAATATTTCCTATTCTTGGATGGATTTTATTTTTCATTCCAAATTTTCAGGGAAACTCTTTCAAAATATGACAACTTTTTTTATATTTTCTATTTGTTGAAGTGTTACCTTCCTTGATTTGCTATGTTTTTGGGATACTTTAAGACCTCTTGGTGATATAATTGTGGGATCCATCAAACCCTCTTTTTTTTAGATTTATTTAGTTGTTGGATCCTTCAATCCCTCTTGTTATTATGATCTGGTATGGTTGTGGGAGCCATAAAACCCTCTTGTTGTGATCTACTATGGTTGTGGGTCTATTTTTTAAAACCCTCTCTTGGTTATGGTATCATTAATAAAAACACTCATTTGTCTGGTTCATATTTATGACTTCAATCATTTAACCTAATAAAAAAATTCTTATACTTTATTTTTTCTTTATATCAAATTATTGACCAATATGAATATCAATATTATAAAAAACATAGCTTGCAATGTAATATATCAACTTAAACCAAATGAGGTCAAAGATAAATGATTGTATAACAAAACTAATTTTGTCAACTTGGCCTTCACAAATTTACAGACCTCATCAAAGTATTTGCACCAAAAACCTTGAATATACTATTTTTTCAAAATAACTTCGAATGAAATGCCTTTTATAATGCTCACACATTCCATGTTAAAGAACATATTTTAAGAAAAAATTGGTTTAAGTACAATCATTAAATAATATATCCATACAACAAAATCACATGTGACTTTAATTTATAGTTTCATTATTATGTTATCAACAATCTACTGGAATAAAAATGAAAATCTTTGAAAGTACAATATATGAAATATTTAGTAGAACCTCCTTCAAAAACTAACTTGGAAATAAATTTCACAACCAAATAAATATATATTACCTTGAGCAAATTTTAAGGATATTAAAACACATGAAAAATTTCCCATAAACTCAAAAACATTATAATGTCTCAGTCTCAGACAAAAATAATTTTACTAACTATGCAGATCCTAAAAAAAATAATTATCACATATATTACACACAAATCATGAATCTATAACAATCATTCATACCCACTTACATTTTCATGATTCCATCATATATACAGTTGGAAATCTTGATATAACATGCATGTAAAAAACCTTGTTTAGAATCACTTACTTTTCTCAAAGTAAATCTTCATGTAGGAGAAAAATAAAACTACCCAAAAGTATTTTCTTCATTTTCATGATGAAATTTCTTAATTTTATCGAAGTAAATATTCATGTAGGAGAAAATTAAAACTACCTGAAATTATTTTCTTCATTTTCATGATGAAATTTCAAATTTATCTGCAAGCAAAATATTTGATAAAGATACTATTTTATCAAGTCTAACTAACCACTTCATATTCTCCAAAATAAACATGTAGGTTTCTATGAACACTCAACTCAAAAACAAACATGAAAGTTTCTTTGAACATTTATAAATGTTCACAACCAAAATACTAAGAGAAATTTGAAAAAATAAGATAGAGTTTCTTTTCATAGAATGGCCATGTCAACCATTATTTTTAAAAAAATGGCATATATTTTCTTATTTATAAGGAATGGATGAAAAAGAAACCTCAATAAAAACTTAATCCATAAATGATACTAAAGAAAAAACTAAGTCATCAATCTTTCATCTACAAGCCATGAATCCTTTCAACAATATTCAAAACTAGAAAATATTTCATGAAAAATTGTTTTGAAACTCAAATAAAGGACCAAATTCATACTTTTCCTCTCAATTTAAATGAACACCAGCTATGTTATCCTTCTTCATTTACTATCTACCTTCCTTGGCAAACAATCCTTATATTAGCAGAGCTTCACTTTTGCTTAGCAAGATTTACAAATAGAAATGAAAAAACAAGAAACCATTGATTTTATATTTAGTTAAGCAATATTTAATGCTCTTAATTATGTGTATGAATAATATTAGTTATTTTTATTGACAAAATCAACAAAAATGGATCAAATTAAGCATTATTTTATCTAGTTAACCAACAACTTAGCTATTCATCAAAATGACCTCTAAATTAATTTATCGAGGCATGTAAATTATGCATTAAAATTTTATTAATTTACAAGTGTCTTATATAAATAATAATCTAATATTGAGCCTTGATCTCATTTACCTCCACACTCCAACTTGCCATGGTGGATCCATTGGTGGCTATCCATAAATGCCTGAGTTGTTTCAAACTCAAAACACACTGACCATTGTTTGAAAATAAACTCACCATGTTGCCTTATACCCCGACCTTTATATCTTATCATGTACCCATGAGACTATCAAATGTATTAATATAATGAATTTTTACATAACTTAAGTCGTGTTTGATATTAGAACTTTGGTTTTGAAAAAATGGAATATGAAACTTAGATATCAACACTAAGTCCTTTATTATTTGCAATGAGATTCAAAATAATGTGAGAAATATACTAGAACATGTGCTAAGGTTTTTGAAGACAAACTACATCACAATAAAAATTCATTAAAAGTATGCCAATGATTTGTCCTTGCTTGAATTATATGTATCTCAATCACTTCTAAATATTATCATGCAACAATATCATTATTTCAAAAACATGAAAAGTGAAAACAAGTTAAAGATAAATATGAATTTACATTATCACTTTATTATGCATGTATAATTAATATAAATTAGAAATTTATTGTTTGCAACTAAAATAGAAATCTAAATTACACAACTATCACTTTTCACAATGATCAAATATGAAATCATGTTAACTATACTATGAATAATTACAGAGAATGTATCCCATGATAAGATTGAATATATCATTTAATTCATGTAATACTTATGATATCAAATCCATTTATAAAAATTAAAAGTAGTAAATATTATTCAAAGTCATAATTATTTCATGACTGCATACATGTAGAAATGAAGAACATTCAAATGAATATAAATGAGTTTCCTCCTACCAACTATTTTATATTTCATGAATCAAGTCATCAATATGGTAGAAACAAAACATGTTAATACTTTAAAAAAGTAAAGGAGTGATAAAAATAGGCACAATACTTTGTAGCATCATCTGTGACTGAAATGAAGTACAAATCATTACCAATACTCTTACAAGACATTGATCCACATAAATTAGAATGAACTAGCTCCAAATGTGTGTTTGCTCTCCATTTTATGATACAAAAAGACTCCGTATGATTTTTATTGACAATACATGACTTGCATGCATCATATTTCTTTGAATATAGATTTAAAATACCTCTTACCATACCTTTTGTGTCAAGAATATGTAAGCTCTTACAACTGATATGACATATCTTGAATGCATTAACATTCTTAATGGTGGAGAAATGAGTACCTTCCTTCATAATAATAAGAATTAATGGAAATATCCTATTATTTTCCATATAGGATATACTTATGAATCTATTTCCATATCTCTTATCAAAATAGAATAAACACCATCTTCAAAAAGTGGTTTTAAACCCTTTTCCATTAATTGATCAATATTGATAATATTATGAATTGAATTTGGATAAAAATAAACATATTTTATTTAAAAATTATCTCGAATTATGGTGATTTTCATGGTGTCATTTCCTTAAATTTGGATGAAATTTCCATCTCCCAATCACACATAGATTTTGAAGGAATCATCTAACTTGAGAAAACCAACTTTGTGACTTGCCATGTGATTTTGAGCAACTTGAATCAAGAGACAAAAAATTTGTATCCCTTTATTCCTAAATTAAATTTGAGATAATAATATAATTTTCTTGAACCTTATTTTGTTATCTTGGAATGCATTATTCTCACCCTCTTGCTTAGCTTGATTTCTATATGTCAGTATCCTGCAATATTTTATACTATGTCCTTATTTTTTGCAGTAATTACAAGTAAATTATTTATTAATTTTAATTGTGAATTTATCTTCATCTTTTTTATTTTATTTTTATTTTTTATCACCCTTCATTCTAATTTTATTTTTATCTTTGGTCTTCAAAACCTTTGCCTTGGTTTCAAGTGTTTGTTCTTGATCTCCTACTTATAGTCTCATCTTATTCTCATGGGACAAGAGAGAACCCACTAACTCATCAACACTTATAGTGTTCATTTCCTTATAGTCCTCAAGAGTGATCACAATATTCAAACATCTTTGAGTTAAATATCTCAAATAAAATCTTTACTATAACACTATCTCATATAATTTATCCATAAACCCTCATTATTTGCACTAAGTCATTTATCCTTATGCAATATTATCAACCCCCCTCTTTATCTAATTCTCTAAAATTTTCAAAACTAATTTTAAAATTGTATAGCTTTTATTCTCTTGCATTATTATTGTTGACCAAATTTGATCTTGAGGCCTTATTGGGGCATCCCTATGTAAAAAAATTGGATTTTTAGATGTTTTAAGGAGTCTAAATCTTGTCATGGGGTGTATGATATTTCATTTGAGGTTAGTTAATGTTATATTAGCTTTGGTTTTAGTCTTATCAATTTATTTATCAATTTGAGTCATTTTAGTGGGTTTTTAAAAATCATAAATACAAGTGACACATTTCCCAAGGTGACCAAATGTCATATTTGCCTTTATAATGTCAAGTATGTTAGATTATATGTCATTTATGTCAAAAAAATTAGAATATGGTAGGTTCCTTAATTGAAATTGTAGAAACAACTAAAAAAGAGAGAGAAGAGCACTTACACGACCTTCTTGGGAAGTGTGATATATGGAAAAATATCTTGGGATACCTATTAATCTTACCCAAACTAATATACATGCTTAAATTTATCTAGAAGTGCCATTTTATATCAAAAACTATTCTACTCATTTTTGGGTTTCTTAGACACATTGAAGTGACCTTCAAATTTTTTCTTGGTACAAATAACACATGAAATTTCAAGGAAAATTATTTTAGGAGGTTGTTTTACAATCCAATACATTCATTTACATATAATTAACTAGAAAAATGATCAATTTTTCTTTATGAACCATCGCTAACAAGTTGGTTGTGCTCTTTTACTAGTTGTTTCATGCACCCTATATGTTTTTCTCTATTTATGCCAAATTTGAATGAACCAAATTGTGATGTTGACTCTAAAGGATTTTTAATTCTTTCTCAAATGGTCTCCATTATTTTTTTAAAGTTTCATAATGCTTGGATGAGTAATTTAGTTCATGTAGAAAGAGAGATGTTTCCATTGTGCCACTCGGATGAGGAGAGCTATGCATCTCCTCAAAGGGTGAAAATATAAGTGAGAGATATTGGTGTTGGTCTTTACATAGTTGAAGTTATAAGAACAACTACACTCAGTACTTGATGACTACACTAAAGTTTTCAACTCTTTTCTTACTAACTAGTTCCTAATTTCCATGCCAAAGGTAACCATTAGGTCTATTAATTAATGTATAGCCTTTGATTTTGTACAATTACATTTTTATTGTATCAAAATGTTTAGGTTTGTGAATACTCATCCTTATTCAAGAGATTTGGTGTCTAATAAGTTTAAGTTCTTATTTAGTTCAACCCCTAATACCCATAGTCTACATTCCAAGATGGTTAGGAACCAACCTTTTGTAACCTTCACTAGATCATCTCCTTTTAATTTTTCCCAATATGACAAAATATCAAGAGAAACCCTTAAAATTATTCCATATTTTAGTGGAGAGGGTCCTATTACTACCATTGAGCACATTAGAAACATAACAAACTTCTACAATATCCATAATATCATTCAAGAGAATGTGGATATTAGGTTGTCAGCATTGTATTTCAAAGGAAAATCTTGAGATTTATATGGGACTCTACCTAAAAATTATATTATTTCATGGAATGAACTAGGATATATATTGAATAAGAGGTTTAAAGAGAAGAGTGATCATCTATCTCTAGCTAAGCGATTAACCACTATCAAGAGGGTACCACAAGAGTTTATGCAAGATTTTAACACTAGATTTCAAAAAACATGGGATAGGATCCTAGCCCTTGTGAGACCTACTCCAAAATATGCCTTTTTTTACTATCTAAAATAATTAAATAGTGATTTATCCATGATGATCCAATCCATAGGTGGGAATACACTCCCTACTGCCTATGAGATAACCATCAATACTAAAAATTATCTTATTCAAGCAGGGAAGATCGATCCTAGGCCACCAATGCCATTTTTCCTTAAATTTTAGCCTCATATTCAAGTTGGATTACCTACCTTGGCTCCTTTTCCTAGTCAAGAAAGGTCTACCATTGCTCCCACAAATGAGATTCATGAAGTCATGAGTTTGCTCCAAAGTGTCACTAATGAATTGATTGCCCTTAAAAGGCAACAAGATCAAATTTATAGACCTTATCATCCCTATAATTAGTTTGGACAAGGAAATAGACATCTTTTTCAAGGTAATACTCAAGGACAAGGTAAAATAACTCAAGTTAGACCTTACCAAAGTTACAATCCTAATGATGCCTTTTCTTCCAAAGCTCTTATTCCCACCCTAATTTTTTTTGTTCAAGCACAACCATGTTATCCCCCTATGAGTACTTAGATGAATGGGGAGATGAATATTATGAGCATAATTATTACAAATTAATAGAGGAATCTGGTCTTTGGGTGTATTGTATGCATGAGGAGGACTATTTCATGCCAAATTTAATGAAGCCAATTGAAGATATGGATGGTTCATGGTAGTTTTTATTTGATGGATCAAGAAGAAAAATTGGGGTAGGTGGTGGAGAAATGTTAGTTTCTCCTTCTAAGGAAAGGTACTATTCTACTTTTAGATTTCAATTCTCTTGTACTTGTAATGTGGTATAATATGAGGCCCTCATTCATGGACTTGAGTGGGCTAGGAAAAGAGGTGTGAAATTGTTACAAGTGTATGGTGATAGTGAGGTGATTATGAATCAAGTAAGAAGCCAAAATGTGATTAAGAACTCTTTAATTAGGTCCTATAAACATATATTGTATTTTGTAGAGGATTTCCAAGCCTTCAACATCACATCTATCCCAAGAGAAGACAACAAACATGCTAATATGTTGGAAGAAATTGGAGATCAATTTGTTGTTCCAAAGGGGATAGGAGAGGATAAGAACTAGCCATATATTAAGGTGATTTTAAGGACCTCCATATATATAATGTCACTAATTGGAAAGTTTTTGATAGTGACCAAAAAATAACATTTTTTCTACAAGAGGAGGTTGAGTTTTCTTCCAAGAATCAATCTAAACTATAGCAAAAATATGGAGGGTAGATTGTGTAATTAAATTCAAACAAGCTCCCCAAAGTCCTAATCACACATGAGAGTATTTTAAAATATGATGACAAGTTTAAGAAATAAAAGGTAAACATTTATAATAAGAAATAAAACTATGAGAAATTACAAATCTTCAAGGATAAGTTGCTTGCACTTGGGAAGGTATGTACTAGTGAAGAGAAACATGCTTTCATTGAATTATGCAAAGAGTTTTCTGATGTCTTTGCATGGGAATATAGTGATTTGATCTAAAATTAGATAAAAATACCATATATATATATATATATATATATATATATATATATATATATATATATATATATATATATATATATATATATATATATATATATATATATATATATATATATATGTTAATTATAATCCCATCAAGAAAATAGAAAGGCCAATAAATCCTAAGATTGAGCCTCTTATGAAGAAAGAACTTAATAAGTTGATTGAGTCCGAAATCATCTTTCTTATTAAGAATTCATCTTGGTTGTAAAACTTATTCCCTATTAGGAATAATAATGGATAAATCAAGTTGTGTGTTGATTTTATGGACTTGAATAGAGTTTTATTGAAAGACCATTATCCTCTTCCTTCCATGGAACAAATTTTGCAAGTTGTGGCAGGCAATGAAAGGTTTTCTCTCCTTGATGGGTATTCCAGATATAATCAAATTTTGGTGAAGGAAAGTAATCAATATAATACAAAATTTAATACTAAATGGGTTAAATATTATTTTATAAAATTTAATTTTGGATTTTCTAATGATATAGATAAATTCAACATGTAATGGATATGGCTTATCAAGGAATAATAAATGACATTGTGTTGGTGTATCTTGATGACATCACAATTTTTTTATAAGGATGTAAAGGATCACTTGAATAACCTTAGGTAGATTTTTGAGAGATTTAGAGATTTTTTAATCTCTATAAACCTAAATAAATGTGTGTTTTTTGTCCACGACTAAAACCATTTAGGACACAATATCTCCAATGAGGGTTTGTCTATAGATCCTAAAAGGGTGAGTACAATCTTGGCATTGGTTTTGCCCAAACACAAGAAAGATTTGAAAAGTTTATTTTGGAAAATTAATATCATAATGAGGTTCATCCCTGATTTTACTAATTTATTCGAGCCTATAACCTATATGCTAAGGAAGGATGAAGTGTTCACTTGGAATATAATAAGGAAAGAAATTTTTGAAGAGATTAAACAAGCCATTGCCAAAGCCCCAACTCTTGAAAGTCCTAATTTTTCAAAGGATTTCAAATTATTTACCTTTGGAAATGAGGAGGTAATTTATACCATGCTTACTCAATCAAATGAAGAAAAATTAAAGAAACCTATTGATTTCTTTAGTAAAGGTTTGGAGGGCTATGAGGTAAGCTACACCTATGTTGAGAAGCAAGTACTTTTAGTTGTTATAAGTCTAAAAACGTTTAGGCATATGTTATCTAAAAAAATATTAACATATTTTTACCTCATCCTAGTGTAAAATAGTTATTTTTTAGTAGAGACTTGAATGAAAAAAGGTCTAGTTGGATCACAAAAGTGACGGAGTATGATGTAGAAATCAAGACAACCAAGCTAGTGAAAGGGAAGGGGTTATGTGAGAATATTGATTAATATTTGAAGGAACAAAAGGAGGTTGTTTTAACACTTAATTATGACACTATGAAAACTAAATATTCATCAATTAGGAGTTGGACACAATATATGATCCATTTTCTCCAAACTAGTGAGTGTCCACAAGGCCTTGATAGAGCTAGAAAAATGTACTTTAGATTACAATCCATTCCTTATGTATTTTTTGGAGTGTTATTTAGAAATGTATTTTTATGTGTGTTATTAAGGTGTGTTTAACTAGATTAGATTGATATTATTTTTTTTGAGTTTCATGATGGACTAGCTGGTGATCACTTTGCTCCAAGAACCACAGCTACTAGGATTATGAGGGATGGATACTTTTGGCCTAAATTGTTCAAAGACACCCATGATTGGGTAAGGAAATTTTCATTTTTTTTTCTTTTTTATGGTAAAAAAAATCTTGTTGGCTTGTCTCTTCATCCAATTTAGGTTGATCAACCCTTTATGTAATGGGGTTTGGATTTCATAGGCATAATCAATCCACCTTCTAGTGTTAGTCACAAGTGGGTGTTGACTACTAATGGTTACTTTAAAATATGGATAGAGGCTATTGATCTCAATGAATCAAATTAAATTTTAGTTTTATACTTCTATGAAGGTATAGTGATAATTTTTGGAGCTCCTTCAACAATAATTTTAGATAATGCATTGGCTTTCCTTAGGATGAATAAAAGTGAATGGGCCTTGAAACATGGAATATATTTTAGTACCTCAAACTATTATACACAAGGGAATGGAACATTTGAGTCCACTAACAATAATCTAATTAGGATCATTAAGATAATAATGAAGGAGAACCAAAGGACTTGGCATTTCAAGTTGAATACAACTCTTTGGGCTAATAGGATCACCCTAAAAATAGCCATTGGAAACTCACCATATAAATTTGTTTATGGTAGATAAGATAGACTAACTATTTAACTTGAGTTACCAGCCTTGGATCTCACTTATCAGCTACAAATGATGGAAAATGAAATCATGGAAGTCAAGTTGTGTGAATTGATAGAGCTTGAGGAGACAAGAGATCAAGCTATGCAAATCATGGGATCTCACCAAGATAAAACAAAGAGACAATTTTATAAAAATACCATGCCAAGGATCTTTAAATAGGGAGACATTATCCTAAATTGAGATGAAGATAGGGCTAAACCTAAAAGACACATAAGTTTAATGCTTTGTGGAGTGACCCTTATGTTATCACACAAAGCAAGTAACACAATTCCTTCCAACTCTCAAATTTGGATGGAGAAGAGTTTCGTATCCCCATAAATGGGATATATATCAAACATTATTACTAAGGTCATCATCTCTCCTTGTACATAGTTTAATTTTTTCCTTGTGTTCCCTAAGTGTTTATGCACCTGTGTGAGTTGGTTTTATGTCTTACTTTGTCTTGTGTTTGTTTGGTATGGCATGTTTATTTTTATGTGTTTGAGGAAATTAATTGATATTTGTATTAAATAATTTATTGACTCCCTTGTCCCTTGATAATATAAGGCTAATAGTCCTTAGTAGAGCAGGCATATTACCCCTATGAGTCACGAATTTGTTGACCAAATTTGACCTTGAGGCCAAATTGGAGCACCCCTATGTTAAAAATTTTCATTTTAAAATGTTTTATGGGGTATAAATCTTTTCATGGAGTGTATGTTAGTTCATTTTATTTTAGTTAATGGAATATTATCTTTGGTTTTAGTCTTATTAGTTTATTTATCAATTTCAG
Source organism: Torreya grandis (assembly GCA_037957365.1). Lineage (NCBI taxonomy): Eukaryota > Viridiplantae > Streptophyta > Pinopsida > Cupressales > Taxaceae > Torreya > Torreya grandis. The sequence continues at coordinate 462,487 of JARHVA010003668.1, forward strand.
TCATTTTAATGGGTTTTTAAAGGTAATAAATGTAAGTGGCACATTTACCAAGGTGAAAAAATTTCATATTTTACTTTATAAAATAAAATAGGTCAGATTACATGTTAATTATGTTAGAAATATCAAAATATGGTAGGTTCCTTAACTAAAATTGTAGAAACAACTAAAAAAGAGAACAAATGACACTTGTATGACCTTATTGGGAAGTGTGCCATATGGAAAAATATATTAAGATGTTATTGATATTAAAAAAATAATATAAATGCTTAAATTAATCTGTAAGTTCCATTTTATATCAAAAACCATTCTTCTCATTTTGGGGTTTCTTAGACACACTGAAGTGACCTTCAGGCTTTTAGTTGGTACTAACAACACATGTAATTTTAGGGTAAATTATTTTAGGAGGTTGTTTTAAATTAAAATAAATTAATTTAAATATAATTAAATTATAAATTATCAAATAAGATTTATGAACCATCATTAACAAGTTGATTGTGCTCTCTTACTAGTTATTTCATGAACCCTATAGGTTTTTCTCTAGTTATGGTAAATATGTATGAACCAATTGGTGATTTTGGATACAAAGGATGTTTAATTCCTCATAATATATTATAAATTCTTGGTTTCAATTTTTGTAATGTTTGGATGAGTAATTTGGTTAATGTAGCAAGAGAGATGTTTCTAATGTGCCACTTGGATGAGGAGAGCTAGGCATCTCCTCGAAGGGTGAACATCCAAGTGACAAAAAATATAACTTTGATATAAAGTTTTAAAGGTATTATATTCTTTATGGAAATTTTTAAGCCAATAATTTTTCTATAGATGCTTAGGTCAATGGTAGTGAAAATATAGAGAAAGTTTGTGCACATGCATTTTCTTCATATTTTTTTTCTTTTTATGATCTTGAGTCAAGGTATTTTTATCTTGAGGTGGTGTGTACCCATGGATTAAATTATCCAAAAACTCCTCTCTATACAATAATTCTCTTCAAATTATTTCTCTAATATTCAAGTTTATCACATTTGAAGATGATAATATTCATATAAGCATAATTCACAAAAGTTATGATATTAATGACAATGGATTGACACCCTTTTGAACCTTTATTGAATGTGTCCATGATACCAAATTAAGTATTTGAATTTATTGAGGGAGTGTAAATAATATTTGATTTAATATGAAATTGAAGCTATATATCAATCTATCTATCCCAAAATTATTAGTTGTTAATCTAGTAGTTTTGTAAGTGTAATTATTAATAAAGTTTTTATTGAATAACTTAAAATTAGAATACATATGTGTTGATGTGAGTTTTATTCACACAAGATAACATTATGAGATATATATTAATTTTAATATTAGTGAAGAGGGATTCATTCCAAAGAATGAGTTGTGGGGTATTGGGTTTTGTAAACAACTTGTTGTTGGAATAATGGTGAGTGGAACAATTGTTTACGTTAGATGGTTTGACTATGATGTGAATTTATATCTACTTTAAATTGGTGTATTTATGATTATATAACCAAAGGTGGGCATGATATAAATAAACTTAAAAAATAAGTAGAGGTAGGGCATAAAATTAGGTATGTGGATCAAACAAAATCAAACATTTCTAAGCTATATCTTGAAGTAAGGGTTAACAAGTAGTCAAGAACCAATGTTTTATATAATATACTATAAGTGTACCAAAAATAAAACATATTTAAGAGTCAAAGAGAAAAATAAGATAATAAAATTTATCATATTTAATCAAAGGTTGATGTGATTGTAAGATTATAATTACACATCTACAAAAGGATATTATGATTATTACACAAAGGAAATCAAATTAGCATTAGCATAATATGAATAATTGTAATAGAATAATAATCATTCAAAACCAAAAAACTAAGATACTAGTTTGACAAAAATTCTTTCAAGATTCACATGTTTGAAAAAGAATAAGATTTGTACATCAAGACTAATTATAGAAGAATCCATATAGTTTATTATTAATCTTAATAGCCAAAATTCTCCTCCCTTTGGGATCAAGAGGATACAAGTATATAAATTTAAATTATAGGATGTAGAAACCTCATCTATCAAAAAAAATATAAATTTACATCTCAAAAAATAAAATTGGGTGTCAAAAATTCATGCATGGCATGCATGATTGCAATGTTTTTATTAATAATATTTTTCTAAAGGAATTATAGAAATAATAGTGTCCCAAAATAAACATCTATTATAATAATAACATCCACTTGTATCAAAATATTACTATGATGTGGAAACACTAGGAGGTGGAACTTGAATACTCACTAAAGTGGATGAGAATGCAGTTGTGACATGAGCTACAACTGTAGTGGGTATTATTTCTATAGATATGCTAGTTAGAGTTATGACAAAAGTTACCATTAATTTGGTTGTAGTAGCAAATGTGGGAGTGGAAAATATGATATCCCTATCTATGTTTGTACCAATGTATATTTTTGGGACTGAGATTGAGAGCCTTAAATAGGTGCTAGTGGTGTATCTAATATTGAAGTTGATTATCTTTATTCCTCCATTTGTAAGTATAAGGCATGGTTAGCCTGAAAGTCAATATCAATAGTTTCAAAATACAAAAAAGACATTTTAAACAACTATATAATCTTGTCCATTATCTTCCTATCTATTTTAAATGCATATTTAACCTCCACATAAAGTGTCTTTGTCCCTATATTCCTATCTCAAAAACAATCCACTAGTTGTATGATTTATTCATTGGTTTTATAATATAATCCCTCAATTTCTACTCAGAATTTATCATATGTAACTCAAATAAGGTTCTAAAAAATAGGCTTAAGAACTAAATACCCAAGATGAGTGCTTACCTTGATGACCCTAATATCCTTCAAAATATAGACAATGTTGTTCTTCACTTATAAACCATTGCACTAAAGTTAATATCTCTTAATTTCAGTTAAGTAAACTATCCCTATTGTAGGCCCATATAGCCTTTGGCATTTTTCTTAGGTTCAAATAAACATATGCCTTGTTCCTTGTTACTTGGATGAGAAAGTGGATATTATCATCCACATCTTTCATTTTATTGAATAATTGAAGTATTCCCCCCACTTATGCTGGGATGTAGCCTTTACAGACCTTATTAATTAAATAGTGTCATACAACTTTTTAGCTAAAACTTGTACATTATCTATAATCTCTTTTATATCTTGAATAGTGATCCTCTCTTGTGACCTTTGTACAAAATGGTAATATCTCTTGAAAATCTATTTTATTGTACCCCCAATCGTATCTAAAAAACTATAGGGACATTCCATATATCTATCCAAGTCTGAGGGATTTGTTTTTATTCTTTTTTTAGAGAAAATATATCTTTTATTTATTCTAATTCAACTTGTTCTCCCTTTATAATCAGTAGTTTAAAAATCAATTATAGTAGTGACAATTAAAATGTTATCAAATAATGGGGAACTTGTGTACTTACAGTTTATGAAGGGATAACTAGGATGATTATTATTGTATCTATCACTGTGGTAGCATGAGATGGATAGCATGGGGGTGTAGTTGATGATGGCCCTTATTTTGAGACTTATAGTTTTGACTCTGACTCACCTTCCATATCTCCTTCTTTGTTTGACTATAACTTTATGGTTGTTGATCTGACCCTTCCTTGATCAACTTCCTCATATTCCCCTATAATCTTGGTCCTTATAGATTGAGTATCCTCTTCAGTCATCCACTCATTTTCTTCATTTTATTTCATATTTCCATTAAATTATTTTATTTCCTCAGTGTCTATTTTAGACACCCATTCTTATTCAGTTGCCCATATTTTATCTTTTTCTTCGCTATCATATATTTCAATAGGGCTATCTCTATCAATCCCTAATTTTATCTCATTCTTCCCTTGAAATTTTTTTAGGTTTATCTTTTACTTCCACCTTCTAGGGTGAGATTGTAGGATTCTTGGGCTTTATCTTATAATCAATTGGAGGCTTAGCAATAATGGGGTTTGTCCCTACAAAAATTGGAGTAGGAGATGAAGGTATTACAATGATAATAGGTGGTAATGTAGTAGGAATGGTATTGACCATTGAGGGAGTTATGAGAGTTGAATATGGTCACCAAAGGAGAGGAAAACAATATAAGCTTGAGAGAGGAAAATAGGAAGACTTACTTGTTGTACTATGGTGTCAACTTAGAAATTGACTAGATTCACTCTAGGTTAATGGAGATCCCATCCTTAGTGATGACATGGCCTAATATTTTTCCTTTAATGACTCTAAAGATGATCCTCTTTTGATTGATTGATATTCCATATCTTCTACATCTATCAAAAAATATTTGTAGATGGCCTGCATGATAACCTCAATGTTTTGAAAAAAATATTAGGGTTATCCATATAAATGGTGATGCATTTGAAAATGAGTCCCTAAAAGGCAAAGTCCATAGCTCATTGGAAGGTTACTTCTACATTGATTAGGCCAAAAAACATATTTTTATATGTAAAAGTTCCCCACTTAGTGGTGAAGGCAATCTTCATTTTGTCTTGTGTCTAATTAGAAAGATAATAGCATGTGATTATAGCTTGAGAATATATCCAAGAAGTACATCATACCAAATCCACTAACCATTTAAATTACCTCATCTAGGGAAGCTAAATGATAGTTATCCCTTTTTGATGCTCAATTTAAACTGATATGGTCAACATAGAGCTTGATATCTCCATTCTTATTTTTAAGTGGCATTAAGTTGGATACCTAGGTAGAATGCTTGATTGGAAAGATAATCCTAGAATATAATAGCTATTTTACTTCTATCTGGATGAGAGTTTCCATAATTGGATTTAATAGACTCTATCTCTAAATGAAGGGATTCTACTCTAGATTTAGTGAGATGGTATGTGAGATTACCCTAGGGTTGAAGACCTTCAAAAATTCATATTTTCAAGTGATCATTATTTATATTCTATTAGCAAAACCTTTAACTTTTGTTTCTCATTTTCAATGCAACTCAAACCAATGTTTACATATTAAGGATGTTGGTCAGTGCCCAAATTCTCCTTGACAAAATTAAACTTAGTTTATTTTAGTTGTATCTACTTTTGGGCTTGAAAATCTACATTGAAATTTCAATCTAAGGAGACCATTCCCATAGGAATGTGGTTTTATTTCAATTCTAGGACACCATCCTCTCCTAGATCTTCAATATGTATATGTTTAAAATCCTTTTAATCTATTACATGGGATTCAAAGGATACATAACTATTCATAAATTGGATAATTTTTTTGATCATCCTAAAATACCAAGAATTATCTAAATTATTTGGGATAGAGGGATAAGGAACAAATTCCATAGAGAATTTATACATTTAGATTCTTGGAGTGATACCAATTATTAACTGAAGCTGCTAGTGAATCCATTATCTAATTTCCTTCCCTTTAGATGGCCCTGATGTTGAATGATTCAAAGTATTTTATCATATCCCTTGATCAATGTTTGAACTTCTTTAAGCAAGTGAGTTTACATTGATATTTATTTCTGATCTAGTTAACAACTAGTTCTAAATCATCAAAGATTTGTAACTACTTGACATTATGTTTTAATGTAAACTATAGACCCAATATTAGGGTTTCATTCTCAAATCATTTATTATTGAAATGGAATTATAGCCTATAAGTAGTTAAATATTAATTCCTATATAGATTGATCATGGCTACACCAACACTTAAACCTTGCTTTGATCAGGATCCATAAAAATAGAAAGTCCATAACTGAGAACCTTCACATTATTGTTCATGAGGTTATTCTTAGTAGTGAAAGTGTACACACCTACATGTGAGGATAAAAACCTTTTCATTATTAACATTAAACTATGTGACCAGGGACATCATATTTAGTTATCTATCTATTCATATATGATTGGCTACTCCTTTCCCAGTTGGCCACATATGTGAGAAATCTATTTCCATGTACCCATTCAGTGTCTCTAACCAATCATGACTAAAAAAAAAGTTATAAGCTCTTATAATTTTGATGACTAGAACATCTATGTATTATAGTACATGTGGTTCAGATACAAGCTATATGTGCACATTTATTAGTTCTCCAACACATAGGACAAAAGACTTGTCTAGTTGGAGGACCACTCTTGTTAACTTATATGGGTCAAACTTAGTTTCTTGTATAAAATTTTAGTAATCACATTTTTTGAGGCACCTGAGTCAACCAAAAAATTATCCATGTTATTTTTGAACATTTTTATTGTTAATAGAAAAAATGGTACTGTTGACCAAATTTGATGTTGCATGTCAAATTAGGACCCCTATAGGTAAAAATTTGATATTTAAAGGTTTATATTGGGTTTAATATTATGTTAAAAGGTGTATTATATTTCATTTTATGTCATTTCATGTCACATTAGCCTTGGTCTTGGTCATTTTCAATATTTATATCATTTTAAGTCATTATGAAGGTCATAAAAGAGCATTAAATGGGTTGCATAGCCTCCTTGGGAAATTTGAATGTGTAAAAATATTATTTAACATAAAATTTATCTTATTATGTCTTATTTAACTATTTATAACTGTAAAGTGCTAGGTTTTTTAGAAGAAATGGCAATTTCCTTTGAAAAGGACGAGTTTGGCACTTGTATAGCCCATAAGGGAGTGTGAAACATGGGAATAAGATAATTATATGAATATTAAGATTAATAAAATCCATTTAAATTATTTAGGTACTATATAATTTTAAAAATTGATTTAAACCCATAATACTCCTTTTTCACCCTTCTAGACACACAAAACTAGTCAACAAGTTTATGCTTGGTACAGATAGCTGGAGAAATTATAAGTCACATGAATTTGGTAGGTTAAATTAAAATAAATAATATTAAATTTTATGTTTTTTTTATAATAATGGTGACCTTTTCTTCATAAACCATTTTTAATAAGTTGGCCTATCTATTTGGCTTGTTAATCTATGCACCCTATAGATTTTTCTCTTATTTAGATGATTCCATATAATAAAAATGGTGATGTTGATTACATATGATGTTTAATTCATAATATAATATTTTAAATTCTTTTTTTCATGTTTTAAGGTGTTTTGATGAGCAAATCATCTGAAGTTTGTAGACTGGTTTCATTTGAAGATAACATGTAAGTTTTCATCATTTGTAGAGTCTTCATGCTTTGGTAATGATTTTAGGGGGTGAAAATAAGTCTATGATAGTTATTAAAATTTTAATTTTATCTCATCCCATTTCAATTTCACTCTCTAAATAAATATTCCATAGAATTTTAGTCATAAGTGAGATGCAATCAGTTTGATTCATGACTGTCATGCATAGTCAACTAAGTAGACTATTTTAGGGTCTTTAGCATGTCCATGGAGTGGTATAAAGTTATAAATGGTTTATATATCTAATTATTACATTTAAAAGTAACTAATTATCACCAAATTAAATAAGGAGGAAATAATTATTATGGTCATGTGTAACATCCTCACATATTCTACCATAAACATGCACCTACAGGTGCCCACATAAGTGTTTCAATGTTGAAAAGAGGTGTATAATATTTAATAAATATATTTGATATAATAATATACCATTTTTAATTTTTTAATACCTATATTTGATAAAAATTATCCATGTCTTACTCAAAGCTTGCAACTCTACACTATTGCTTGCATATATGAAAATGCTCATCTACATGTATCCCATGAGAAGACTAGTCATGTTAAAAGGGAGAGTATGAGCCAAATAAGGTTATACATGATAAATAAATTATATTTTAAATAATTTATAATATCATAAAACTCATAATAATATTAAAAAACATGCACGTTGTTCTCATCCCATTAACTATCTATAGACATGAAAATGGCCACTTACAGGTGTTAGCAGAGAGCTGAGGCATTGAAACAAGCTATTAAACCTTCCTTGGAAGTCACAACATGTGGTTTTGAACATGATAGGAATATTTTATGGTTTATTTTTCCACTATATGTGTAAAACCATGATATAAGGTGTAATGACTATATTTGGGGACCTTGTCCCTAAAGGGTAAAAACAGAGATCCAAGCCCTTTTATAGATATCCTATAATAAGGTTTCAAAGAGTTATAAATCATATATATAAATAAAAATTGTATCCTATAGAAATCATAATATATATTACAAATATTAAGTCAATATTATTGGTAGATGGAGATGGTTAGAAGGCTCAACATTGCCCTTTGGCCACTAAAATCCTTCATTAATATCTACATGTTTTTAACTTCAAAGGAGTCCCACTTCCCAAGGTGGTAATGTAAATAATGTTTTAAAAAAATTATCAGGTGAAAATTAATATCAAGGAATATAAATATCAACAAAAATAATTTTATATACTAAGTTTTGACCACTGCACTACCCACAAGCCTCCTGTCATTACAAAATGTGTACCTACAGGTTGGTTGTAGGGTCACCATGAGGAATGGGATCTATAAATTAATAAATGACATTAATAAAAGAATAAAATGAATATTTATGGATGTATAATGGTTTTTATATCTTAAATAGAGACATAAAACATGACTTTAAGGCCTAATTCAAATAGATTCACCTACAACTATGGTGCCACAGAATAGGGCATATTCAGTTGCCTATGACCTGTATTGAGAGTATTTCAAACCCAAGGTGTGACGTGGTTAATATAATACATGAATTTAATATTTTAAGTATTAATTTAATCTTATAAATTTTATTTAAATCATAATTCAAGTAAAGTAACCTACAGGGGTTATCCTTGATAGAGGAAAACATGAAATACAGTCAAGAGTTAAAACTTAGTTTTGATTGAGCAAGGAGTATCAAGGGTATGTATTAATTTGTAATGATAAATAATTTTAAAATATATCCAAAATTATTTTTATACACTTAAATTTACTTTAAAAATGAATATCATGCACAATAAGTAACTCAAACCAAGCAATACACAATTTGAAAGAACCATGCATAGTCTGCCTCTTCTAGGAGTCTATCTTAGAGATATAAGGAGTTAGGAGGTATATTGATAATATAAAGAGTTTAAAATTGGTAAAAAAAATCCTTAGTACATGAGGAATCTCATAAAACATTCGAATTATCTAAGTAAATAGGGGAAATACCCTATATTTTGTCTCAGATAGAGGGTACGTCCCCTTATGAATAAAATGGCAGGTTTGAGAAAGTGTGACAAAAGAATAAACTAGGATCTATTTGTAACTTTAAATGAGGTTTATAAATTTTAATTTAACCTAAATAAACATGATAAACATCTCACATAAGTATTAATCTAAATAGGGTGCTCTAAACCCTCAAGGTTACAGTCAAGCATGTTAAGTAAGATTTAGGCCTAGTGTCCAAATGGGAAGTCATTCACACTTTGAGCCTTAGATATGGATTTTAACATTTTTTCGAATGTTAATAAGGTCATTAAATCTATGTTACATATTTCAATGGAGATAAACCAATAATAAACCTAATTTTGTCTCAGAGATAATTCAAGCATGTAGGAAATGAGAAAACAAGTTTGATAGGCCAAGTTGAAGTGCTTACATCTCCTTAAAGGATATGTATGGGGATATAATAAGTTTATAGGTGTTTAAAATGGTATTGAACCTTTATTTTTTGGAATTTGATGGTATTTTAAATTTTATGGCTTTATGAATAAATTCTAAGAGCCTAAAATACTCAAAACCATTGTAAACCCTAGTTAAAGACCCGATAAAGGAAATGAGGATGGTGAAGTACCAAAATGGAATGGTTTTTCCAAAATTATGATTAGAGGTTGTATAATACTCATTTAGGTTCCCTACCATTAATATTACTTATACACAATTTATATGGATAGGGTACAAAACAACTTATTTTGACTATTTTTTATATTGTGCAGGTTATAGGTACTTTCAAGGGATAAAACCAACTTTGGGAGGAATATATAAACTTTTAATTACTCACTATGGTCATTTCATGCTTCATCAAAACTCCTAAGTGTGCCTACTAAAGATCTCATCTTAGCCAGTCAAAATTGGCATAGTGAACATGATAGTGAGAAGGGTGAAAAGCTTAAGTGAGAGTCTTTTTAAGGTGTGACTAATACCTCTAAGGATATGCAAGGTCTTTAAAAGTGTCATCCACTCCATTTTATGGATTTTCATGGAAAACTAAAAATAAATATGAGGCCAAGTGTGCAAGGTGTGTATTTTCACTTGAAATTGCATCCATTGAGGAGAGTACAAGTCCCTCCTCATTCAAATGGCATAATGAAACCACCTCAAGGTAGTGGGTGTCCTAAATTTGAGGTGGATCTCTAGATGAGGGGTTAGTTCCCCTTGATGTATCAATATATCTCAAACCTATTGCTAGATTTCAAGGGAGTGAAAAGAGAGAAGGATAATTGAAGCAAGTATACTCTAATAGAGGTGATACACTAGATATGTTTATGGAATCTAAAAATAATTATCTCATACTTGAAATCAAAAAAGACAGCTAGAACATACACTCTCCAACTAATGACTACTTACATCAATGTTACATTATAGGGTTATAAATGAATGTATAAATCTATGTAGAATAAACAAGAGGCCTATGAGGGAACTAATGAAAAAACTATCACTCAAACATTTACATATCTTGGAACAAACCACATGCCCTACAAGAAGAAGATGCAAATAGGTGAAATAAATGAGCAACATGCTAAGGAATCCTTAGTCTTCAATTATGTAAGATCACACATTCAAGTAAGCACACTACGTATAGTCATGTAAGAGATAACACTTAGTCATTTTATTGATGAAAAGGTGTATAAATAACAAGTGATTCACCATACTCAAGTGAAGCATAACATACAATCCCAAAATAGCAAACTCTTATAGAGTTTGAGAGGGAGAGAGAGGAAGAGAAGTCCAAGGGTCACAAGGAAAATTATCAAGATAATACAGGGACTTATTTGTGTATGTGATAATTACATTGGATGAATCATGTAAGGTCTAAAATTCCAAGTGTCCATACAATTCATTAAAGCTTATGTAAAGTGGCACAAAAACCCTTATGCATAGAAAAATTGCCTTCATGATTAGGCCTATTTGAACATCTTGTAACTAATTTGGAGAAATTATAATGATTGTAATGAAAGTTAGGGACATAAAACATGCCTCTTCATGTATTGGTTGCATACCTATCCTTTTTAAATCAATAAAAAAGGAGCCATCATCATTTATTGTCCTTAAAACTGCCCTTCCATAAACCCTACACACTTGGCCTCAAAATTGGGATTAGTTTCCCATGAAATTTAATGAATGGGAGTGAAATACACGTGGAAATATTATCCATTTCCTTATACCCCTAAAATTCACCTTAAAAGGACATCCAATTGAGGTTCCACACTTTTCACCCTTGTGTTCACCATGCCAATTTTGATTGCCTGAAAGGAGAGCTTTAGCTAAGACATACAGATGTTTTTTAATATAATAAAATGAATATACAGAGCTATAATATGTCTTTATATTTCATTCAAACTTTATTTCATTTTTTAAAACCTCATATAACCTACAAAAGATAAAAAATTGTGAAAAAAATGTTGTTTTACATGTTTTCCATAAATTTTTGTACAACTCCTTTGCATGTACGAGATCCTGATTCAGTCCTCTCCATGATCCAATAGGTTTTCTTGTAAAAATATTCTATTATAATGGCTCTCCAAGATAATTTTACTCATCATATCATAGCCAAGATTTAAGTAGGGTTTTAGGTGTTAAGCTTTGTTGATAAAAAATAGACATTGAACATACCTCTAAATTCCATAATATTGATATCAAGGGAACCTACTAACTCCCCTAAATCCCTTTGGTTCCCATGCATATAATTTGAAAACATATCAACTTGATAATTTGACCTCTTGACTTGGTTTCTCCATTTTAGTGCATGTTTGAGCTATTTCCAAGTTAGAAACCATCTTATTGAAAGATTTTATGCCTAAAAAAACCCATACATATTTAAAAACACTACATAAACATGTTACAACCATTTGGACAGCTCATCAAGTCCTAGAAATGCATATATACCCTCACTTGGCTTCAAGTCTCGTTAAGGCCTAATGTGCTTGGCATACCCCTTGAAAGTTTGGGTCATTTGGACTATTATATCATGCTTATGATGACATATTATTATTATTTTTAAATTAGTTCACACTCGCAAATCCATCACATGACCTCTCAAACACTCCTTTTCATCCTTTCTCTCTCATTTGACAATTAAGCATAGTGGGAACTCACCTAATTTGATTGTATGCATGAGAAATTAGGTCATTTTTAATGGTTATAGTTTTATATGAATATTAATTATCCTCCATACATATTACATACTTATCACCCAATGTTAATTTAATATCCTAAGACTTCAACTTAAGTTTTTTTCTCATTTTGGCATCCTTTGCTTGGTAAACCAAAGTTTTGATTTTCTTGAGTGGCTAATCTCTGAGACAAAATAGAGAGATGTCATCCTTATACCCATGGAAAAATAAGAGTTCTTGGAGTTGTATAAGTTCCTAATAATTATTTTTATGAAATGGAAATGTCGTACTCCCTCATTTAGGTACCTAACCAACTCAACATGTCTAAAAAGGGGGCCAAAAAACCTTGTTTTCTTGCATTTTTGCCCAAATCCACCTATAAGTAACCTTTCCAAAAACAAATCATGTTTATAATCTACCAAAAAATGTTTCCAACCTTGAATTTTTGTTTATGGATATTATTAAGCCATTCAAATCCTTTTCTCTTAGTGAATTCCTTATGTTACTCTTTGAATCAAGGGTTTCGTAGTTTGCTTGTACAGACTATAGTCCATTTGCCAAGTAAGGGGAGCATTTGAACACCTTAGAAATGTCTTTGGTATTTTGGGTCATATATTTGATAATGATTAATCCCCTTTAAACCATTCATATATTCCTCTCCATACTGGAGGGTTGATGACTCATTTATCCCTCCTTTTTCATAAACCTTGCCTTGATTATGATAGTCCTGCCTATAGGTGTTTATCACCTCTTATAAATCCTCTCAAGATGGTTTTAGACCTCCTTTAGAATTCACCTTCTTATATTCTATCTAATTTAATCCATGTATCCCTTTGGACTACCCAAGGAAACCAAAATTCATGTAAATACAACTGTCTATATCAAATCCTATCAATTTCAAGTCAAACATGGTCCTTCCTAACCTTAAAGGTCCTCTTAACCTTGGAAATTAAGTATGCCTCCTTTGAATGGGACAATACCTTTTTGACCCTTTTAGCTTATTTTCACTCCTTCAAACTTGAAAAAAAGTTCAAATATATCTTCAAAACTCCTTAGAGTCACTTGAATCACGATTGAAATCATTTGAACCACTTCTATTATATTTCCAACTTCAAGAGTTGATAAATCTTATTCACTATCTATCCACAGTCCTCTTATAGTAGCTATAGGTGTAATATTCAAGCATTTGTATACATTGGGAGTACATGAAAAGGATCATGGAACTTATTATCAACTTTATATATATTCCTTTAGGTTTTTTGCATGTCACTCAATTCACCTAGTCATCTAGTCAAGTGTGGATGTTCCATGTTGTTCCTCAAAGCAAAAAATGGTCATTGTTTCCTTTAGGCCTATAGATGTTATCAAAACAAATTACTGTGTTTTAGAGCACTTTTTATGCCCTCAAATCATGTCACCCTCTACCTTTTGATCTTCACCTTTGACATGAGCTCAGTCCATACTATATGCAAACCATTTCAATTATTCAAATCCTTTAAGACTACTTGCAAGCCTATTGTGGACCACCAACATAAACCAATGGGACTTTTGTTTAGTGTTTTATAGGTAGATATGATTGAAAACATAGTCAATGCTCTTAGAGGTATTCTCAATTTGTAAAAATTTGTATCACACCTTATATGGGATATTATATACCAATTCATGATGCAAGAGTTTCAAGTGAGGTCCTACCTCATTCTCACATTCAAATAACCATCTCAAACCCTTGTTTAGGCTACCTAATGGTGGAGTTTTAGTTGCACCATAGTGAATGATAGCATATACAATATGGAGATCTGTCATAAACCTAAATTTTGATGTTTTCTACTAACAACTTGATGCATTCCTAGAAAAACCAAGATGTTGTAATGCATATTAATCCTTTCATACATATGTAGATGCACATTTTGAGTTGCAAGGCAATGAGAGTGAAATTGAACATTGATATTCTTTCTTAGAGGCTTATTAACACTTCAAATGAAATTTTTGGCCTTCAAAAGGACAAAATCCATCAAGAACACCTTGAAAATAACTTCAAAACATTCTCTTATACATGGAAAACAACTATATGTTCATGGAGTTCAATAGACAAGGGAATTTCATGACCGAGATAGCTTGGGACATGAGCATATGGTCAAGTATATACCTCCTTAAGAGTGAAAAAGGAACCTCACTCAACCTCCAAAGTCTTAAAAAATCACAAAATACCTCCATTAACACTTCATATATAGAGTGAACAAGCTTGTACAAGAAACTCAACTGAAACTAAGCATGAAACTGAAAAATGAAGAAGAACAAGATTGTAAGCTACTCAAGGAGTGATATGGTGAGATAAAAACATGTAATAATTATTTATATTACCTAAGTACTTATGGGACACTCTTTCTTAGTTTAAAAAGTCACCTATAGAAGAGATATACTAAAAAAACAAAACACTCCAACTGAACCTACACATGGTGACACCCCCTTGCATGATAGACCAATTTATCTCAAACAAACTTCATTAATCATGCCAAAAATAATGGATAAAATCTAATAATTAATCCAACATCCTATATATACAACACCAACAACTGGTTCATATAGATTTGCTAAAATAAAACCGAAACCTGAAGGGTGCACCAAACAGCTATCAAATCTACATAGTCAACTTGTTAGCAATTGTTCATAAATCATAATTGATAATTTTTAAATTTAATTATATTAAAATTAAGGTATTTAATTTTAAAACAACCTACTTAAATTATTTTGTCTGAAACTTCCTTTGCTACCCATACTGAGCAAAAAATTGAGGGTCACTCCTGTCTGCCAATAAGAGTAAAAAATATGTAGAATGATTTTGGAATTCAAAAAAAAATTCTATAAAATCAATAATTTGAGTGATTTTTATAATAATTAGGATACACCCATGATCATTACTAGATGGCATACTTCCCAATAATTCATACAAGTGACATATTTCTTCTTGTTTAACTGATTTCAACAACTTTAATTAGGGAAACTACAAAATTTTGACATAAATGACATACCTAACATATAAAATGACCTATTATACGTTTTAAATTAAATTATGACACTTATTCATCTTTTTAAATGTGCCAAATGCATTAATGACTCTTAAAATGACATAAAATAACCCCCAAAATGATAAATTAACTAATGCAACGAAAACCGAAGATAATGTGACCTTAAATGACATCATGTAACAAGTATAATTCCCATGAAAACATATTAAGACCCATTTAAATATTTAAAATGAAAAATTTCACCTAGGGGTGCCCAAATTTGACTAAAAGTCAACTTTGGTCAACAAATGGTGACTCGTAGGGATAGTATGCCTGTTATACTAAGTACTAGTAGCCTTATTAGTACACTAGGATTATGGAGTCATATAAGGACTAAGACAAATAAGAGACTTTGACTATTGATACAAATGATCATATAAGATAACTAGTGACTACCTTAAACACACAAAGGAAAAGGATACACACAATAAGGAAAGCAAACACACATGTGTCAACATAACACTTAGGAAAAACAAGAAAAAAAATAATATATAAAACTAGAAACTAAGCATACCATTCCTCCTGGGTTGAAAGGAAAAATTTTCGAGTCTCTTTCTCCACTAGATGCATCAAGATGCCAAACAAATTGCTTATTAGAGTGCATGCTTGGTGAATCAACCTTCTTGCTTGCCACTTTATTTGGAGAAACTCCAAATGGATTAGCATAAAAAAAGTTTCCAATGTACACATACTCATTCTAATCTTCAAAACATATCTCTTGTTGGTCTCCAATGCTAGTGTATTCTCCCAAGGTGTGCATGATTATCAATTCATTCTTGGAAGGCTGATTTGGCTCATGTTTTTCTAGGCATGTATCTTGGATGTTATCCAACTGCTTTGTCTCATTAATGAACTTGAAAAACTGATCTCTATCTTTATCATGACTCTCTTGAGGAAGGTGTCTGGTATGATGTTGGAGTTGAGACAATATTCTTCTAATTCATCCCAAAAATCATCACTTTCTTATTCAATATCTCCCTCTTTAATGCCTCTATTACAAAAATATAATTTCTCCTCTTATTTCTCAAACATAAGAGTTTATAGCTACTCAACAACATGTTCTTGAACCTCATCCAACTCATGTTCCATGGATTGATCACTATCTTCTTCAAGGCAAAAATGAAGTTCATCAAACAAAAGGAGAGGGAGCTTATCATATTTGAATTCTTCATCATCCAATGCTGACATATTAAACATGTCCATATCCTCTTCATATTCTTTTAAAATTTACATATAATTTAGCCTTGTGTCTTATTCTTAAACTGTGTCATCTTCAAGAGCCACTTCTTCTACTTTACTCTCATGAAACTCTCCTAAGACAACTACCTTTTGATTGATGGCTTGAATATACTCTCCATATTTAATAGTAAATTTCACTTCATGATTATGATGATCATCTTAAACTTTTGGATCAGATATATAGTTCTCTTCAATATCCCTCACCTCCTTCTCTCTCATGGTAACACAAAATACTAGGCATCTTGAAATCATGTCCTCTATCCCAACTAGGTTGCCAAGGTGGTAGGTTTTCTTCAATAAAGAGATCATTTTATTTATCTTCTAACTAGTCATCCATATGCTCCCATACCATAGGTCCATTTGTATAAAGTGTGATGGGGTGTGGGAAGTATGAATTCGTTGGTGGGTGTGGCACATAGAGCTCAAAATCAGATTGAGGGTGGAGTGTAGGATATTATTCATGGACACACGTCTCTTCCAACCTAGAAACATTAGCTATTGGAATATCATTTTTCTCATCAAGGGGAGTTCCTATGGTGATTTCATCCTCATAATCACTCATGAGAGTCTCTTTATCAACCAAGAATTGGATTTGCTCTTCTTTACTTACCTCTCTAAAAATTGGTTGCTCCTTGAGAAGGGGTGAAGTGAAAAATTGATGGATAGGCTCATGGATTTGAGGTGGAGAAGTTGGAGTGTGAGATGTAGTAGAAGGAAAAAGGATTTTATATCGAGTGTGGAATGAAGGAGAAGGATTTTGAGTATATTTATAGAAGAGGAAAGTTGTAGTGAGCTCATATGGAAGTGAAACATTGGGTTGGTTAGGAAGGGAAACATTAGCATGAGTAAGAGCTGCTCTTTGTCCATAACATCTTAGGGTATAATCCATGGGAACATCTAATATCATATGACAAGGGTTATAATAATATTCTTGATGATGATACACATCAAACCATGAAGGGTAGGACTTATATTGAGGCTGATAGGAATGTGTTTCTTGATAGCCATTTTTATAGGGTTGTCCATCAACATACTGCCCATATGAAGAGGGGAATGAAGTAATATATAGCTACCATGGATCATGGGGCTAATCAATATTTTGATAGGGTTGACAAGGATTATGTTAAATCTAATGAAGGTCATATAGCAGTTGATAGAGATCATGGAAAGGTTGGCCAACTACTTGTTCACACTGAGGAGGAATAGGCAAAGAAGAATATGTCTTCCCAACATGTGTTAGGACAAACTCAACATCAAAATAATCCATGAATCACTCATAAAAAGTGAAAATAATAAGAAAAAACTTTAAATATTATACTTGGACTACTTAACTAGTATATTTATGCTTAGAGTCACCATTGATGCTTGGTGAAATTGCCTCCAAAGGCTAGCATCTTGAGGAGAATACCAAAACTCCTTAAGGAAAGGACCTTTTGTCCCATTGGGCATGACAAAAACTATTGTCACTTGAAATTTCACCCATTGAGGAGAGGAAAATTCCCTCCTCATTTAAGTGGCACAATGGAAGCAACTCAGGTATGTGGGTGTCCCAAATTAAAGGTGGATCTCTAGATGAGGCGGTAGTTCCCCTTGTTGTATCACTATATCTCAAACCTATTACTATATTTTTGGGTGGTGAAAAGAGATAAGGAAAATTAAAAAAATTATACTCTAATGGAGGTAATACACTAGATATGTTGATGGCATCCAACCCTAAGATCTCACACTTGAAATCAAAAGACAACTAGAACATACACTCTCCAATCAATGACTCATTGCATCAATGTTACATTATGGGGTTATAGATTAATGTGAAAATCTAGGTAGAATATATAGGAGGAATATGAGAGAACTAATTAAAATACTATCACTTAAACCTTGACATCTCTTGGAACACACCACATGCTCTGCAAGAAGAATATGCAAATAGGTGAAACAAATCAATAACATGCTACGGAATCCTTAGTCTTCACTTATGTAAGAACACACATTCAAGTAATCACACTAAGTATAGTCATGTAGGAGGTAAAAAATATTCATTTTATTGATAAAAATGTGTACAATTGACTAGTTCCTCGCCATAGTCAGGTGGAACATAGCATATAATGCTAAAATGGCCAACTCTTATAGAGTTTGAGTGGGAGAGAGAAGAAGAGAAGTCAAAGGGTCACAAGGCAAAGTGTCAAACTAATACAAGGAGTTAATTATTTATGTGATAAGTAAATGGGATGAATCACATAATTTTTATAACTCCAAGTGTCCATACAATTCATCAAATCTTATGCAAAGTGGCACAAAACTCCTTGTGCATAGAAAAATTGCCTTCATGATTAGGCCTTTTTTAACATATTATATATAATTTGGAGTAAGTATAATGAATATAATGCAAGGTAAGGACATCATAAATGTGTCTCCATGCATTGGTTGTATGCTTGGCCTTCTAGCAACAACTAAAAAGGAGCCATCATCATTTGTTGTCTTAAAAACATTCCTCCATGAACCTTTCACACTTGGCCTCAAAATTGGAATCATTTTTGCATGTAATTTTGTGAAGGGGATTGAAATAAACCCATAAATATTATCCATGTCCTTATACCCCTTAAATTCACCTTAAATGGACATCCAGTTGAGGTTTCCACACTTTTCACTATTGTGTTCACCATACCAATTTTGATTGGCTAAAATGAGAGCTTTAGTTATGAAACTTATAAGTTTTTTATAGAATATAATTACCATAGGGATATATAATATTTCCTTATCATTTATCCAAACTTTATTGCATTTCTTCAAACCTCAAATAACCTACACAACATAGAAAATGGTGAAAAAATACTTGTTTTCATATTGTCCATATAGTTTCATACATATATTTTTCATGTGTGAGATTATAAGTGAGTCCTATCTATTATCAAATATGTTTAATTTCCAAAATATACCATTATAATGGATCTCCAATATCATTTTCCTTATCGAGTCATAACCAGGGTTTTTGTAGGGTTTTAGGTAGTTTTAGGCGTTAATATTTGTTCATAAAACTTGGACACTAAACCTACTTAAAAATTACATAATATTGAGTTAAAGGTAGCCTAATAACTCCCTTAAATTCCTTTGGTTACAATGCATATCATTTTAAAATATATGAGCTTGACAATTTGACCTCTTGACTTGGTTTCTCCATTTTAGTGCATGTTTGAGCTATTTCTAGGTTAAAACCCATATTATTGCAATATTTTATATTTTAAAAATCCCATAAATATCTAAAAACACTACATAAACATGTTACAACCATTTTTATATCTCATCAAGGCCTAGAAATGCATATAGACCCCCACTTGGTTTCAAGTCTCCTTAAGGCCTAATGGGCTTACAATACCCGTTACAGGTTTGGGTCATTTGGAATATGATATAATTTTTAAGATTAATTATTACACATTTTCACACTTATTTCACACTCACCAATCCATAACATGACCTCTCCAACACTCCTTTTCATCCTTTCTCTCTCATTTGACAATTAGGGCTAGTGAGAACTCGACTAATTTGACTGTATGCATGAGAAATTAGATCATTATGAAGGGTTATAGTTATATTTTAATATTAATTATCATCTATACATCTTCCATACCCATCACCTAATGTTCCTTTAATATTCCAAGATATCAACTTAAGTTATTTACTCATTTTATCATCCTTTTCATGGTAAACCAAAGTTTTGGTTTTCCTGAGTGGTTGATCTCTGAGATAAAATAGAGAGATATATCCATTATCACCATGAAAAAATAAGAGTTTTTGGAGTTTCATAATGTCTTAATTATGTTTTTTTACCAAATTTAAAGGTATTACTCCCTAATTTTGTTACATAACCAACTCAACTTGTCTAAAAAAGGGGCTAAAAAACCCTATTTTCTTGCATTTTTTCCCAAATCCACCTATAGGTAACCTTTTCAATGAAATTTAATGTTTATAAGATTCATATACATATTTAAAACCTTGAATTTTTTATTATTGATCTTTTTAAACCATTCAAAACTTTTCCTCATATATAATTCCTTATGTTTACTCTTTGAACCAAGGTTTTCCTAGTTTCCTTGTATGGACTGTAGTCCATTTGCCAAGTGAGGGGATAATTTGAGAACCTTAGAAATGTATTGGGTATGTGAGTGCATATATTGGATCATGATTAATCACATTGAAACCAATCACACCTTCTTCTCACTCCTAGAGGGTTTATTTCTCATTTAGCCATCCATTTTCCTAAACCCTACCTTGACTGTGACAATCTTACCCGTAGGTGTTTGTCACCTCTTAAAAATCCTATCAAAATTATTTTAGATGTCTTTTATAATTCACCTACCTATATAATATATTATTTAATTCATGTCTCCATTTTTACAATCCAAGGAAACAAAAATCCATGTCAACACCATAGTTTATATCAAATCCTACCTAAATGACTTATATGTAAGCTTTTAGATATGAGAGGGTGTATGAACCTAGTCATCAAGAGTATCTAGGGTATTTAAAAGTATTATCTCCTTGATAATTTATTATTCCAAGTCAAACATGTTCCTTCCTAAACTCAAAGGTCCTCTTAACCTTGGATACTGATTATGCTTCCTTTGACTATAATAGTGCCTTTTTAACCCCTATAGCTTATTTTCACTCCTTGAAACTTGAAACAAAGTTAAAATATATATTAAAAAGTCCTTAAAGTAACTTGAAACATGATTTAAATCATTTGAACCACTTCTAGTGTATTTCCACTTCAAGAGGTGATAAATCTTTATCACTATCTATCCACAGTCCTCCTATAACAGTTGTAGGTTTAATCTTTAGGCATTTGTATGGACTATGAGTACATGAAAGGTGTCATATAAACTTTATAGATAGTCCTTTAGTTTTTTTACATGTCACTCAACTCACCTAGTCACCTATTCAAGTGTGGATGTTCCATATTTTCCCTCAAAGCAACAAATGGCCTTTGTTTCCTTTAGGCATGTAGATGTTATTAAAACAAATTAGCGTGTTTTAGATCACTTTTGATGCCCTCAAAACATGTCACCCTATACCTTTTGATCTTCACCTTTGTCATGAACTCAGTCCATACTAGAGGCAAACCATTCTAATTGTTTAAATCCTTTAAAAATTCTTATAATTCTATTGTGGAGCACCAACATAAACCCATGGGACCTTTGTTTAGTGTTTTTTGGGTAGATAGGCTTAAAAACACAATCAATGCTCTTGGAGGTATTCTCAAATTTCAAAAAATTATATCACACCTTAGATGGGCTTTTCTATACCAATTCATGATGCAAGAGTTTCAAGTGAGGCCTTACCTCATTCTCACATTCAAATAACCACCTCAAACCACTATTTAGGATACCTAAAGGTGGAGGTCTAGATACATCATAGTGAATGATAACATAGCCAATATGGAGGTCTCTCATAAACCTAAAGTTTGATTCTTTCCATTAAAAAATTGATGCATTCCTATCAAAACCAAGAGGTTTTAATGCATATTCATCCTTTCATACATCATCATAGTGTAAGCAAGGGTCCTGTATGTGCACATTTTGAGTTTCAAAGTAGTGAGAGTGAAATTGAGCATTGATATGATTTCTTAGAGTCTTCCTAACACTTCAAATGTAATTTTTAGCCTCCAAAGGATAACCTTCATTAATAACACCTTGAGAACAACTTCAAAACATTTTCCTCTATGTGGAAAACACCCATATGTTCATGGAGTTCAACAAGCAAAGGCATTTAATGATTGAGATAGCTTGGGACATGAGCATATGGTCAAGTATATGCCTCCTCAAGAGTGAAAAAGGACCCTCAGTCAACCTCCAAATTCTTGAAAAATCCAAAAACACCTCCATTACCACTTCATATATAGAGTGAACAAGCTTTTATAAGAAAGTCAACTAAAACTAAGCATGAAATTGGCAAATGAAGAAGAACGAGCTTGTAAGCTACTCAAGTAGTGATATGGTGACATAAAAACATGGAATAAGTATTGATATGACCTAGGGAATTATGGGACACTCTTTCCTAGTTGAAAAAGTCACTTATAGAGAGATACACTCAAAAAATCAAACCACTCCAACTGAAACTACACATGGTGACACCTCCTTGCATGATAGACCAATTTTTCTCATCCAAACATAATGAATCATGTAAACAACAATGGAGAACAACTGATAATGAATCCAACATCCTATATATCC
The DNA here is from genome assembly GCA_037957365.1 of Torreya grandis. Lineage (NCBI taxonomy): Eukaryota > Viridiplantae > Streptophyta > Pinopsida > Cupressales > Taxaceae > Torreya > Torreya grandis. The sequence goes on from JARHVA010003668.1 coordinate 485,322, forward strand.
AACACTAGTAACTGGTTTGTATGGATATGCTCAAATAAAACCAAACCTAAAGGATGAACTAAATAGCTATCAAAGATGCATAGTCAACTTACTAGTGATTGTTCATAAATCACAATTGATAATTTTTCAAGTTAATTATATGAAAATTAATGTATTAAATTTTAAAAAAATCTCCCAAAATATTTTTTTCTAAAATTTCATGTGCTTGTCGTACTGAGCAAAAACTTGAGAGTCACTCTAGTTTGCCAAGAAGAGCAAAAAATGTGCAGAATGGCTTTGACATTCTGTAGACACCAAAATTATGTCACACACATGTGCATAAATCCCTATGTCAAACCCCCCAAGCCCATTTTAATAATGACAATTAATCTCCCTAAACCATACTTTTACCCCTCACACATTTAATTAATTTAAAATACTTAATTAAGTTAATTAAAAACCCCTATTGCCACCTTACCTGGGCACCTTGCCCTATGACTAATTCTCCTCTAGTGAGTCAACTCAAGACTTGGTCCCCTTATCCTAACTACTTAAGACTTATTCCCACTTCTAAACTAAATTCCTAAATAACTACTTCCTTCCTAACCTCCTATTTTTATTATTTTATAAAGGGTGTCACACTTGGCATGCACAACAACAAAAAATAGGCCAAAAATAGAAAGGTTTACCTATTCTAGGGCCACCAATGTCAGTCAACCCATAGCCAACATCAGTGGGATACCTACTGACATTGGCATGATCATCGATGTTGACAGTGTAAGCCAAACTCCAACCTATACTTTAGGTTACTAAAAATTAAGAAATTCAATTCTTACTCTCCTTCAGGATTTAGGCATTCTATTTTTGACATCCAAGATTAAAATCACTCTACATAAGTCAATCAACCTTAGCAATTGAGATCTTGAGGACCAACAACAACCACTTGTTCTCTTTATTTTGGCATTCAAGTTCTAACTCCCTGATAGGGATTATCAACCTAGCACTTATAATTCATAGCTAAGTAAATCACTAAACTATAGGTAACTTAAATATTTATTCTTCTATTTCTTTATATCTTCACTGCATCACTTTATGCACTTTTGACCATACCCCTGTGAGGGAGTTACAAAGCTTCCGTGCTTGTTTCCCCTTACATGCATACCAAACCTCTAACTAGACTTAACGAAGACATAAACTCCCTTTCCTCTCTTAACCTCTCTAACCTAATCCAAACCATTTTCCAAACCCAAAAAAGCCTTTTACAACCTCCTAGATAATTATTTCCCCTACCAACCTCAGTAACCTAACCAACATCAATCACTTCCCTACCAAAATCGGTAGCCTAACCGATATTGGTCACTATCCTACTGACATCGGTGACTGTCAATTCCTTAGCCTCTTCAAAACCTACCTAGACAACTTCTAAAACACCAACAAAGCATCTCACTTGCATCTTATCACTCTCTAATGCATACAAGTTATTAAAAATGGTAATTTTATCTCTCTTTTACTCTATATTTACCTCTCTTTTAGTTATTTATTATTCTTTTGCTTCTCAAAAATGGATTTCCATCTCTAGGGAGTTTCACACTTCCTAAAACAAGCACGTAGTTTGGCAGCCCACTCCTTTATCTGCTAACAAACATCTTGTGGTAGTGTTTTCTTATCTCTAGGTAGTCCTCCATAGCTAAAGAGGAGTGCTTACAATGTCTGGATATGGTGCACAAACCAAATCCAAGTTCATTCTAATCACTTATCCCCATCCTTCTCTCTATTTTCTTTTAGACTCAAAATAGACAAAATTTAGCGAAACATTTCTAGCATACCTGATGAGACCCTATAATTTTTCTTGGGTTCATTTCTTGTTTTAAACATTCATATAGGTGCATTATAATGAAAATTTCATTTCTTGCACTTTTTGCCTTCTCTTTCCTCTTAAAAACAAAAAAAAATAATATCTTATTCTCTATTTAAAGGCATTAAAACTGAAATCTTCTCTTTTCTCCTTACCTCTAAAAATAGTTTGCCATTTTATTTTATTAAAAAAATCCCTTCTTTAATTTTCCTTTTGCATGCACATTAGGATACTAAAATCCATATTCTATTCCTATTTCCTCTTTGTTTTCATTTTAATCTCAACATTTCAAATTTGGGTTTAAAACTTAATGCATTTCATAGTTTTTTTGTTGCATATTAACTCACCTAGTTAATTACAAGAATTTTGAATAAATCTTAGTACACCTATGTTACACAACCAAATCACATTAACATAAACAATCATCAAAACTCCTAAAAAAAGGCCCATCAAGATTTCATCACATGGTGGATCACCTTACCCTACCCGGCGATCCTACTTGGATTTCACCACCAAGGGGAGAACCCACTTCATTCTCTGGTGGAGTATAATCTCTAGATAGAAGGTATATTTTGGCTAAGTATCCTAGCTCAATTCTAGGTTTGTGAAGTTTGGAGAGAAATCTCCTATAACAAGCCACGTACCTGGTCTAACATAGATTCCCTCTTAAGCACCAAACAAAACTTGAAACCAGTTTTAGATTGCTTTCTAGTACCATCAATAACCAAATTCTCTTCTCACTATCTGATTAAGGCATAAGCCAACACAAGACTAAAATTAATCTCTAGTACTTAATAGTTGTTGGATACATGTTCTTTTTCTCCTTTTCAATTACCTTCTATATTTTTGAGTTGGTAAGGATGTTTCCTATTGATTCACAAAATCAATACTATCTCTAAAACTCAATTTTTATAACCTGTTATCTCAAGTTTTTTAAGTGTTATTCCCTCTTACACAGACCTTTTACATCCATTATTTTACCTATTTTGAGCATCTGATATCTTAAAACATTAGATTTTCTATTTCCTAAGATTTTATAGTGATTGACATCGATTAACACTATTAATATCAGCATACTTTACCTGCTGACATCGACAAACTTTTCCTACCAACATCGGTCATCCCTACCGATTTAGATGACCGTGTAGTTTTATTTTCTCAAAATAACAAGCTAAAATAACCCATTTTCCTCTACTCAAACCTAGTTTTTCTTTATTCTATTTCAAATTAAGAGTAGTAAGACTATTTAAACCACCTCTTGCATGGTATTAACACAAGTTCATGACAAAATTATTACCGATTACGCAAGCTATAAACCACTTCCACCTTCCCCTCTCACTTCTGATTCTATTATGGAGCATACTTCAGATATAGATCATACTCCTAGCCCTAACCAAATTCCCATTATGCCTAAGGGAGATCAATATTTTGCTAAATTTCTTGATTATAATGTTGTAGTCCTTTAACATTACCTTGTTATGAGTCAAACCCGTAATTTTGTGGGTGACCCAATCTATGGTATGTCAACCTATTTGATGGAGATAATATTAGTTTCATTTTCCTCTACTATTTTCTCTGTACTTACCCAAACCACCACTTTTACAAGTAAGCCAACTATAAACAATGTCCAAAATGTGGCATCTCTAACTTCCCAATCCCAACTAAACATTGGTGTAACTTCCTTACTTTAACAATCACAACTAGTTCAACCAAGTCACACCCCATTCAAGAATTTAGTGGTACCTATTCCATCCACCCTCATGCTTATAATTACTCGAGTTACAACTCACCCTTCATCTAGCCTAACCATGCCAATATTTCAATCTATAGTAATAATAACTGACCAAGGCATAGTCTCCAACCCAATGGGACAAGTCCCTTTTCTTTTTTCACCTCAGCCTATGACTCATTATCCTTATGTTGTCCTAACACAACCTAAGCAAGCTATGTCATATGCTCCCTCTAGCTCCTATCAGCTTCCCTATAACTTAGGAGGAACCCCTCAAACTAATCCCCCTCTAGACCTCATAAAGATGCTAATGGACAAGATTTGTAATTTAGAGATATATGTTTCTAGTTCAAAGAATGTATTATCTTATCATCAGATATGCAATGAACCAATCCATCCTTTTGTGCCTATTTTTCCTTATCCAAGCCAATGGGAACTCCCTAAATTTACTCATTTTTATAGTAAAGAGGACCCACAATAGCACTTGTAAACATTTAGACATGCTTGTTATTTAATAGGACATGATGATGCATTACTACTTCACACTTTCCCTATGTCTCTTTGAGGTGATACTTTGGATTGGTATAACCCTATACCTCAGCACTCTATTTTCTCATTTACCCAACTTACACAAATATTCCTAGACTATTTCTCTATTAACATTTCTAAGAAGGATTCTATAAAGGACCTATATTCTATCAGATAATTTGATGATGAGTCTATTGTTGATTTTATCACTCGTTGGAAAATATTGACTAATAAACTCTCCTTCTCCTTACCCAAACCTGATCTTATTGAAATTTTCTAAAGGGCATGTGCTAAGCACATCTCATCCACACTCTAGGTACAAACTTTCTGCCCATTTGATGAAGCTTTTACTATGGCATGGAAACTCAAGGTTCATGCTATTGATGAAGGCAAAGTCAAGTTCTACAGTAAGAATACCAATACCAAGACAAATGAATCTTCCTCTAAAAATTATACCTCTAACCAAAAGGATAAAGGATCTGCTAATGTGGTGGTAATTAAGTTAGTCTCTTCCACAACCACAAACCAATCAAATACTTCAACTTCTCAAAATCTGACCAAGAAATTCCAACAATAGTATGAACAAAGACAATATACTCCCATTGAGGAATCATATACATCCATTTTGGACAAACTATTGTAACAAGGTGTCATAACCCTTCCTTATATTAAACTTCATATATAGTTTGACCCTTCCCATCCTAACCCAACCTAGTACAAGGAAGATGAGTTTTTTGGTTATCATTGAGTTAAAGTTCACAACTCTAATAATTGCAAGATACTCAAGAACATTGTTTAAGATATGTTTGATAGAGGTGAGCTCATCTTGGATAATTTTAATGCACCTCACAATCAAAGTATGGATGTGTTCAAACACCCTTTTCCCAACCATTCACCGAATCAAAATATTGTCCAGTCCACATTTAACTCAAGAGATCATAATATTCATATGATTAATATGGTCTTTCCTTTATCTTCAGTTCAATCGGTCCCTCAATAGGAGACACCTATTTCATCGAATCCTCCCTCACATTTAGTGGCACCTATTTTGCCCATTCCTCCTCCTCCTCAAGTAGAAGAGCCTATTTCACCCATTCCATCCCCTCAAGAGGAAGAGTTTCCTTTTATACTCATTTTTCCACTTGAGGACCCTGTAATCCCAATTTTGTTTGCACTAATATTACCTATCCTCTTACTAGTTGAAGACCACATCCTACCTATTCCTCAACCACATGTTGAAGGGAACATCATTCCTACATTATACGCTCTTAAGGAACATTATTCACCTACTTCTCCTCCACCTATAGAGAGTGGTACCCAACTTATTTCACCTTTGCACCTAAAAGAGTCTATATCATCTACTTCCATAATAAATAAGAGACCTATTTTGCCTACTCCAATTACACCACTCTTACCCCTTATTTTACCTATAAAGGATCATAATTTACCTATGCCTCACCCACAAATTGAAGGAGCCATAATACATATGCTTTACCCTCTTGAAGAACCTACTTCATCAACCTCCCCTCTACCCATGGTAGATCAAGTCTCCTCTCTTGTCTTTATCAAAGAAGACCCCATTGTAGTTATTTTTCATCTTTGGTCCAAAGTAGAAGAAACCAATAATTTCCCTCTTTCCCAAACATTGAAACTTTCTATAAATGCAACCGTAATGCCTACGTCAAATTTATCAAAACCCTTCTCACATTTGGTAAAAATTCTAGATTTTTTTTACTTATGAAGCTTGACCATGCATCATTTTGGGACTAGATTAAGACTCCATATCCAACACAAATAAAATTGACTTTTATCACCAATCCCCTTACTAAACTTTACCCTAAGGTCTTTGACAAAGTTGGAGTTTCTTTACCAAAAGCACCAAAAGTTTATCCATCTATGTCAGAACCCTCATCTTCATATGAATCTATTACATTAAAGCAGATCAAGCCTTTAGGTGTATGCCCCATTTCTAATTTAATTCATCCATAGTTGAAATTATATTTGACTCCTCAACAAAAAGTTGGAGTTTCTTGCCCTAAAACATATAAGAATATTAAGCCTTTTAATCTTCATCAATCCTTTCTTTAACCCTCAACTTTACCATCCATTTTGGGGCCACATACTTCTACTTTTGTTGGAATATCATCTAACTAAGACAAACAAATGGTTAAGCTACCTCCACTCCTACATTTGGCATCTAGTAGGCCTCTCACATCTGACACTAAGAAAGTGATAGAAAAACATGTAACTTTGGTATCACCAAATAGGATACCACATAAAATTACTCTTCCAACACTGAAATAAAAAAGGTGTCCACTCCTATTAGTACAACAAGCATGAGCCCACTTCTTACATCATTTATTATAAGATTCAGTAATAACTCTTCCTCCCATTAAGCCTTATAGTCCTCTTAGATTAAAGCTATCTTGGTTTGATAATACACAATTTTGTTTATATCATCATTCACCTAGACATGATACTAAGAATTGTAAAGCCCTCATAGTGGTTATTCAGCAACACTTTGATGTTGACACTCTTTTTAATGGAACTACCGTTAACCTTCCTATTATTCCACCTTTGACATCTACTATTCCTCCTACTATTCTACCAAAATTCAAACCCAAAGATGTCATTGTAACCCCTTTACCACCTCCTTCACCAAATTTTCAAATGAACATAGTTAATGTGACCACAATATCACAAAACCAAAAAGATAAAGCTAAGGAAAAGGTAACTACACCTTGGATCCATCCCTTCACCAAAGCCACTCCCCCTACTAATCCTAATATTTCCATCTTGGGTATTCCTAAAACAACGTCTTCAAATCTCAATAGTGAAGTAGATTCACCAAACTCTTGTGAAGATGTCTTTGTATGAGTTTATCCAAAGCTCATCCCAACACTATCAAGATTTGACTAGTTCTTTCTAAGCAATTGAGGTACAATCAAATGATCCCTACTCTCTTAAAGTTTTGGTTGGCTCCCTTAATTCTGTCTCCCTAATTTATTTCAATAATTCATAAATTCCACTTCAACACCCTGACGATCAAGATTCTACCTTTTTTATTATCGCATATATTGATCAAACTCATATGAAGAGAGTTATGTTTGATGGGGGAGCCAGTATTAATATTATTTCCACCCATGCCAGCAAACAACTAGCCCTTCCTGACAATTTCATGTCTCAAATTGATGCAGTACTCTATTCCTTTAATGACACTACAACTACTATGGTAGGCACTATTATCTTACATATATATGTAGGTCCCCACATAATTATCAAGATCTTATATGTTTTGGAATGAGATTTCCACTATAACATACTACTTGGATGACCTTGGATACATGTTATGGCATGTGTACCCTCAAATTTACACCACTATGTTAAGTTTGAACATGATGGACAAGTACATGTTATACCTGTTAACCCACCTCTATTTAAAACATGTAATATGACCTATAATCCCAATGATGTTCTCATCCAATTGAAAACATCATATCACTTTCATGATGATTTTAAAGTTTCCATAAGCTCAACTCCTATGATTACATAGATACTGGCAACACAAATTCTTAACAAAGATCCCATGGAGACCTTTCAATATTTTTCACTTGGTGAATATCATTTTTTGACACTCGACATGTTCTATGGAAGGCTTCACATGTACCCAAATTATGATCCCCGTATTAGGATGGTCATCCCTTATGGGCACCCTAACCGTTGAATTAATTTTACATATGGGGGAATTGATGAAGCTCCCACTATCAGCAATCCATCTTCTTCACCATAATCATTTACCTATGACTTATCTTTCCAAAGTAACCCTAGATTCATTTACACTTATCTCTATAGGTGTACCTAGAAAGGATTTGGTTTGGGTCATAATGAATAAGGTGTCCACATGATTATTGAATATCCTACTAGCAACACCATTAAAAATGCCAAAAAGAGGCATGGGGTGGGATATGATGAACCAAATAAACTTACTAAAACCTCCCATGAACTAATTGTCGAAGAACCGATCTCTCCTTCTCCACCTTCTTCTCCACCATCACCTAGAAAATTAGAGGTATCTATACCTCCTAATTTTTTTCCTTCAATAAATTCCATCCATTTGGGGCCTATCACCCATCATCAAGGTAAATAAACTAGGTTCCTTCCTCTCATTCATCCTAAAATAATTGATGAAGATTCTCCCACTATTAACACTATCCAATGTCAAGATGATGGCACAATTATCACCTTCATGGGTGTGGATGATTCTTATATCCAATAATCGCTCCCATCTAAAACCCAAGCTATGTTAAATAAATCAACCATTAACATCAACCTACCCTCCCACGATAACCCTTACATCCTCAATATTGGCCAATCTTTAGATTCTTCTAAACAAGATAATTATGCCATATTTCTTAATGACCATAGCAAATCCTTCACTTTGTCTTACAGTGACATGCCTTGGATTGACCCCTCCATCATCACCCATAATATTGTCACCAATTGAGATGTAAACTTATTAATCAAAATCTTCACAAAATGCATCCTCATATTGCTCTCCTTGTCAAAGAAGAGCTCCAACACCTCCTTTATATTAATTTTATCCAACCCATCAACTACATGCAATGGATTTCCAATATTGTTCCTATCACAAAAGTGATCAGGGGAATCTATATTTGCACTGACTATCATGATTTAAACCTCAATTATCTAAAATATGATTTCCCTTTGCCTAGTATCAACCAACTTATTGATCTAATGACTGGTCATGAGATGCTATCACTTATGTATGGATTCTATGGATATAATCAAATCCTAGTTTCTATTGAGGATTAACACAAGACCACCTTTATTACCCCATACGTGAATTTCTATTATTAGGTCATGCCTTTTGGCTTAAAAAATGTTGATGTAACTTACCAATGTGCCATGACCTACACAAAATTATGGAAGATTACATGGATGACTTACTCGACAAGTCTAAACTTTGCCAAGAACACTTGACAATTATCAAAACCATATTTACTCATCTTCTCCAATATAACATTTGAATAAACCCAAAGAAATGTGTCTTTGGTGTTATTTTTTATAAACTCTTAGGTTTTATCATTTCTCTTCATGGTATCAAAGTTGATCCTACTAAGGTTAGAGCAATCCTACAGATGCCTCCACCTACTAATATCAAACAACTCTGTAGCCTACAAGGCAAACTTTAGTCAATTCGATGCTTTATTTCCTAGTTATCTGATCACTACTAACCCTTTCACCATCTCCTCAAAAGGGATGTCTCCTTCTAATACAATATAGACTGCCAGGAAACCTTTTATGCACTTAAACAATACCTCCTTTCCCCACTAGTTCTTATTCCACCTAAGTAAAATCAACATTTTTACCTATACATCTCCATAATATACCATTCTCTAGGTGATATGATTGCACATCGAGATGACCAACATCGAGAGTAGGCATTTTATTACATAAGCCACACACTTATCAATTATGAGAATTGATATACCCATACTAAAAAACTTTGCCTTGTGTTGGTCTTTTATACCTCTAATCTTCACCATTATCTCTTAAATCAAAAAACTTATGTGGTCACCCATATTGATCCTCTCAGATATATGCATTCCAAACCTTATCACAACCAACATGTAGCTCAGTGGCTCATGCTTCTTGTTGAATTTGACTTAGAGATTTATTTAACAAAAATATATTAAAGGGAAAAAAATCATTGACTAGTTAGTTACTGCCCCTTTACCTAACAACCAACCTTCAAACCTTGAATTCCCTGATGAATCTATTGAAACACTCTCCACCGATAACATCTCCTATCAAATGATGATTTTCTTTGATGGATCTAAATGCCAACATGGTGTGGGTGCAAGGGTCATTCTTCTTCCTTTAGAAATTAAACCTATACCTTTATCATTTAAATTATATTTAAGATGCACTAATAATATGGCTAAATATGAGGCTTTGATTCTAGGACTTCAAACAACTCTCTTCTTAAGTATCAAATACATAACATTTTTTAATGATTCTTAGCTAGTGGTTAACTAAGTTAATGGTTCCTACCTATGCTAAAATAAAATTTTGTAGTAGTTTAAACATCATGTAGATACACTTTTGGGATCATTTGACTCTTATCTCTTGTAAATTATTCCTTGATCTACAAACAAGTTTTCTAACATGATGGCTTCACTTGATTCACGCGTACCCTCTTCATCCTACTCTTCAAGAATCTATGTCACTATGCATTGCTCAACATTACCCTCCTATGTCTCAGCTAACATCCTCTTTGTTGGAAATGTATCAACCAACCCACAAGAATTATGATAAAAACAACTCATAGATTATCTTTCCTTCTCTAATTCCCCTGTTGATCTTTCTAATAATGGTAAATGGGCCTTCATACAATGTGCCACTCATTACACTATGCTAGGGGGACTTCTCTATAATCAAAATTTTGATGGTCTTCTCTTTAGATGCCTAACTAATACTGAAACTCCCTTCGCTATTAAGCAAGTACATTATGGGATTGGTTGTGGGCATTTCAATGGTCACATAGTTGTTAAATGTATTCTTTGACTTGGCTATTATTGGCCCACACTTCACCAAGACTATGTTGACTACGTTTGGCATTGTGTCAAGTGTCAACAAAATGCTAACCTCCTTCACATTCCCAGTCATACATTGAAAGTTTCCAAAGACTTTTGGCCCTTATCTCAATGGGGATTAGATCTAATTAGAGAGATTAACCCTCATTCATCACTTTGTCATCACTCTATCATTACTGTCACTGAATAATTCACCAAGTGGGTTGAGGCCATTCCTCTCATTTCCATAAAAGCTAACAAAATTGTTGACTTCATTAACCATCACATCATCTATCATTTTGGTGTACCTCACAAGATTATAACCGATAATGGAAAGTCTTTCAAAGACAAGACTATTCAAGGTCTTTGTGATGCATTTGGAATCAAATTAAGCTTCTCATCACCATACCATTCCCAAGATAATAGATAGGAAGAAGCTTCTAATAAAAACTTTGACCAATATTTTCATGAAGGTAGTCAAAAATATGGGCAAGGATTGGCATACACACATTCATTTTTCTTTATGGGCTTATCACACTAGCATTTGGAGTCCTACAAGTGCTACAGCTTTTTTCTTGGTATATGGGATAGAGGTTATTTTACCTCTTAAAGTCTAGATTCCTTATCTTCACATTTCTCTATATGACATACTTGTTAATGATGAATTTCACCAAGAACATTTGGCCCAACTTGAATTACTTGTTGAGCATCTCATTTCCCTTCCTCTTCACCCTTACTCCTATACACTTAGATAACTTACACAGTGGTATGGTTTTATCCTCATAGTGGAAAACTCCTAAGCCTCTATAGTCTTGTCCATGACTAAAAGTAAAATAAAATAAAAAATGGGATATTTGAAAAAGTTTTAAGATCTCAAGTTATATTTTTCAACATAGACTACTCCCTTGAAGGATAACTATGTAACTTCCCTTTGTTATTATCAATAGACTGCTCCCTTAAAGGATAGCTATTTAAAATTTAAAAAAAATGCTTAGAACACTCCCTTGAAGGATGGCTAAGACAAGATTTTTTCTCAAAGGGAAAAACAAATACAAATAGATCTTCACCTCTTTGCACGACATTAACCTATACAAAATCTTATTGTAGGCTTCTCACATTCATCAACTTACACACATGAAAAAAAACATTAAGCCATGGACTTGCCTATATTAGCTCTCAAGTCACCCACAAAAGGGACATCATTTCTACTTGGTAGGTTATGCTATCTAAACATTTTCCATCATTCTACCCATTTTACCCTCATACTCTTTCAAGGGATTATAAAGCTCACTTAACATGAGGTAAACACAATGCTTCTTTAACAAACATAATAGTTCAAATATATAAGGCATGAAAGAGGCTCATTTTCTTGAGCCTTTTATGTGCTAAAATATGGTCTTTGCCAATGCATGAGCATTCTGCCTTTTATTTTCCCATCCACACCACATGTCGATATCTCTATTTGAGATGCAAAAACAATGTCATACCAACATTTACCTACTCAGCCTATTTATTTTACATATACACCATCAAAAATATGTAAAAATGCTAAAATAAACTAACATAATCAACATTCTCATTTTAATCATACACTATCACAAATATGGAAAAATACTAAGATGATGCTAACCAATCAACTACACATATACCATCACATAAATGGGAAAGGCTAGTCTAACATCAAATAACATGATCAACATTAACATCCAAATTAACATAGAAATAAAAGAACGTCATCCATATCAACATCATAATTAGAAGCCATGCATCTCAAATAAACACATGGCAATAAATAAACATCTCATATATAAATATGTGATCAAATATATGTTTATCATCTACATCATCAAAACATCATAAATCTCTCTCAAAATTTACATCTTACATCTTCAACTTGTAGACCATTATATATATAACATTTATAAATAAAAACTATAAAAAAATTCATACTTAGTGTCTATGAGGCTCTCCCTAAGCTCATGAAGATGCAGTATCATCACCACTCTCTATCTACCTATATCGATGTGAGCTCAAAGTTGTCACACATGATATCGACCTCTCCTACTTTTTAAACTTTGAATGTCTATTTATCTACATGAATTCTCTAATCACCCTCTCATAGTAAGCAATCTCATCTAGGATAGTCAAATACCCCACCATGGATATTGTATAAGGAGGATCCATGGAACCTAATAATAGCCCAACCTATACTAGTCCCTATGGTGGTGATGGAAGAGGAGTGGCTCAGCCTACAGCTACTCTCAAACTATCTCTCTCTACCATCACTATAGTCACCTAACGATATATAATAGTCATTTGGACCTTTATTACTATATCCTAACCTTAAAGAGCCCCAATTTGACCTTGCAACATCACCACCTACCCTTGTAAGGCTAAAACATCTACATGGGCCATCTCTCAAGCCTACACCACTACATCTTGAGCTTGTACTATTATATCTCTTTGATTTAGTGTTGCATCTCTCTCCTTGACTAGCCCTTATAAGTCTAATAGTGGCCTTCTGACCTCTACCACAAGATGCAACCCTACCCACCAAACTATATAGGTAGTTATACACCCTGGGTCCCCATCACTTGGCCCTACTAGCAACTCCTCAAAATCTGGCCCATCAGTCTCCTTGGGTAATGGTAAAGGTGCCTCTATGTCATCCCTCCTATCTTGAGGGAAGGTAGGCAGAATATCTTATAAAATCCCAAAATATCTCCTGACCCATACCATGGGTACCATCTCCAACTCACTGGCCCATCTTCCTCTAACCCATAATGAGCTCTACAACCCAATAAGCTACTCTTCCTACCCTCTAAAAAATAGATATGTGAGATATGATATCTACATGATATTTACAAGGATCAAGCCCTCAATCATACACCTATAATAGCTGATATCTCATATGATGCCATTTACTCAAGTCTATGCCATCCCATCTCTCCATCATCTAAACCCAACCCTAAAGTTGGCTAGAATAGTGGTAGGTAGCCCCAGTGGTCATGTCACCATGATGTGCTCATATGTCCAATAGTGTAAGAGATGGTTGACACATAAACTATATAATTGATGTAGCCTCAAACCCAATAGCTCTCTATATAATTATGCCAAAAATACTAGACCCTAGGAAAAAATTGTCTACTACTTTATCATCTACATAATCACACCAGTCAAAGCAATCAAAAATATACCTCTATCCACATCCAATAATGCATAAATTTTTATCTTGCTCATCATCAAGATGCTAAGATGATGCTTCTCCTCATCAACCATGTAGAGTGGCTCATATGCAAACCTCATAGAGTGTTAGGTCACCTCAAGGATATATTCCCCTTATAAACTAACCATATGTATATCATGCTTCTATCTTGATCATGAAAAAATCTCCTCACCTTGGAGTGGTAGCCATAGAATCCTATAGACATCCTCCTATGTGACCATCAATTCTATGATAGATAGATGGAAGGTGTTCGTGGTATGATCCAACCTATCAATCAACACTATCATCAATGACACATCTCATGTAACACAATAATATCATCACACTCCACCCAAATTAATTACTACCATATGATCCCACTTATCTAGAGTAATATCTCTCCTCATGCGTGTTAATAACCTCAGTAAACAATCTCATAATGTAAGCTCCATCCTCACCTACATCCATACACAAATGAATTAGGTCACATCCATAATAATCCACTCCCTCACCACCTTTTTCTCTTCTCATTATGAGAACTACATTGGTTTGAGGCCCTAAACTAGGCTATATAGGCAACACTGAATTGACATGGGGTCTTTTGAAGTTAGTTCAGCCATAAACCCACCATACTAACTACCTTAGGCTTCACTAACTCTCTCTCTCTACCTAAGGCTTATTTACCTATTCAAACTCTAGGCTTCACTACCTCTCTCTCTACCCTAGGCTACCTACCTATATTCTTGACTCTTGACACTATAACCTAACTTTTAAAAAACCTAGACCTCTCAACTATCTTTATTTTACCTTTTTTACCTACAACCAACCTTTTATATATTTTTCTTAAGTTTTGGGAGAACTACATTGGCCTAAGGCCCTAAACCAGGCTATGTAGGTAGCACTCAGATGACATAGGGTCTCTTGAGGCTAGCTCGGCCATTAGGCTAGTTGACTACTCCCACTAGAGATCAAAAAATCACCCTTTCTCTTATCTATTTATTTTTAATAATAGTTGATGTTAGTAATAATGCTGACATCAATGCTCTATCAGCCTATGTAATGGTTGACATCAATAATACACTGCTAACCTCAATGCTATGATGATTGACATTAGTTGACTTTAGTGTCATGTCAATTGATGTCAATTGACCATTGGTCGATGTCATTCAATCTCACTAATGTTGGTGACTAGTTCAGCCTCAAGGCCAAAAAACCCAAACCTAACCCACCCATTTCCCTTAAAACATTGCCCCTAAATTATCCTACACCAACCCTAACCTATTTTCTATCCACCCAATCCTATTTTCTATACATCTACCTTTTATTTAACCTAAAACTTTCAACTCTTACCTCATCTGGTCATCTCCTCCTAGTTGGTAATGCTGGCTCCTGTGGTCCTATGCCTCTTGTTGGGTCCCCTCCTTGCATTACCATCTAAAATCACTCTCAAATCCCTATTTCTTCTCTCTAATAAAAAATTTTCAAATGAGTTTGGTCAGTCACCAAACCCCCTTTTGTCAGGTTTGGGCAGCCATCGATGTCAAAAATATTGACCTAACATGTTGACATCGATGCTTTAGCTTATTGACATTGGTAACATTTCCCTAGTTCTACCAATGTTTACATTTTATCTTACTGATATTGGCATATAATACCAATGTTATCACCTTTCCAATCATGTATTCTAACATAAAAACACCCAACTTTGCACAACCTTACCCCTACATTAGGGAAAATGGAGGTCACATATATCTCCCCCAACCATGACAAAATGACATTAAATATCACTTAGATATTCACGCTTGATGACTGTATTTAGTGATCATAAATATTTCCTCACTTATTAACCCTTTTATACTAGGTGTGCATTACTTGTCCTGAATACTTAGGCTATTCCACTATAGTTGGCTATTATGCACATGCATGTATTTTAGGTGTTGTGGATGGCCCATCCTGTCACCTTTAACTCTTTTATGTTTCCTAGGGGAACTTCTTACCTTAGATACCTATGACACATTGACCATTAGAGCTACAACTTTGATTGATTGGACCTATCATCTATCACTTAGAAATTGTGCTTTAGTTACTTCTATTTAAGTCCTCCTTAACCTTACATATTCTTAATGTTATCAACTATAACTCACTATACACAATAATGCTCAATTTTCCACCAGTCACCCAATTACCTTTCTATCAAATTGATACCTAATTCTGGTTTCTCCTCCATTGATTCATATTTTGAAGGGGGATACCTCATCCAATACTTGGATCATTTAATGCCTATTTTTTTCTTGCAACATGTTAGTAAAAATTACAAGACAAAAAGGGAAAAATATAGACACCAAAATTACATCACACATATGTTCATAACTCCCTATGTTGAAACCCCCCTAAGATCATTTTAATAATGACAATTAATCTCCTTCAACCATACTTTTACCCCTCACACATTTAATTAATTTAAAATACTTAATTAAGTTAAATAAAAACCTCTATTGCCACTTTACTTGGGCATCTTTCCCTATGACTAATTCTTCTCTAGTGAGTCACCTCAAGACTTGGTCCCCTCATCCTAACTACTTAAAACTTATTCTAACTTCCAAACTAAATTCCTAAACAACTACTTCTTAACCTCCTATTTTTACCATTTTATAATGGGTGTCACACTTAACATGCACAATAATAGAAAATAGGCCAAAAATAGAAAGGTTTACCTATTTTAGGGCCATAAACATTGATTAGCCCACAATCAACGTTAGTAGGATACCTACCGACATTGATAGGATCATTGACATCAGTAATATAAGCTAAAATCCAACCTATACTTCAGGTTAGCCAAAATTGAGAAAATCAATTCTTACTCTCATTCAGGCTCTGATCATTCTATTTTTGACATCTAGGCTTACAATCACTCTACATAAGTCAATCACCCTCAACAACTGAGATCTTGAGGACCAACAACACCCACTTGTTCTCTCTATTCAAGAACTCAAGTTTGGATTCCCTAATAGGGATTATCAACCTCACACTTATCATTCATAGCTAAGTATATCATTGATATTATAGGCCACTTAAATATTTATTATTTTATTTCTTTATATATACCCTACACTACTTTATGCACTTTTATAAAGCTTCCTTGCTTGTTTCCCCTTACATGCATACCAAACCTCTAACTAGACTTAAGCAAGCCATAAACTCCCTTTCATAACTCTCTTAACCTCTCTGACCTAAGCCAAACCATTTCCTTGACCTATAAAATCCTTATATAACCTCCTACACAATCATCGCCCCTATCAACCTTAGCAACCTAACTAACATCGGTCACCTCCCTATCAACCTTGGTAGCCTAACCAATATTGGTCACTATCCTATCGATGTCGGTGACTATCAATTCCTTAGCCTCTTCAAAACCTACCTAGATATCTTCTAGAGCACTAACAAAGCATCTCACCTGTACCCTATCACTCTCTACTATGCACAGGTTGTTAAAAATGGCAATTTTATCTCCCTTTTACTCTTTATTTACCTCTCTTTCAGTTATTTATTATTCTTTTGCCTCTCAAAAGTGGAATATCATCTCTAGAGAAGTTTCACACTTCTAAGAACAAGCATATAACTTGGTAACCCACCCATTTATCTGATAACAAACATCTTTTGGTAGTGTTTCTTATCTATAGTATTCCTCCCTAGCCAAAGAGGAGTACTCACAATGTCTAGATATGGTACACAAACCAAATCCAGGTTCATTCTAATCACATATCCCCATCCTTCTCTCTATTTTCTTTTAAACTTAAAATAGACAAAATTTAGTGAAACACATTCAAATGACTCTTTTAGATCAAAGAAAGAATTTAATTGAGTGTTATAAGAATGAGGAGGCCCCCATGATCATTCAAACATGGTACACTTCCCAAGAATCTATAAAAGTGCCATTTTTCTTCTTTTTTAACTAATTTCTATAAATTTAGTTAGGGAAACTAAAAATTTTTGACATGCCTAACATATAAACTCAGTTATTAGATGTTTCCAATGAAATTATGACACTTTGACACCTTGGGAAATGTTCCAAATGCATTAATGACTCTTCAAATGATATAAAATGAACCCCAAAAGACCAAATTAACTAATGCAACTAAAACCAAAGCTAATGTGACCTTAAGTGACATAATGTAACAAGTATACTTCCCATGAAAACATATTAGGACCCATTTAAATGTTTAAAATAAAAAAATTACCTAGGGGTGCCCAAATTTGTCTAAAAGTCAACTTTGGTCAATATTTAAGGAATGAGGAGTTTCTTAGACTATAGGCAGTGATGGCTCACTTTGAGAATATTCTAGGTGATTAAGATTTCAACCAATGTATGGAGAAACATGTCTAAAACCCTTCCCTCTTAGTCCAATCATCATACCTTTCCCTAATCAATTTTGGGATGTTCAAATAGGGGTGAATGATGAAGGTAATTTTCTTATGTAAAGTGAGAACTCCTATGCCAAATTTTAAGAATTTCATGACTTGGGGTGATACTTGGGCTTCCTAAATTTGCATGATCAGTTTTACATTCCCTTCCCATGCATAGGTAACTTATTTTCTCATCTTGACAAGTGTCTTTGTGAACATTGGACTTATTTCTTCTACTCTCTCTCAAGTTTTATAAGAACTGACCATTTTGGCCTTTATAAATTATGCTCCACTTGAGTATGGTGAAGCCATGCTCATTTGTATACCATGGATCAATAAATAATACTAATTTTTTCCTCTTCCAGAACTATTCATAATGTTTTTTACTTGGATGAATGATCTTTCTTAGTGATGACTCTTGTTTCCTTAGAATGGTGTCTCATTCTCTCACTTATTTACAGTTGGAAAGTTTCTTCTTGTAGGTCATGTGAAGTGTTCTATTGATGTGTCAAGGTTGAGTGAGTTATTCTATTCAAATAGTGCCATTCTAGGCCTCTTGTCTAGTCCTCCTAGCCTAAACATTCATCACACCTCATAATGAAATATTGATGTGAGAAGATGCAAATTGGAGAAGTTTATGTTTGTATATTCCTTTGTTCTCATGTGTAACATGAAGCTAGTTATTATTCATCAACTAATTTGGTGTATCACCTTGTTTATTATAGTTTAATTTTAGTTTTCTATCTCTTTTCCCTCACAAGCATAGATGTAGTAGTGGTCAATAAGTGGTACATCAAGGGAGATAGACTATCTAGGTATTCACCTCATTCTTAGGCTCATCCAAATACTAGAGGTGTTTATATTATGCCACTAAGATGAGGAAAGCTAAGACATCTCCTCAAAGGTTGAAAATCTAAGTGACAATAGTTTTTGGCATGCCTCGTGGGACTCTTAGTCCAAAAAGTTGAAATATTTTTTATGTTCTCTTTCAACACATCAACCTTCAAAGGAGTCTATTTAAGCATCAATGGTGACTCCAAAGTTATATCATTTGGTCAAGCAACCTAGGTATTCCTTTTGAATATTATTGATAATCATTCCTTGTGTTCTTTCTTCCTAATGAAGTTTAATGGTTGACTTTGGTGTTGAGTATTATTTTACACAAGTTAGTGAGGTTAATCAAGCTTATGGCATTCCCTATCAACCTTGTCATGATCCTTACCAGCTCCAATATGATCTTTACAAGCCTGGTCATGATTTTTATTAGTCTTATAACCATTCTTCTCAATATAGTGCTCCTCTTAGTCAACTTTTTTACTTCTCAAGTTAGTCCATTTCAACCTTAAAACAAACTCTCTTGGGCTATGAGAGGCACATGATAGATCTTGACACACTAAGGGGACGTTGTCAATATGTTCCTAGTCATGTTATTCATAAGCTGAGAGATGCATTAGAGATGGTTAAAATAGAGTGGGATCTTATTGAGAGAGAAAATTGGTAAAGGCTCACAAGTGAGATGCTAGATGTGAATGGCTTGGTTTCATCCTAAGAAGATAAGATAAGAATTCATGAGGAGCAGCCTCACCAAGTCTATTAGCCCTCATGTCTACTTCCCCATCAGTCCTACATGATTCCTACTCATAAACCCAATCAAGATTATCAAAGCCATTCTTTTACCAATCAACTGGAAGTGAGAGTTAGAAAGACAACCCTTATTTTTGAAGCAAACCTTGATAGGTAGATTGAGTTATCCAATAAGAAAATGGATCAATCCATCTCATTAGGAAAGGAAGTTTAATTTAATCCCTCATTACTATCTTCTATTACACCCCCACCTCAAGAGAAGACTTCTACATATGAAATCCCTAGTTGGAGACAAGGTGGAGAATCCAATCCTAAGGAGATTTCAAGTTTCTCGAACACTTCAATCTAATCTAAAAATTTCACCACCACCTTAAGAAGAGACTCTTAATCTTAACATCTTAATATAGAATAAGATAGATAATCATGGGGATATAAAGATGATACAAGCCTAGATAAAGAGTGTGAGGTTGATAAATAGTTTAATCCTATGCAAGTCCTTCCCACCATTCCTCAAGATACCTCTTGTTCTCCATGTTAGCCATATTGTACTCCTCATCCTCTTGAAGATTCCTATGAAATTCAAGAAAGAGTTTCTAAGAGTATCTAGCCAACAAAATTGAAGAGTTGGAGTCAAGGTGTGATGGAAGGTTTAAAGCCCAAAGAAGATCCTATGCCTAAACACATCCCATCTAACCTCACTAAAGAGAGTGATCAAGATAAAAAATCAGATGTTAATGAAGTGATTTTTAAATTGAAGAATAAAATCAAGCTATTT
Source organism: Torreya grandis (assembly GCA_037957365.1). Classification (NCBI taxonomy): domain Eukaryota; kingdom Viridiplantae; phylum Streptophyta; class Pinopsida; order Cupressales; family Taxaceae; genus Torreya; species Torreya grandis. Next base: position 505,977 of record JARHVA010003668.1, read on the forward strand.
TATCCCAAGGTTTTCCTCCTCTTTCTTAAGATCTTCCAAAAGAATCCCCTACATTTCACTCTTAACCTAATTTTGAGTTCTATGTTCCACCTCCACAAACTAGTTCATCTTGTCCTCATCATATCACTCTTTACCTTGATGGACCTATAATGTGTAAAACTAAATAATATTGCATTGTTGATAAGAATTCAAAACTCTTTCTTGAATAAAACATACCTCCTTGGCAGCTTCTTTGGGCTAAGTCACCTGATTACAAGATTCCTAGTCTTGGCATCACCAAGAAGGAGAAAGAAATTAAGGATTTTGAGGTCCTTGAAAATCAAAGTCAGGTTATTATGGTTGAAGTAAAAATTGAGATCCCTCAAGAGGTTCTAAATTTTGAAGAAGATGAAATCATTATAAGGAGTCCCTTTGGTGATTATAAGTGTAATTTTAGCTTCTTGTATGAAAATAAACATGTTGAAGACTCTTTTATAGCTATCTATGAGGAATGTGACAAACACTTGAAGAGGGAAGTAATTGAATAATACTCTACATCTAATCAAAAATTTGTAAATAATCATTTAAAACATGAAGAATAATGTGATATTAAGGATGGAGAATAATTTCAAGTCATCCCCAAAGAGGTTGCAGACCTAGAAAACATCTTGAAACCAAGGTGGAAGTTGTTCTTGAAGATGACCGAATACTTCAACCTAATTTTGAATCATCCTTAGATGAATTAGAGCTTGAAGAACATATTTATGAACTCACACATCAAGAAGATAATATTGAAGAGGTAGTTGTTCTAGATGAAAAAAAAGACAAAGACGATATGCAACTACAAATGAAATTCTTACAAGAGCTTGAAGAGCTTTACCAAGTTGAGGTTCAAGTAAATGAAAAGGTGAAGAAAGATTATTACATGGATGACAATGACCAGGATTGGGTATAATATGAAAATCTCCTTGATGAGCTAGAAGAACCTGCAGCTAAGAAGAAACCTAATATTATTGAGAGCACTATAGAAATCAAGAATGTATGCCTTGTTGAACCACCATTAGAGGTTGTAATTGAGGATTAAGTATGAGAAAGTTGAGGATATTTGTATGAAAAAAGAGTTCATTTCCATAGCCAACCTATTTGGAACTTCTTGGTTCTTACTGAACGTGATGCTAATGAAGTTGGCAAACATCATGAAAAAGTTAGAGGCATCAATGTCAAGGTTAAAAAGATTATATGTCTCATTCATTCCTTTATATCATGAATCAAGAAGGGTTTCAAACATCCCCTTTGATCCAAGCAAAAAATTTCATCTCAGGTTAGTTATTTTTTAAGTCAATTTTTTTAGTTTGGTATGTGTGTTTTGTAAGTGCTCATGAAGCACATGTGTGTTTGATTTTGCTTTGTTTGTGTCTTTTATTTTGTGGGGTTGAGGTATTCATTGGTCTTGTGTTGATCAAACCTTTTTTTCAAGTGTCATGTCATTTTGTTGTGTTTCAAAATTTATATGACTCCCTAATCCTAATGGACTAATAAGGCTACTGGTCTAGTTAGCATAGAAGGCATGCTACCCCTATGAGTCACCAATTTGTTAACCAAATTTGACCATACGGGTCGAATTGAGAACCCTATGGATAAAAAATTGATTCATATAGGTTTATATGGGGTTTAATATTATGTAAAAAAATGTATTATAGGTTATTTGATGTCATTTCATGTCACATTAGCCTTGATCTTGGTTGTTTTCAATATTTATATCATTTTGAGTCATTATGAAGGTCATAAAAGAGCATTAAATGATTTGTATAGTCTCCTTGGGAAATTTGAAGGTGTCAAATTATGATGTCACATGACATGTGTTTTATTATGTCTTAATCAACTATTTATAATTGAAAGTGGTAGGTTCTTCAGAAGGAAGGGTAGTTTCCTTTGAAAAGGAAGAGTTTGGCACTTATACGGCCCAAAAAGGAGTGTGGAACATGGGCTAAAGTCAAGATATGACTATTAAGATTAATTATATCAATTTCCATGATTGAATTATTCTATAAGTGTCAAAATTGGGGTAAAACTATTATTCTCCTTTTTCACCCTTTTAGACACACATAACTAGTCAATAGGGTTATGCTTGGTACAGACAGTTGAAAAACTTATAGGTTAAATACCTTTGGTAGGTGAAATTAAATTAATTAAGGTTACATTTTTTTTTAGTATAATGGTGACATGTGCTTCATCAACTATTCTTAATAAGTTGGCCTATCTATTTTGCTTGTTAATCTGTGCACCCTACAAGTTTTACTCTTGTTTGGATGATTCTATAGAATCCAAATGGTGATGTTGATTCTACAGTATTTTTAATCCTTTGTATAAATTTTAAAATCTTGGTTTCAATTTTTAAGGTGTTTTTATGATCAAATCATCTCAAATTTATAGACTGGTCTCATTTAAAGATAATAGTCATTTTTTCATCATTTGTAGTGTCTTCATGCTTTGGCAATGATTTCACAGGGTGAAAATAAGTTTATGTTCATGATTAAAATGTTATTTTTATCTCCTCAAATGTTAATTTCATTATCAAAATCAATATTTTTTATAATTATAGTCACAAGTGAGATGCAGTCAGTTTGCTCCATGACTGTCATGCATAGTTAACTAAGTAGACTATTTTAGGGTATTTAGCACTAGCACTTCCATAGAGTGGTATAAATTTTTAAAATATTTATCTATATAATTGTGACATTAAAAAGTAACTAAGTATCACTAAATTTCATAAGGATTAAATAACTATTATGGTCATGTGTGTTGGGTGAATATTTTGTCATTAACTAACTGACGATAAAATGGGTATATCGACCACAACATAAGGAGATTTATATGGTAAAAAGTGCAATTTTACCACATCATAGTGAGATAAATCTCTTCTCTCATCAAGGGGAGGTGCCCTATAAACTAATATATATTAATATAAACTGAAAATAGACTCAGGGGTGAAATCACACCATCCATCTCTCTCTTTTGTTAGAGATGATGTTCACAAGGTAAAAGAAAATTCATGTGTAATAACTAAAAACAATCCTCTTCTTTTAGAAATGATGTCTAGTACATAGTAGGAAAACTTCCTGGGTAGTAATTAGATCCATGAGAAACCCATGAAGGCACAAAGTCTTTCATTGCTTCTCTTGCCGATTTAGGACTAATAAAATTGTAGAATGAAGTGAAGCTCAAAGTCTCCACTAGAAACCACAATAGAGTATAATATCACAAAGAATAAAAAGCATACAAATCCTTTTTAATACCCTTTTAACCAAAACACAAGAAACACAAACTAAAGGTAATTATAGCAGCACAAAGTCTTCATAATTAACTTTAGAACATCTTCTCGATTATTTCCAAACACTCTACTTATTTAATCAAATATATGAGATATTATTAGGAAAAATGACATAAGAACAATTCCCTAAATTCATTCCAATGCAAATTTTGAAAAGTAACCCGTTTTCTCATTCATTCAAGAAAATATGATTTACAATATGAGCTCAAAGTCTCAAGAAGCATCTCAATTTGTGCAAAGTTTTTGCTTTTGATTACAAAAGATGCTCTCTTTATTTATAGGGAGAGGCCTTGAGAATTGAGAAAAGACTTAAATATTCTAAGCTAGTCAAATATATAAGTCTTTGTTGGCTTTGGACTTTCCATATATTTACATGTAATTACACATGACAAAAGTACATGTGCAAATGTCCAAAGCAGTTACAAAAGTGCATTTAGAAAAAAGGAAATTAAATCAATGAAAATTTAATTCAATTTGTGGCTCCATATTTATTTATATGATCATATTACATGGTGATATCCACTTGTATCTTGATACTGTATGGAGTAACATTATTATTGAAAATCATCTTCACCCTAACTATGGCATCTTTCACTATGGTGACCAATTTTGCATGACTAGATAACCTAGTTTTTAGATTATCCAGAGTTAACTAATTATCTAGTATATTATCCATAGATGCCATCGAGAATGGTTTATCTTAAAATTAATTTTGGAACATACCTTTGAATTCTTGAACCATTTCTTTAGCTAAAAGGAATTGGTTGTCTTGTGATGTAAGCTTGCAAGGTAGCTCTTCTAACTTGTGTAACAAACTGATGTCACTTTGTTCACTGAGGTATTTCTATGATTCAAGGTTGTTGATCAACTCCTTAAGAAGTTGACTACTATATATCAATGCTTCTTTTGTTTCAGTATAAGAGTCTCTATCAATAATGATGTCAATTGATAATAGGGTGCTTATTTTCAACTTCTTCATATCCACCCACTTACCAAGATACTCTTTTATGCTTTCAATATCTTGGGAAATGATATTGATAAGGTCATCTAATTTTTATCTCATTTTCTTCATCTTACCCATTTTCTCAAACAACTCTGTGAGTAAGGAAATTCCTTGTGCATGCAGCTTATCTAAGTACTCTTCAAGTACTTTTCCCTTTAGATAGGTCTTTTCTACTTTTTGAATCACAGGGTCCTCGACAGAGATAGCCTCTAGAGTTACAGTTTCTAAAGTAAAAGTTATTTTCCTTATTACCACAGTCATTTTTTCCACCATTAATTTATAATGGTCTTTCAATTCTCTTTCTCTATCAAACTTCTAAACCAAGATGTCCATAGCTGACTACGTGTCACTATTAACACTTTCATGAGTTATTTTTCCTAACTCAATTCGAGAGATAGAGTACTCATTTACATCAGAATTGTTAAGAGTTGCATCTTATGGAGGTCTTGTTATTTCCAAAAAAAAATTCTCTTTATCCTCAATCATATTTGAAAGAATTTTTGGTTTTTTGGGAGTCTTGACTTTGGCTGACACCATTTTAGTGAAATCAAAGTCATCTGGGGAGATGGACTATTTTTTCCTTTTGGGTGTATAAGCTGACAACCAAGGTGGGAGGGTAGAATCACTTACATTAGCATCAATCCTTGTAGTTGGCATCACTAGATTAGCACCTACACTGGTGGTGGAAACAATGGGTGGAGTATTAGTTAAAACTACACCTGCTATTGAATGGTCAAGGGCAGAACTATCTCTGATATTAAAAGATGGAGATGACAAACTAGGGATTGATCCTGAGGAATGAAGAGCATCTCCAGAAGTGCCTTGAGTGTCATCAAAAATAATTTTAGAAGGAAAGGTAGCTCCATAAGAGGGAATACTAATTGGAGAAATAGGTGAAGTAGTTATATCAGGTGAGTTAGGCAGGGAAGAAGAAATTCCTACATCTGGCTATACACCTACTTGTGGAGATAGAGTTTCTTTTTCATATTGATCTGTAGGCCTATCATCAATTTCCATATATTCCATTGCTAGTTCTTTGATGCTCTGCTTCTCAACTTCCATGTCTATTGTTCTTGGTTCCTTTTCTACAAATTGTGACTTCTTTGTCATGAAGATGATCCTAGGCTTATGTGGCCTATCAGAAGTAGGGACATCACTTTTATTCTTCATCCTATTTTCTACCCTTCTCCTTGTTTCTAATTGAAATTTATCTTCTGACCCTATGATGAACTCTTTCAAGGTGATTACCTTATTTGCTAACCAATCATTGGTGTTTTCCAATATTGGTTCAAATCTTCTTCTTAAGGAAGTCAATTCCTTTTGTGACCATTGAATTTGGGAGAGAGGGGAATTGGCAACCTATTCAGAATGGTATCTATTATTTATCAAATCACCATTATCCACAAGACTTTTATGGATATCAGTGAGTCCCAGATATTTTATCTATTCAAGAGATAATCTACTATAGTCCATTTTCTTGATGTCTTCAATAGTCTTCAAATCAACCCGAATATCTTCGATCATAGGCTCATGAAACTGGGTCTTCTTTCTAATTATACCTTTTACACATTTGTAGTCAAATTTTGGCCTCCTTTTGAAATTATTCATGGTTACGAGTTGCATTTTAGTCTCCATAACCCTAGCTTTTGTAGCGGTCAATACTGAGAACCTACCAATTTCAATCGAGAACTTGAATCTAGGTTTCTTGAGTTCCATCTGCTTATTATGTATGATGATCATTTACCTACATAGTTCCATCAAGACTAATTTGTCTGAGGGGAATCTTGGGAGCATATAAGGATGACCTTGGCAAAAGCCAACCTGTAGATAAGAAAAAGAAGGGAACTGCAAGAACATACACCCAAATTCATTCACAACTGTCTAGGCTTCATTTGACACTCTTTTTTGTTCTAATTGAGGATCAAAGAGACACAAAAAAACTATGAAGAAAGCATCATTTACCCTTCTAATATGATGGATGGAACCCTTCAATGTCAATTGAGGATAATATTGATATACTAGGGTTACTCTCCTGTCTCTTTTTGATGTTAATCCTGGGAAGGTTCTCATCGACGCCACAATATACACCAGGTATGACATCATGTAGAATTTGGAGGTAGTGGATACCTTCATCAATTGCTCATATAGAGCATTACTGATTTGTTCTCCCTAGAAATTGACTTGTTTTCCTTGGAGAATTATCTTAATAAAAGGGTACATCCATTCATGAAATTGAGAATAAGAAGGTAGACCTCTTACCCTACTGAGAAGAGTGATCAGGTCACCAACTTATTCTATAAAATCACTCCTTGGAAAGCTCCGTGGCCATCTTGACAAGTTCACCCTTGGAGTTTTAAGCCATCTATTATTAATTACTTTCTTCACTCTTTCAGAATCTTTGTCATATTCCCTTTGTGCTTCAACAAAATCAAGCTTTAATACTTCAGTAGTGGGAGGGCACATGAACACTTTGTCAATGAACTTAGTGTCTAGTCTAATTACCACTTTACCACCAACATCTAACATAACCCCGGTATCCTTATTGTAGAACTGAGTGCATTAGAGAATGAACTCTGTGTTATGGGCTGCTATAGGAAAAGAAGATACCAGATGGATATTACTCTTGATTATCTTCATCATTTCATGGTTAGGGTTGCTTGATTTGGTTCTTTCTATGAACTTACTCATATCTATGTGATTGATCTTTGTATCCCTAATGTCATCAATATTAGAAGTAATCAAGGTGATTTAGAAAAAACCTTGATACTTGTATTTCATTGTCTTCAACTTCTTCATAGAAACCTCAGTCATTTGGAAGAACCTTTTTAAAAAGGATGTTGACGAAGAAGGATCCTTGAGAGGAACTACAACGAGAATCATGATCATGTAATTAGGGGAAATATTGGCAATTTGAGAAAACTGCATGTCAATGATCACGACCATGGGAATATGCTTGAAATGGCTAAAGCATGAGTAGGTCAAAAAGCCAAAGGAAAGTGAGCTCAAAAAAGTAAAAAATTGAAATTTCCTAGAGTTAGGAAAATTTGAGGAAATATATGCAGGGGCAGCAAAAAAATTTGCCCTTGCATATAAGGGAAGTCATTATGCATAGGCATCAATTTTTTTTGCCTGTACATGTTGGGGACTTATGTTTTTTGCATAGGCAGAAATTTTTTCTACCATTGCACATGAAGTTTGTGCAGGGGTAGAAAAAATTGCCACCCTTGCATGTGGGGGTAATTTGTGTAAAGGCGGTGAAAATTGTATCCCTTGCACAAATGGCAAAGTATTTATAGAGGCAACAATTTTTGTCACTATCACACTGGCTTAGTGGCTTTTCATAAGGGAAGTGAAAATCACCACTGTTACATTAGCTAGTTCAGCCAACAGGGTCATGGCATTTTGGCCATTAACGAGGAGGAGAGGAAGGAGAAAAATGAAGAAAAAGACAAAAAATAATGGATGAAAGATTAAAAAACTATAATTTAAACAAAAGAGGAAGAACAAGATGAAAACATAGAAATACAACAAGAAAAAATGCAATCCCACACTTGAAACTAAAAAAATCATGATCCCACTCATTTGCACGGTCGACTGGATGTAGGGAGGAGGAGCAGACAACCTTGAATGATCCAAATGAGGCTCAAATCAGGTTTAAAAGGGGCTAAAACTGACCCCAACAACTAAGTGCATGTGGTCATAAATGCTACACATGAAAATTGATGTCATGTAGGGGAAAAAGCAATCACTGCCTCTACATGTGGGTTGGAATAAATGTAGGGGTGGAAAAAATCACTGATCCTGCATGGAACAATTAAAACAATGCAACGGTGGTGTTTTTTTCTGCTCCTACATGGGGATGTAAGGGTGGCAAAAATCACCACCTTTACATGGAAACTAAAAAAACACATGAAATGGTGGCAAAAAATGCCAACGTTGCATGAAAATGAAAAACAACACTAACTCCTAAAATTTTATCAAAATTTTGATGTTATGATTGCACCAAAACTGTAACGAATTTCATGTTTCTTGAGAAATCATGACAAGGAAAGGTCACAAATTTTTCAAGGAAGTTAGTCGACTAAACCTGAGATCAAGAGAAACTTGTCTCAAAAGATGAACTTAGAGAGAAAAACATGAAATGGACAAGTTTCATAGGGGTTGTTCCAAAAATGAGCGTAGTTAATTTTGGAAACAACAATGTGCAACATCCTCACACATTCTACCATAAACATGCACCTAAAGGTACCTATAGAAGTCATCTAAAATTGAAACAAGGTGTATAATATTACATCAAGATGTTTGATATTATCATCTACAATTTTGATCTTTGGAATACCTATATTTTATCATAAATATTCATGTATTTCTCACTTCTTGTAATTCTATAGTAATGCCTACATATATGAAAATGCTCATCTATAGGGATCACATGAGAAGACTAGTAATGTTAAAAGGGAGTGTATGAGCCAAATAAGGTTATAAATGATAAATAAAGTATATTTTAAATCCTTAATAAGATCATAAAACTCATAATAATAAAAAAAAATATGCACATTTCTCTCATTCCATTCACTATCTACATATATGAAAATGATCACCTATAGGTGTTAGCAGAGAGCTAAGGAGTTGTTTTGAGGCATTGAAACAAGTGATGAAACCTTATTTGTAAGTCATAAAATGTGGTGTTGACCATTATAGGCCTATTTTAGGGTTAATTTTTCAATTATAAGTTTAAAACCATGCTATAAGGTGCAATGACTATATTTGGGGACCATTTCCCTAAAGGGTAAATATCGAGATCCAAGCCCTTTTATAGATATCGTATAATAAGGTTGTAAAGAGTTATAGATAATATAGATAGATAAAAGTTATAGAATTTAGAAATTAAAATATATATGCCAAATATGGATTCAATATGATTGGTTTAGGGACATGGTTGGAAGGCTCAACGTTGGCCTTTTGCCACTAAAATCCTTCATCAATATCTATAGGTTTTTGAACCTCAAAGGAGCCCCATTTCCCAAGGTGGTAATATCAAGAATTTTTTAATGTTTTAAAAAATTTAAAAGGTGAAAATTCATATCAAGGGACATAAATATCATAAAAATAAGTTGATATATTGATTTTTGACCACTACACCACCTACATGCCTCCTTGTCATCACAAAATGTGTACCTATAGGCTAGTTGTAGGGTCATCATGAGGAATGAGATATATACCCTTGATAAAATACCTTACTATAAGAATAAAAATAATATATATGGATTTATAATCATGTGGAGATATTCAAAAGAGATATAAAACATGCTTTCAAGACCTAATTCAAACAGATTCACCTACAAGTATAGTGGCATAGAATATGGCATAGTCACATGCCTATGATTGATATTGAGAGCATTTTAACCACAAGGTATGAGGTGGTTAATATAATACATTAATTTAATCTTGGAATGCCTTATGTAAGATTAATTTTTTTAAAAAACCTAATTCATGTAAATAAACCTACAGGGGTCATCCTTGAGGGAGGAAAATAAGAAATATAGTCAAGAATTGAAACTTAGTTTTGACTAAGGATTATCAAGGGTATGTAGTAAGTTGTAATGATAAAAACGTTTAAAACATCTCCACCATGATTTTTATACATTTAAATTTATAATACTAATTAATATCATGCACAAGAAAGAACTCAAACTAAGCAATACATAGTTTGAAGGAAACTTGCACTGTTTACCTCTTCTAGGATTCTATCTTAGAGATATAAGGAGTTGGGAGGTCTATTGATAAGATAAAGATTTGAAAATTGTTACTCTTTATGAATTTATTAATATCATACAACATTAAATTATTTTGAGTAAATATTATAAGTACCCTTTATTTTGTCTTAGATAGAGGGTACTTCCCCTTATGCATAAACTAGTAGGTTTGAGAAAGAGTGACAAAGGAATAAAACATTAGGTATTTAGAACTATAAAGGAGTTTTTTAAAGTTACATTAAACATAATTAAACATGATAAACATCTCACATAAGGAGGAATCCAAACATAGTGCTCTAAACCCTCAAGGTTATAATAAAGCATGTTAAGCAAGGTTTAAGCCTAGTGTCTAAATGGGAAGTCATTCACACTTGTATCCTTATATATGAATTATAACCTATTGGATCATGTTAATAAGGTAATTAAATGTGTATTAATTATTCCACCTTTTATATAAACCCTTGATAAATCCAATTTTGTCTTAGAGATAACTGAAGCATGCAGGAAATGAGAAAACAAGATTGATAGGCCAAGTTGAAGTGATTACATCTCCCTAAAGGTTGTGCATGGGGATATTATAAGTTTGGATGTATTGGAAAGGTAATAAAAAAATTAATATTTTTAATTTATTGGTATTTATAATTTTAGGGCTTTATGAACAAATCCTAAGAGCCTAAAACGCTCAAAACCTTTGTAAACCTTGGTTAAAGATCCAATGAAGGAAATAAGGATGGTGAGCTACCAAAATGGCATAGTTGGACTAGAATGATGATTGGAGGTTTTAGAAGACTCAATAAATATCCATACCATTAGGATTATTTTTTTAAAATTTATATGGACAAGTTACAAAACTACTTCTTTTAATTATTTTGTGCATTATGCAAGCTCTAGGGACTTTCTAGGGATGAAAAAAACTTTGGAAGGAAGATATAAACTTGTAATAAATCACTATGTTTATTTCATGATTCATAAAAACTTGTAAGTTTTCCTAATATAGTTCTCATCTCAACCAATCAAAACTAGAATAGTGAACATGATAGTGAGAAGGGTAAAAACTTGAATTGGGTGTATTTTTAAGGTGTGTCTGATGCTTATAAAGCCATGGAGGGTGTTTAAAATTTTAATCCAATCCCTTGTAGGTATTCTCATGGAAAAATAAATCCAAAATTGAGGCCAAGTGTGCAAGGTGTGGGAAATAGGAGTTTCTTAGACTATAAGAAGTGATGGATCACTTCTAGAAGATTTTAGGTGATCACAAATGCAACCAATGCATGGAGAAGCATGCATGAAATGCTTCCCTCTCAGTCCAATCATCATACCTATCCATAATAAATTTTGGGATGTTAAAATATGGGTGAATTATGAAGACATTTTTTTGTACAAAGTGATAACTCCTATTCCACCTTTAAAGAGTTTCATAACTTGGGGTGACACTTGGGCTTATTGAATTTACTCATTTTCTCATATTTACAAGTGTTTTTATGACCTTTGAACTTATTTATTCTCCTCTCTCTCTCAAGTTATATAAAAACTAACCATTATAGCCTTTGTAAATTATGCTCCACCTGAGTCTGATTAATTCCTTCTCATTTACATACCATGGATCAATAAAGAATACTTATTTTTTCCTCTTCCTTAATTATTCATAATGTGTTTTACTTGGATGATTGATCTTGCTTAGTGATGAATCTTGTTTCCTTAGTATGGTGTCTCATTATCTCACATATTTGTAATTTGAAATATTCTTCTTGGAGGTCATGTGAAGTGTCATATTTGAGTGAGTTAGTCTATTCAAATAGTTCCATTTTAAGCCTCTTTTCTAGTCCTCCTATATTAAACATTAATCATAACCTCATAATTAAATACTGATGTCAGAAGATGTAGATTGGAGAAGTGTATGTTTGGTAATTCCCTTATTATCATGTGTAACATGTGGTTGGTTGGGAGTCATCAAATAATTTTGTGTATCACCTCATTTAGGATGGTTTACTTTTAGTTTTCTATCCCTTTTTCCTTACAAGCATAGGTGTAGTAGTGGTCTATAAGTGGTACATTAAGGGAGCTAGCCTTATTTAAAGATTCAACTCATTCTTAGGCTCACCCAAAGCCTAGAGGTGTTTACTTTTTTCCACTTGGATGAGGAGAGATGAGACATCTCATCAAAGGGTGAAAATATAAGTGATAATAGTTTTTGGCATGTACAGTGGGTCTCTTAGTCCAAGAAGTTGAAATATTTTTTGGTGTTGTCTTTCAACACATCAACCTTTGGAGGAATTTTTATAAGTATCAATGGAAAATTTAAAGTTATATCAGATGGTAAATTAGCATACGTATTCCTTTTGAGTATTACTTATAATCATTCCTTGTGTTCTTGCTTCCTAATGAAGTTCTATGGCTGACTTTGGTGTTGAGTATTGTTTTACATAATTTGGTGAGGTTTATCAAGCTTATGGCATTCCCTATCAGCCTTGTCATGATCCTTACTAGCTCCAATATGATCTTTACCAAATATAATATGATACTTACCTTCTTTTTCATGAGTTTTATCAATTTTATAACCATTATTTTCAATGTAGTGCTCTTCCTAGTCAACCTAGTCACTTTTCAAGTTAATCAGTTTCAACCATCAAACAAAATCTCTTGGGCTAAAAGAGGCACATGATGGATCTTGAAATACTAAGAGGACATGGTCAATATGTTCAGATTAATATTATTCATAAGGTGAGAGATGCATTATAGATGGTTTAAAAAGAGTGTGTTCTTATATAGAGAGCAAATTGGCAAAGGCTCACAAGTGAGATGCTAGATGTGAGTGGCTTGGTTTAATCCTTAGAAGGTAAGATAATAATTAATGAGTAGTATCCTCACCAAATATATCATCCCTTATATCCACTTCCCAAAAAAATTTATTAGCCCTACATGATTCCTACTCATAAACCCAATCAAGATTATCAAAGCCATTCTTTTGCCAATTAGCTAGAAGAGAGAGTTGGAAAGACAAGCCTTATTGTTGAAGTAAAACTTGATAGGAAGATTAAGTTATCCAATAAGAAATGCATTATTACATATTATTATCAAATTAAATTTATTTTAATCCCTCATTTCCCTCTCCCATTACATCCCCACCTCAAGAGAAGACTTCTATATATGAAATCCCTAGTTGGAGACAAGGTGGAGAATTTAAGGCTAAGGAGATTCCAAGTTTCTTGAACACTTCATCCACTCCTAAAATTGCATCACCACCTAAATAATAGATACTTAATCCTAACATCATAAGATGGAATAAGATTGTGGAATCATGGGAAAATAAAGATTATAAAATCCTAGATAAAACATTTGAGGTTGAGAAAGAGTTTGTTCCTATGCAAGTCCCTCCCACCCTTCCTGAAGAGACATCTTATTCTCTATGTTAGCCCTCTTGTACTCCTCATCATCATTAATATTCCTATTAAATTAAATAAACAATTTTTCAAGAGAACATATCAAGGTAAATTGAAGTGTTAGAGTTAAGGATGAAACTACTAAGTCAAGGTGTGAAGGAAGGTTTAGATCTTAAAGAAGATCCTATGCCTAAACACACCCCATATAACCTTCCTTAAGAGAGTGATAAAGATAAATCAGACTTAAATGAAGTTATTTTAAAATTTAAGGAATAAAATCAATCTATTTTATCCAAGGGTTTGGCTCCTCTTCATCAAGAGCTTCCAAAAAAATTCATTACATTTCACTCTCAATCTGATTTTGAGTTCTATGTTCCACCTCCACCAACTAGTTCATCTTGTCCTCACCTATAACTCTTTGACTTGATGTAAATTTGGTGAGATAACCTAAATAATATTACTTGGTTGATAATAATTTATAACTCTTGCTTGAATAAAACATACCTCCTTGGTAACCTTATTGGGATAAGTCACCTGATTACAAGATGCCTAGTCTTGGCATCACCAAGAAAGAGAAATAAATTGAATATTTTGTAATCCTTGAGAAGAAAATTAAATTTTAAATGATAAAAGTTAAACTTGAGATCCCTCAAGAGGTTCTAAATGTTTAATAATAGAAAATCATTATAGGGACTCCTTTTGGTGATCATAAGTGTAATTATGCCTTCTTGTATGAAAAGAAACATGTTGAAGACTCTTTTATAGTTGTCTATGAGGAATGTGAAAAACACTTTATGAGGGCATTAATTGAATAATACTATACATCTAATTAAAAAATTGTGGATAATTATCTCAATCATGAAGATTAATTTTCTATTAAGGATGGAGAACAATTTCAAGTCATCCCCAAAGAGGTTGTAGTCCTAAAAAAATATCTTGAGACTAAGGTGGAAGTTTTTGTTCTTGAAGATGAACCAATACCTCATCCTAATTTTTTATCACCCCCATATTCATTGGATCTTAAATAAAAGTATCTTGATGACCTCACATATCAAGAAGAGAAGATTGAAGATGTAGTGGTTCTAGATGATAAAGAGGATAAGGATGATTGACAACTGCAAATGAAGTTCTTATAAGAGCTTGAAGAGATTTACCAAATTGAGGTTTAAGTGCATGAAAATGTGAATAAATATTATCATATGGATGAAAATGACCAAGATTGGGTAGAATATGCAAAGATCCTTGATGATCTAGAGGAAATTATAGCTAAGAAGAAACCCAATCTTATTGAGAACACTATGGAAATCAAGAAGGTAGGCCTTATTAAACCACTATTAGAGGTTGTAATTAAGGATCTATATGAGAAATTTGAGGTTATTTGGATTTTAAAATATTTAATTTCCATAGCCAACCTATTTTAACTTCTTGGTTCTCATTGAACATCATGTTAATGATGTTAGCAAGCATCATTAAAACATTGGAGGCATCAATATCAAAGATCAAAAGACTATATGTCTCATTCATTCCTTCATGTCATGAAGCAAAAAGAGTTTCAAACTTCCCATTTTATCCAAGAGGGAGTTTTAATCTTAGGTTAGTTAGTTTTTGATTTAGTTTTTTAGTTTGGTATGTGTGTTCCATAAGTGCTCATGAAGCACATGTGTGTTTGCTTTTGCTTTGTGTCTATCTTTTATTTGTTGTGGTTAAGGTATTCATTGGTCTTATCTTGATCAAAGCTTTTTTAAAAGCTTCAATTCATCTGGTTATGTTTAAAAATTCATATGACTCCCTAAGCCCAATGGGCTACTAAGGTTGTTGTTCTAGTCAGCATAATATACATGCTACCCCTATGAGTCACCAATTTATTGACCAAATTTGACCCTACAGGTCAAATTGGGACCCATATAGGTAAAAAATTGATCCTTATAGGTCTAAATTGGATTTAATATTATGTCACAAGGTGTATTATAGGTCATTTCATGTCACATTAGCCTTGGTCTTGGTCATTTTCAATATTTATATCATTTTGAGTAATTTTGAAGGTCATAAAAGAATATTAAATGAGTTATACAACCTCCTTGGGAAATTTGAAGGTGTCAAAAGGTGATGTCACATGACATGTGTCATATTATGTCTTAATCAACCTTTGATAACTGAATAGTAGTAGGTTCTTCATAAGAAAGTGTAGTTTCCTTTGAAAAAGGAAGAGTTTGGCACTCGTATGACCCAAAAAGGAGTGTGTCACATGGGATAAGGTTATGAGATAACTATTTAGCTTACTCAATTTCATTCCCATGCTCGAATTACTCTAGAAATGTCAAAATTGAGCTAAAACCATTCTAATCCTTTTTTACCCTTTTAGACACACAAAACTAGTCAAAAGGGTTATGCTCGGTACAGAAAGTTGAATAACTTCTAGGTCAAATTAATTTGGGAGGTGAAATTAAACTAATTAATATTTCTTTTTTATATTAATGGTGACTTGTGCTTCATGAACCATTTTTAATAAGTTATCCTATCTATTTTGCTTGATAATCTATTCACCCTACATGTTTTGCTCTTGTTTGGATAATTCTATATAATCTAGATAGTGATGTTGATTATATAGGATGTTTAGTCCCTCATCTAATTTTTTGCATGATTTATTTCATGTTTCAAGGTGTTTTTGTTAGCAAATCATCTCAAATTTGTAGATTGGTCTGATTTAAAGATAACAGGCAAGTTTTCATCATTTACAGAGTCTTCACGCTTTGGCAGTGATTCTACGGGGTGAAAATAAGTTTACACTTATGATTCCAATGTTATATTTATCTCCTCCCATTTTAAATATTTAAATCAATATTCTGTAAAATTATAATCACAAGTGAGATGCAGTCAGTTTGCTCCATGATAGTCATGTATAGTCAACTAAGTAGACTATTTTAGGGTCTTTAGCACATCGATGGAGTGGTATAAAGTTTTAAAAGTTTGATGCATATCATTATGTCATTGAAAAGTAAATAATTATCACCAAATTTCATAAGGTGTAAATACCTATTATGGTCATGTGTAACATCCTCACACATTTTACCATAAACATGCACCTACAGGTGCCTATAAAAGTCTTCCAACATTGAAACAAGATGTATAATATTGCATCAAGATATTTGATATCATAATATACAATTTTTAGCTTTGTAATACCTATATTTTATCATAAATATTCATTTCTTTCTCACTACTTTAAATTCTACACTATTGCCTACATATATGAAAATGTTCATCTACAGGAATCCCATGAGAATACCAATCATGTTAAAAAGGAGTGTATGAGCCAAATAAGTTTTTTAATGATAAATAAAGTCTATTTTAAATCGTTTACAATTTCATAAAAATCATAATAAGAGAAAAAAAATGCATTTCTCTCATTCTATTCATTATCTATAGACATGAAAATGGCCACCTACAAGTGTTAGTAGAGAGCTAAGGAGTTGTTTTGATGCATTGAAACAAGTGATGAAACCTTCCTTGGAAGTAATAACATGTGGTGTTAACCATGATAATTGTAAAACCAAGCTATAAAGTGCAATGAATATATTTCGAGACCTTTTCCCTAAAGGGTAAAAATAGAGATCCAAGCCCTTTTATAGATATCCTATAATAAGGTTGCAAAGAGTTATAGAGAATATAGATGTGTAAACCTTATAAGATATATAAAGGAGAATATATTTTCCAAATATTAATTCAAGAGGATTATTGGAGGGAAATTTTTGGAAGGTTCAACGCTGCCCTTTGGCCACTAAAATCCTTCATTAATATCTATAGGTTTTTGAACCTCAAAGGAGCCCCACTTCCCAAGGTGGCAATGTCAAGCATGTTTTTAAAAAATTATCCGGTAAAATTAATATCAAGGAACATAAAAATTATCAAAATAATTTTATATACTACGTTTTGACCTCTACACCACCTACATGCCTCCTTGTCATCACAAAATGTGTACCTACAGGCTGGTTGTAGGGTCACCATGAGGAATGGGATATATAACCTTGATAAAATACCTTAATAAAAAAATAAAATGAATATTTATGGATGTATAATGGTGTTTATATATTCAATATAGACATAAAACATGATTTAAATGCCTAATTCAAATAGATTCACCTACATGTATGGTGCCATAAAGTAGGACACAGTCAGCAACCTATGACTATTATTAAGAGTATTTAAACCCCAACGTGTGAGGTGGTCAAGATCATAAAATAATTAGATATTTTAAGGATTTATTTAATATTATACATTATATTTAAAACCTAATTCATTTAAGCAACCTATAGGGGTATCCTTGAGGGAGGAAAATAAGAAATACAATCAAGAGTTGAAACTCAGTTTTGACTAAGAAAGGAGTATCAAGAGTTTTTACTAAGTTGTAATGATAAAAAAGTTTAAAAAATCCAAAAAAATATTTTTATACATTTAAATTTATTTTAAAAATTAATATCATGCACAAGAAATAACTCAAAACAAGCAATACATAGTTTGAAGGAACCCTGCATAGTTTGCCTCTTCTAGGAATCTATCTTGGAGATATAAGTAATAAGGAGGCCTATTGATAATACCAAGACTTGAAAATTGGTACATAACCTATTTAATACTTTATTAATCTCATAAAACATTAATTTATTTGATTAAATAAGGTAAGTACCCTTTGTTTTGTCTCAAATAGAGGGTACTTCCCCTTATGCATAAACTGGTAAGTTTGAGAAAGAGTGATAAAGGAATAAACCAAAAGTTTTTTGGAACTTTCAAGGAGGTTTTTAAAGTTTAATTATACATAATTAAATATTATAAACATGTCATAAAATTACGAATATAAATATCATGCTCTAAACACTCAAGGTTATAGTCAAGCCTATTAAGTAGGGTTTAAGCCTAGTGTCCAAATGGGAAGTCATTCACACTTCTAGCATTATATATTAATTATAAAATATTTTATAATTTTAATAAGGTCATTATATGTGTTTTAAATATTCCACCTTGCATATAAACCCCTAATAAAGCCACTTTTGGCTAAGAGATAATTCAAACATGCAAGAAATGAGAAAACAAGCTCAATAGGCCAAGTTGACATGCTTACATCTCCTTGAAGGTTGTTCATGGGTATATAATAAGTTTTGAGGTATTAAAAATGTTATTTAACCTTTAATTTTTGTATTATTTTGTCAATTCCAACATTAGGGATTTTTGAACAAAGCCTAAGAGCTTAAAACACTCAAAACCCTTACAAACCTTGGTTAAAGACCAAATGAATGAAATGAGCATGGAAATATACCAAAATGGAATATTTTGTCAATAATTATTATGGGAAGTTTTATAATACTTAGTTATTATCCCTAAAATCATGATTATTTGTAAAAATATCTATACAAATAGGGTACAAAACTACTTCTTTTGACTATTTTATGCATTATGAAGGTTATAGCGACTTTCAGTGGATGAAAAAAACTTTGAGTGGAAGATATAAACATGTAATAACTCATCATGGTCATTTAATGATTCATAAAGACTCATAAGTGTGCCTAATATAGATCTCATCTTAGCCAGTCAAAACTGACATAGTTAACATGATAGTGAGAAGGGTGAAAACTTCAAGTGGGAGTTTCTTTAAGGTGTGTCTGATGCCTCTAAGGCCATGGAGGGTATTAAAAAGTTTCATACACTATATTTTACATATTTACATGGAAAAATAAATCCATATTTGAGGCCAAGTGTGCAAGTTATGGGAAAGAGAAATTTCTTAGATTACACACAGTAATGGTTCACTTTCAAAAGATTCCAAATGATTAAGAATACAACCAATACATGGAGAATAATGTATAAAAACATTCCATATCATTTCAATTATAAGACATATCCATAATAAATTTTGGTATGTTAAAATAGGGGTGAATTATGAAGGCATTTTTCTTGTATAAAGTGAGAACTCCTACGCCACATTTCAAGAGTTTCATGACTTGGGGTGATACTTGGGCTTCCTAAATTTGAATTATCAGTTTCACATTCCCTTCCCATGCACAAGTAACTAATTTTTTCATATTTAAAAGTGTCTCTATGACATTTTTGCTTATTTCTTCTCCTCTCTCTCTCTCAAGTTCTATAAGAACTAACCATTTTGGCCTTTGTAAATTATGCTCTATTTAACTATGATGAATCTCTGCTCATTTGCATACCATGGATCAATAAAGAATACCAATTTTTACCTCTTATATGACTATTATTAATTTTTTTTACTTTTATGATTGATATTTCTTAGTGATGTCTCTTGTTTCCTTAGCATGGCGTCTCATTATCTCACCAATTTATAGTTGGAAAGTCTTCTTGTAGGTCATCTAAAGTGTTCTATTGATATTTCAAGGTTAAGTGAGTTATTATATTCAAATAGTGACATTTTATTCCTCTTGTCTATTCCTCATAGCCTAAACATTCATCAAAACCTCATAATAAAATATTTATGTGAGAAGATTCAGATTGGAGAAGTGTATGTTTAGTTAGTCCCTTGTTCTCATGTGTAGCATGTAGCTAGTTAGTGGTCATAAAATAATTTGGTGTATCACCTCCTTTAATATAGTTTAATTTTAATTTTCTCTTCCTTTTCCCTCACAAGCATAGGTGTAGTATTGATCTATAAGTGGTACATCAAGGTAGCTAGCCCTATCTAGATATTCACCTCATTCTTAGGCTCACCCACAACTTAGAGGCATTTCATGGGTGCCACTTAGATGAGGAGAGTTGAGACATATCCTCAAAGGGTGTAAATTCAAGTGAAAATATGTACTTTGAGACTTTACTTATTAAAAACAACATTTACATGCACCACTTTTGATTTATTAGTAGATGATCTCTCATTCAAAGGTTTGAGTAACAACTCTATATATCCAGTGGTCTAGGTTATCTCATGAAGATTTATATTAGCCTATATCTTCTTCATATCTTTAAAAATATTGTAACCTTATTTTATCTATAACTCTTCACTATAAAACTAATCATTCCCTTTTGGAGGGGTGGGTTATTGTTAGCCTTAGGATCTAGAGGAGTAGTAACACTATTGTTTGGGGGTGTGGAAGTAGTAGTAGGTTTCTTGTTCTTAAAATTGTAATCACTCTTTTATAATTATAGGAAATCATTGATATCATGTGTATTTATCCTCTAGCTCATTCTTGTCCTCTAATGGGAATGAGAATTGATATGTCTCAAAGACCATGCTTGTTTTGGAAGGACTTGGAGTGATAGAATATTATGGCTCTATATGATTTGCAAAGACTTCATATCTATCCATATCTTTCAAAAATATATCAAATGCAATGTACAATTATATGAAATCTAGTTCACCATGATGTGTTATGTTTTGGACCCAACACCAATTATGAAGTGTTGATTCCTATATGTTTATATATAGCATCTTGTTAGGTGGTTACTATTATGTATTATTTATAAGTCTATTGAAAGGATTTTTTTACCTATAAAATTCAATGTTATGATTATAATTCATCCCATGGTGTTTCTTATTCACTTATATATGATCAATAATTCATTTCTCAACTTCTATACCATTCAATGGATAGTATCCAATCTTGTTTTTGTAGAATAAAAAGCAATACCCTGTGTAGTAGTACTATTAACTAGTATCAAATATTAGTTCATTTTTGGATGGTTGGATGTAGATACATGATTATTCAAGAAGTTAAGGTGTTGGTTAGGTGTAACATGGGATAAATGCATTTGGATATATATTTGATTATGATTATGAGCCACAACATTCTGATTAGCATTTGGAATTGTTTTGATGGCTAAAAAATTATGACCAATATGAAAAGAGGCCAAATCTTGTGACTAGGGATTAAATTATCTATAAATATTAATAGCATCAACATAGGCTAGTGATAATGAGATAATGTTAGCTACCATATAGATAAAGATAATAGTCATAGGGCCCATGATGTTCTTATCCATTTTGAGGGCTAATGCTTTAGTAGGTTTATAGGTAGCCTCAGTTTAGCTATATATATTTTTAAATCTTGCACTAAGGGATTTAAATGCAT